>JAPDOI010000646.1:0-328013 GCA_029168955.1 Aplectana chamaeleonis
TGTACAATTCCAGAGACATCATTGGAATCACAAATGGACTAAAACAGAAAAACGATTTTTATCGTGAACTGCCTTTGAACGCTTTTATGACTGGCGGCAGATATGGTCGTAGTGCCAGACCTTTAAAAAACCAAAAGTGGGGAATGTAACCGTATGGAGAAGGAGAGTTCTGAATTTAAGAGTGGGATCGGAAAAAGCGATGAGAACGCTGGTGCCACGGCTTAGCAATTGTTGACGCTGCTCTCTAGTCGTCTGAAAAGTTCTAAGTGCAGCCGCATGTGTTTTTCCGCTGATAGATTTATCGTTGGAACATGTTACTTCATTATTCAGCTACCAATCGTTAAAGGCTCATGCCAGATTTGCACTTGAAAAACCCTTCTCCATATAGAAGAGAAGGAAACAACAGGACACCAAAACATTTCCTGTTATCATTGAGATACTAATTTTGCGCCAGAGCGCAACAAATTGCCGGCACGAGGTATGGACAAAGGCTAAATCTTCTCCAGACCCCCTCTTAAAGAAAGCCAGCTTTTGGCGATTTTCTCAGACCCCCTCCCAGAAGCGTTAATATGTCAAAATTTTGGCAATTTTCTCGGACCTCCTCCCTGAATTGTTAACTGTCTGTTTTGTAGTAACATTGAGAAAAAAAGGAACAACTTGTTCTAAAAAGATGTATAATTTGAAAGAAAAGAACAACCATTTCAAAAAAAAAAAAACAAGACATTGACATTGAAAAAGATCACGGACGAGGTTTTCTTGGCGGATTATGTGAAGTTGCCTGCGTTTTTGAAAAACTTAGCTAAAGTATGGGTTTTGATTATAGTGAAGAGCTCTCCCTAATGTTGAATGTAAGACACATAGGTTTGAACGTGTTACCAGAATTTGTGAATGATTCCGGGTAGGAAGCTAAGGTAAATATGTGGTGGAAAAGAAGCGTGGAGAGAAGATGGAAGTGATTGGCTAAGGTCAAGAATACGGGATGTCTCGAGAAGAAATAAATGTGTTTTTAAAGTATCATGAGTTCGTGAATTCCTTTCATAAGTAAAGAAGAACATGTCACTTTAGATGTACGGACTTCTGGTTTGAAAGAGCGTCATCCATTCTGGTTGCGTTAAGAATTCCATTCATCGAAACCCCACTCATACGCGAAACACACGACACGGGTTCGATCCCACAAGGTGCTTGATTTTCGGAAAACATTAGACCCCACACTTTTAGGCAGAGCAAGGGTCACGAGAAAATAAGATATTCGGGTCGAGAGTGGTAGATTTACCACATACACAAATTTTCAACCTCTAAGATGGTGGTGAAAGGCACTTCTCTGTGTGGCCCACACTTGTCGCGGGTGCGGTCGCGCAGGAAGTCTACATTTTTGCAAGGTATGAGTCAGCAGAATACGGTGATCGAGTCCAGCATGATCGATCTACCACATACTTACTTTCACCGTCCGACATAGATGCTGAACACCGCTACAGTACGAGGCCTCACACTTTTCTCAGCTGTGGTCCCGCCGGAAGTTGTCAGTTTCGAGGAAATTTGGAATTGACGGGAGTAGGATATTTGAGTCCAGCGTGGTCGATTTACCATGTCAGCAATCTTTTACCGCCTCAGCGTAGCGCCGAAGACCGCTACATAGGAAGCGGAACAGGGTAAGAAACGTAAAACGGCGTCAAAGTCCACAAACCTTGGAGTAGGGTCTTAAAATACCTGTAACTTAACTTTCGAAAAGAGCTACCCCGGGTTTAGACAAAACTAAGAAACTAGGTTTGAAACCCTACCGGATGAAACTTTACTCGCCCGCACCTAGGCAGTGCCTTATTTGGGGTGTGGACATTTATGCTCAAAACATCAAATGTCCACACCTAGTATAACTGTTTGAAAGGCGTCCTCAGAAGTGAGTTAAGTTTGATTCGGTAGGATTACAAGCCTAATTTCTTTGTTTTGCTCAAACCCAGGAGTAGCTTACAATTGGGAAGTTAAAGGCAGGTGTTTCGCGATAAAACCTACTTCCACATTTGTGGACTCTTGACGTATTTTGAATTTTTGCCTTCAATTCATCTTCTTGTAGCTTGATCTTTCGGCGCATACTGAGACAGTAAGGTAGTATTGCATCGACAAATCGTCCACGCTGGACTCTCGAATATCGTATTGGCTAATTACCGGTGTCGGCCGGCCCCCATCAACGCAGACGCCAGCATGCCTGCTTATATTCACAACTAAATTTCGCAGTCAAACTAATCCGGCGGGATCTAGAAGTGTTTAGGTCTGCTTAGAAGCTAAACAAAGTTAACAAAACGGTGTTCTTCATCTATGTTGGACGGTGAGAAGTGAGGTATACAGGGTAGATCGACCACGCTGGATTCGATCACCGAATTTTCCTGACTCATGCCTTTGCAAATATGTACAGCACCAGCGCAGCCGCACCCCGACATTTGTGGGCCACACAGGAAGTGCCTTTCACCATCCATCTTTAGAGGCTGGCTTTGTATATAGGAAGCAAATCTGCCGCTCTCGACTCGAATACCTTCTGTCGTGACCCTTACTCTGCAAAAAAAACGTGAGGTCTAATGTTTTCCAGAAATTAAGCACACTGCAGGATCAGAGCCGTAACAGTATTGTTCGATAATATGAGAATAGGTTGCGGAGAATGAGAATTCGAAACGTAACCAGATTAGATGTTTGCTCTTTCCAACTAGCGAGTGTTTTTGCCACGTCTGGTCTGGTTAATGTTGAAGCACCTATTTTCGTAGCTAACCACTTTATTAAAGCGTGTTTTCCATACATTTAAGTGACCTATCTTTCTCTGAAACAGTGACCTATTCTTCTCTGAAAACATATTTATTTCTTTAGTACATCCCTGTCGTATTCGCCTTCGCCAATAACTTCATTCATCGCATCTACTCTTTTCTTCCGCCCCATTCCGTAGCTTTCCAATCTCATGTTATTTGCAATTCAGTACACAACTTCATCCAGGATGCACGCTCAGAACCTATGTGCCCTATCTTCCAACCGTAGGAGAACCTTTGCTACAATTTTAACATTTGAATATTTTTTTACAAAAATATTTTTTATACAGATGTACCTACTACCCGCAGTCAGAATGATTCACGTAGCCTCGCTCAGACCCCCTGTGTCAGGATATCCACACCCCGCGTTGAGCCCCGGCCATAACTAGTACATGTATGGTGTATTATTCTATGAATTCCCGCCTAAAGCCACTCATCAGAAAAATTGAATAGAATTAACTTTGATGTTTTTTTAAAGCACCTAACGCGCGTATTATAATAAATTGCATGAATGATTATCATCTATTGAGACAACAAACCACATCTGTGTGAGGCCACATGGTGAGACAGACATTAAATGTAAGTTATATTACGTATCAAATTTAGTCTGGTGAATGGACCAGGCGCGGTGACTGCAGCTGGCTGTGCTGCGTTAGAGGCATCAATGACCAACGGGATTTCGATCGCTCGCGACGACCTACCGTTGCAGCTCCGTCTATCTGTCAGACTAAATTGAATGCGAGGACTCTAGCACACAAGATATCTGGTAAGCCAATGGAGAAATTGAAGTAAAGCGCTTGAATTCTATAGCTAATCTTGAATTTTCTGTGTACACACTTTCATGAAAGCAGGGAACATACTATGGGCCAAATGAAATTATATAAAGAAATTTGAGTCGACGCAATGTTCCATCATTGGAAACCCTTATATTCCCGTTCCTGTATTAATCGCTAAAATGCTAGTATGAGCAAGCAACAACAGTTAACAAAGTGTTTGATTCCGCAGGAAATCGCATTTGCGGAGCGGTCCCAATCAAAATGCAAAGACAGTGACAGTATCCGGAACATATGAACAAATGGCGGCTATAAAACTTACCCATAGCAATCCCATGCCCTGTACATTGGAAAGTGTCACTCACTTTCCTCGCCACCTATACTTGCGTTATTGCAGACGATTCGCCCCGCCCATACTGTGCAGGAAATGGTATGCGCCATGATTTCCTGAAGAGTGTTGTTTATGAGGCAAGTTCAAAAGTACGCTCCTACATTTGATCATCACAGCAAGGAGCGGGCGCTTGTGTCAGAGACTCCTTATCATCGGCTATATTTCATCGTGGCCCACTGATTCGCTGCTGGTGATAATCACCGAGATCGACAGCCCTACCAGATTTTCCGGAGCTTAAAAATCCAGGCAAAAAGGGGATCATGATAAGCAGTATCGTAGGGTACTAATACCACTGTTTTGAAGTGTTACAAAGTGAATCAGAATGGATCAAACGTACGAGAGGGATGAATCTAATGGGCGAGATTTAGAACAACATGGACATTTCATCAATGAGTCAGTCATAACCGATTGGCCCTGGTAAGCGCTGACGTTTTCGAATGGAAAAAGGCTTAAAAAACTGGTGGAGCATTTTGGCGCGGTAGAAAAATACGACGAAGTGAATTCTACATCTGATCGTATATTTAGTGAGCACTTGCGCGACCAACTAGTGCATAATTAAAATTTCTTCAATCTCGCTTACTCTGATTTGTTGCGGTACTTGGCTGTGTGACATTTTCTGTGATCTAAGGCGAACAGCATACAATGAAGGCAATTATTGATATTGGATTAAATAAATGTAATAACCTTCAACGACACCACTTTCTTCGATGTAACAACCTCACCATCAGAATGTACTCTGAAACCGTATGTGAAATATGATTCAACCAAAGAAGGATAATTTGCTTCTCAATTTTGGATTGAAGTAAAAACTAAGAAACTAGGATTTCTATAAGCTGGCTTTCTGCTGATCCCCGGTTACGTGGAGCTGATGTTTTACTGTGAAAATAACTGGACTTGCACCAAATCTATAGCTACGAGCACCTGTGGTAATTGTGCACAAAATGTTAAAACAAATGATCGTCTCAACAAGGAAAATAAAGAATGAACTGGACTTCTGAAACAATCATTGAACTCACACAGGCCTACCAATTGAGGAAGGATACAGTACTGAAACAGACTTTACCAGGTGTCCCTTTTTTCTGGGAGAACTACTCTAGATTGTGGTAGCCAAAATACCATACTCCTATTATAACCTACAATAATCAACTTGAGTATAAAAACCTCATATTCGTGTTCAGCGCCCCAAATAACCCCCCTAGACGACGTTTGGGCAAAAAATCCTATCTCTTTGCAGCCTCAAGCAGGTGGTAACTGAATTTCACTTTTGTGAGTCCAAAGCGCCGAAAAATCACGGATATGAGGTCCTGTTTCGTGATTTTTGGAAAATTCTATTGGTTACGCAGCAGGTGTAATGCCAGTTTGCTATAGACGATCTATATGAAAAAGCTCAGAACTCCGTTCATAGATAAGCTTCGTAGCTGCAATGTCGAAATTTGAATTCTACGTCAAAAAAACTGATTCTAGAAATACTAATTTCATCTGGGGTGGCAGCGTGCAAGTAATTATCCTCCCCTGTCATAATTATTTTTTTACATCTGATGTCCCGAAAATCTAAAGTTTTTTTCTTTGAAATGATCTGTTACTTATCTAATATTACTAATGTACAAAGATTGCATACGAAATGCTGGTAGGATTGAAATAACGAAGCTCACTCTGATTTATCTGAAAAACACAGGAATTTTGTCTGCTACTGCATGTTTACATGATCAGGCCGTACACCCAATCAGACCCATTTTCCGATACGAAAGACACCCAGATTTTTTTTTTGAAGCAAATGATACAGATAAAGGATGACTTCAGGGGCGCTTATGCACGTGAACGCGGAGTGTTACGAAGGGGTTGGGGCAGTGCTTGGGCGCCGCAGCGTTTGATGCTAGCAGTGCAAAGACTGGAAAAAGGGTTTGGGGGTAGCATTGAAAATCGTTCTCTCAAGCGAACCCTACCTAAGAGGATAGGGCAGCCATAACCCCGCTGGAGACACCAAATATTGATTATCTCCAGCACTCGCAGGGCAATCATGAAAGGCGCCGACGCCCTGAGGGGTCGTTTATGTTTCTGCCGCCGAGCGGCGCGGCACAGAGCATTCCTGTAATATTGATCATCGCGGCGCTGCACGATCGATACTATAGACTTTGAATCTTAATTGCCGCGCCGCTCGGCGGCGGAAGTATAAACGACGCCTGACCTCTGCACCAACCCCTTTCGTAACACTCGGCGTTCTGCATGCCGCCCTGCAGGATCATAGCGAAAGAGTTGGAAAGCTCAGATCCTAGTTTGTAAACAGGAAACTGATGTAGAGCTGCTGCTTTTAGCGACGAGTGGGCCACTAAGCTCTATTACCCACCGAAAAATTCAACACATAAAAAACAGTCAGACACGCTTATATGCCGCATTGTACACAACACGGGTTTCGTAATAGGCGTTAACATGCAATGGTACGTCACAGTCACACACACAGCCGCCGCAGCCAAAGTGCAACGGCGATGATTCATAGTGCAACGCGGGCAAAGGCAACGTATTATATATTTCAGCCATACATAAGACACTACAACAAAGGCAATTACGTCTCAATAACTATACATAGACATACATTATTGTTCCTAAAGCAGAAACGATACGGTCCTCTCCAGCGGACATTAGTCTTCACGCACCCTGGGTGCAGCTTGGCTTATCTAGTGAGAGGGATTAAAATGGAACACTGGATAAGGGCGAGTGTCTGGTTTTGTCTCGATTTTCACTCTTTTTTTCCGAAATTCCCGTTTGGACGTAGGTAGAAGGGGCTGCTCCACATTCTGAATCTAATTGCAGATCCTAACAACACATCTTACCTTGAGCCTGGCAGGAAGAAGAAGAACAGGGAATGACGTAGTGTATGTATATGCCCCTTTCTTTTTGCTATAAATAATCCCTCAATTGTCCCTTTAGAATCACAAATCGTTTGTGGGACATGAATATTCAAAAAAATTTCATTTGGTTCCCCTTGAGAGCTGGAGATGCCCAGGACATTGTAAAAAAGGTGCGAATACGAATGAATGAAACTGCTCAGTCTACATCACTAATGCGGCACTGTATCACACAAATTTGGGCTAAAAAGGATGCTGTGGTGTGGGTGCGAAGTTATACTCGACTTCGCTCAGGAGGCTGAAATCCGGTGACTTCGTGTTGACGTGATGCGAAAATGTTGACGGGGCAAGCAGGCCTCTCCCAACTGAGTACGCTCGCTCATGTTTTCCGTAAAAATCTTAAGAAACACAAAATCCAAGACTCGTACCCCCTCGTTGCTCTTGTAACTGCTCCGCTGAGAAGATGAAATCGTTTGAAATTTCCAAGTTTTCGGGCTGCTCCTTTAAGACAGCTTCTTTGTTCCCGAGCCTAAGCAATAATGCTTCGCAAAAATGTTCTCTTTTCTAAATTTGATTTTCGAACCTCTTTTATCCGTTCATAACAGCCAACAGATGTCTCACATAGTCGCAGATAGGCCAGCGCAGGTCAAGGAATCAGATTCAATCGAATCACGCATAGCTTTCCGCCATTTCGTGGTGATAAGCGTACACACCTACAGTCGGCACGAGAGGTCGCACTGGATAATACTTTTCGGATGCTTGTTGTGCTCTGAAACAAACTTTGTGCTCATATGATATAGCACAGGTGCACTGATTCGTTTGCGCTGAACGCCCAGTGAGGAACGTGCAAAGTATCAGTACGATCCCAGCCGACTGTTCGCCGCCTCGCGGCATATTTCCTCATGGACGCGCGTTGCCGAGCAGCGATCAAACACTCGATGGATAGATGGAATGCTAAAACTGAGAAACAAATCGAAACAGATTAGAACCTTTGTCCTCCAGTGTGCGAACCGGAGAACAAATGGTCAAGTCAAACGATAATTCTTACACAGTTCAATGATCTTACTCGCAAACTTCACGAACGGCAGACGACTGGTGACTTTATAAGCCGTTTTCATGGAATAGTTTGAGAAGCTGGCAGAAGGTCATTGCACTGTTCAATGGAGGAAACCCGAATTCTGAAAAAATAATAATCGTGATCACAGTCTTCGAAAATGGTTAGCTCTCCGGAACATACATAGCCGAGATGTTTCTATAATACCAGACGTCCAATAATTCCTGTCCGGAAAATTTTCAAAATTCCATAATTTTCCTTCAGAAGTGTTATAACATCAGGCAAGGGTAAGAACCTTCTAGAAGCTTCTCCAAAGTTCTACGCTAGGGGTATATAAGGCGCAGTCGCCGCGCCTAGCTACCACAGTACAAGCTAAAATGAACCAAGGTCGAATTGTACGTTCGTGTACTACGAGTGGCTGCTGGGCAACGACACGGGCACCGCGGTCGCCAACATCTGCAGAGCGTGCAAAGGAGGATGCAGAGTCCCAACGCACAGTCAGCCGCTGGTTCAATCGTTTCGAGAGAGTTGGCGACTTGAGCCTCGAGGACAGGGAGCACAGCGGGAGGCCTTCTACGGTGGATGATGACGAAGTCCGTCGCTGTATCAAGGAGAAGCCGGAAGCCACCACCCGTGAACTGGCATGACAACGCTCGGTGCAGCAAGTCCACCATCCACAAATCGACTTCAACTTACTCTCGGCTACCACAAAGTTCTGGGCTCCGTTGATCTCCCGCACTGTCTGAAGGGGACGCCAACAAAGCAGAGCCGCGTGGCCGTCTGTCAGTCCCTCCTCCTTCGTCCGCATCGCAAGGAGTTTCTCGAGGACCAGGGTCACTGGGGATGAGGAGCTGGTTCCTTCTCTCTCCTACGACAACGTCGCCCGCCGTGCCGTTCACCTGGATCCCGCGCGGAGAAGAGCCGCCGATGACGACGAAAGCCGACCTTGCACCCGCTGAAGATCATGCTCTGCTGCTGGTGGGACACCTAAGGGCATGCTGTACATCGAGCTGCTCCCGCAAGACAGTGACGGTCACCGCCTCCATCTACACCGGATCAGCTCAAAAATAGCCGCCGCCATCCGGAGAAAAGCGTCCCCGGACGGGCCTTCGGTCCACCTGCTGCACGACAATGCGCGCCCCCATCGTGGCGAAGAAGACCCAGCAGAAGTTGGCGACGCTTGGCTGGGGAGACGGTCGCCCATCCGCCGTATTTCTCCCGGACCTCGACCCTCCGGGACTACCACTTGTTCCGCCCGCTGAAGCACCATTTGGCCGTAAGAAAATTCACCAACTACGACAACCTCAAATCCGACATCTCAAACTTCTTCGAGTCACAGCCCCCGGAGTTCTGGGCTAAGGGCATCGGGCGACTCCGGGCTAATCGATGGGCCATGTCTGTTGTGGATAACTGTGGTGATTATATTTGTTGATTGGACTTGTTTCTTTTCAATAAAGTTGAAAAACAAATAAAAATGGTGAAATTCTTCGGACAAGAATTATTGACAGCCTGGTAGTTACATACAATTGCTATATTTTCAGAGAGAATCTTCACGCTCAAGAAATCATACTCAAACTTTTTCACATATTCGTGTTTGTACTATTTGGACGTAACAAAAGTTGCTAGGGCCTTTGAAAATCGCATTCTGGAAAGAGAATTCCGATTTTCAAATGTGGCGACCTGAGGGAGCACCTGATTCCGCAACCGAACCACTTTTCCAACTGCTACGTGAGATTGAAAGCAATTTTTATTTGATCTAATGTCGGGAAACAAATTGTGATGAGTGAGCCTCTTTAATTGAAATGTTTCACATAAGACCTCCCATTCACTGGAAATGGTGGACTTTCGACGCACTAAGCTCTGCCTGAGCGAGAAGGTGGATCAAATCAAGGAAAATGAAACGGAAAAAGTGAACTCCATTCCAGGGCCAAACTCTAGTTGATGAAATTCGCTCTCAACAAGAGAGTTGCATATGGGGTTTCCATTCTAGAATTTCTTTTCCCCGAGGCAAAGATTTCATGAACTCACTTCGAAGCGCGTTTTCTGTGTAGATGGAGCAGGTTGACAAGGTGTCACTGATCTCGGACATCTTGGAAGACAAAGTTGCACAGTTGGGAGGCGGAAGCCCTGATAAGGCGACCTTTTTCTGTAGTTAAAATCCGAGCGCGAACGACGAACGACAGGCATTGAAGACGACTGTGATTACAATAAAAGTGGGCCGCAAACGTTAAGGAGGGAATTTTTGAACTCCTTGTTAGCTAGCAGGCAAAATGAAAAAACGCATTACAGACGCGCATCGAGCGAAAATAGCGGGGAAAGAGAGGAAAACATGGGGCGAAATTAGAAATGCAGCGAGATTTGATGCGTATATTGCACTAGCTGCCAGGGGCGATGATGATGAGTGATGATTCCTAATGAATTTAGTTCGGCAACACAGAGTCTCAGAGTAGACTTCTTCAACGTACCTATATGAAGCTAACTGAAAAATGACAATTTCGATCTCAAATAATTAGTATTGCAAAACTGACGGCTGGCAGGTGGGGAATATTAGATGATGGCAGAAAAAGAACCTCTAGACTGAGTGCCTGCTTGGTTCACAAAGCAAATCAGCTGAGCATTACGGGTTAAGCTTCTACCTGTTTTACCCCTCTCTCACTGAATGGTAAAGTCCACGAGAAAATCGTTTCAATTTCTACCAGAAATGGAAGGCTTGGCTCCTGCTTGACACAATAGCAGTGAAACTGTGGAAAAGCTCGAATGGTGGTCCCTCCTTCGCGGAAGATTCTGATGGTGGACGAGTTGGCGCGGCATTAGAATCACCTGACAGATAAAATATCTATGAACCGTTTTAGGTGTTCTTGGACCAACTCCTTGCCGCTTGTCTCTGTTTCCCAGCACTTTTAACGACATGTGCATAAGAAATATAATGATTTTTGAGTGCAGTTTATCGTAGTAGTTGAAAGGACATGAGTGGTTGCGGTCACACACTATAACTAGCGGTGGAAGATGCCTAATTTCATTATCGATCGACAGCATAGCTGGATTTCTTCTCAGTAAGTTACGGTTTTTTCTTGTTTGTTCTCGGCATTAATTTTGCTTTCTAACTGTTTAAAATATTGCGAATAGGGGCTATTCTTTAGTGCGTGAGGGTAACAAGCCGTTTGTTCAGACTTAAAAAATGTTTTTTTCTTCAAATTTCTGTTTTGAAATCGAAAAACTGCAAGTTCCTCTAGCACACTAAGAAAAAGACCCTATTCGTAATTTTATAAGAGTCAGAAACAAAAGAAATGTCGAGGTTAACAAGAAAAAAGCAGAAAGAGAAACGGTAACTCACCCCAAAAAATCAACTGGTGCTGGTCGATCGATAGTGAAATTCAGCCGTCTTCCAAATGTAGTTTTAGTGTGTGTGACCGCAACCGCACCATGTCCTTTTAACATTGCGGTAAACTGAACTTGCTGGCCACTAGATGGTTCAAATAACGAATGCTCTTTTTTTCAATTCTATCAGTGTCGTTTGTGTTCTTATAAACATAAATTTAGCGGACTATACTCACTCAAACCTAACGAAATTGTCTATTTAGAGCGCAGGGCAAAAAAACTTATGTCATAAAATCCTATACTGTGCTTCTCTGGGCCACATTCCGGTCCGGCAATTGCAGGTCTCGATACGTCCTGCGGCCGCACGCGCTCGAGCTCAGTCGAGTTTCCAGAGCCTCAAAGCCGACCTCGATAAGGCAGTTTCCCTCCGATTTTTCTTTTAAAAGTTTCCAGTTTCCAAAACCCACCTAGAGTCAACAGATCGGAAGCTGCGGTGCTGGACACTCTACCGACTCGGAAGCACGCGGCTGCAAAGCGTGCCGAAAGACGCAATTGCGGGAGCGGAATTTAGCCCAGAGAAACACAGTACAAGTATCTCAAGTTTTTCGTTTATGCAGCAACTTTTCATCAAGAACAATTTCTAAATGGTTAGAGGAGGAAACCAGTGAGGAGGAGATACAAGAAGCGAGGAAGGCTCAAACAGGCATCATTATGCTAAGAAAGAGCTCTCAGATCGACAAATTGTAAAATTTCATGTTGAGCACATGCGTTCCAATACTAAACCTTTCATCCGCGCGCGCGCGCTTTCTAATACCAACCACGAAACGGACTAACTCGTCTCCGGAAAACTCGACTTCGAGCGAAAAGGCTGGCGCGAGCGTGATCTCAGAGCGTCGATTAGGCTCCTTCAGGCTCGCTTTTTCTTTTCGACCCTATCGTTTCAATGAGACCCCGGCGCAGAAAACGAAGGCGAAATTTACAAAGGGCACTACCTTTGATTTCTCGTAGCACTTCCTCAATCTAATGTAGATCTTGTTCCCCATATCGGAAACTTTCTTCCACTAATTGCTCGCGATAGAGCATCGGCATGGGTGTGCATGAAGAGGCTAACCTAGCACGTGATAGAAATGCGAAGCATGCAGATATAATGATATCGTAAACGTCAACTCCACGACTTTGAAGTGCCCTTCAGAGAAAAGTTGTCAAGCGCAAAATGGAACAGCAGCTAGGCGAACCCTGATTGAGACTTCTTCGTGGTTGAAAATGTGCTCTCTAGCTCGGCGAGGAGGTGTAGCAACAAGATCTTGAATGCCGTGTAGGAAAAAAGAAGATTATGATGATCTCGACCGAATTTATGTGGTTTTCGTAATTTTTTCGGATCCTAGAGAACCATCTCATTGTTTTTAGGAATGCAAACCATCTTGTCGCGCTTCTTTTCAATGCAATTAGATTCCGCATTTCCCGCGAAACTCTAAACTTATATTCTGAGTCGCGGGGTAGCAGCAAGGCGAGCAAAAGTCAAATCTGTGGGATGCTTGGCGCAAGACAATGCCGGGCGATGTTTCGCTGTACTGCTATTACAACGCCACTACATTCTGGTAAGGATAATCGATGAAAAGACTGGGATCATGACAACTTGAATTCTCTGCCAGGGCACGTAACGTTTTTAACCATTTTTTTAATACGATTATCCTGTTTTCTGACAGGAACCTTCGGATTTTCTCTTTTCCGGATATCGGATATTCCGGTTATATGTTTTTTTCTGTCTGACCGTTTGACCGGATTTTGAGTCAATACCGAATCGCCATTTTGGCGTCGGATCGGATCTAGGATAATTATCCGGCCTGATATCTCGACACCGTCTCCGTCGGATGGATTGTATAGTATGTAGTTTGCGGGATGGTAGTTTCAGTACACAAAAATGGAGGAGTTGATTATTCATCTGCAATTCGAAACATCAGGTTATTGCAATCAAGCGGTATCGTGAGTTGTCTTTGACGCTAAGAATTCTGAATGTTGTGGTATAGACTCATACCTCGATTCATGTTGTTATCTCAACCACCTTTACGAGCGTCTATGTAAGCTTCCTTTGGAGGCACTGTTTGCGATAATTTTCGCCCAGAGTTTCAAATGAAGAACAACAGTGATAGCCTTCAGAGGCAGAGCAGCGTAGAAAGTTAAGGATTTGAACGCCTTCCTCAAAAGGCGAAAATCGGCTTCAAAAAAATTCCACTGGGCAGAGCTGGCTTCCCCGGGTTTAATTGCTGCCATAAAAACACTCAACACGGGATCTATAGCTGCCGCTCTTTGAGACTGCGATTATCAGCAGTGGTTTTTTGTATCGGATTAGACTGATAGAGTTCACAGATTTTTAGATTGATGAAGATCCTCAAACGTTTTTTTCAAACAACTAATTCTCAAACCACCACAGTTAGCAGCAGCTCCACTACTGTTTGTGATCGGATACAACTCCCTTTGTTAACCATAGTACGCGTGAAATCGGCAGGGGGATTGAACACTCATCATGCGTAGGCAGCCCCTCATTCTAGTGTCTACTTGTACTCTCCCTCCATTGATTTGTCTGAAGACACGAATGAATATTGCAGCATCCAAATGCATGATGGCGTGTAGGGGGATATAAAGCGGCCAGTCTCGCTGAGGGGAACAGTTGGCCGTTTGAGGCCGGGTCCGGAGAAGGTACCCTTGGGTCATACTCTCGACGTCAATTTTTGGAAGCTGAGGGGAATCGTCCCCATAATCCTGACCGTGGCATGAAGCTGGCTCCCTCGCTGCGGGCCATGACAAGGATTATACCCAAACACCGCCAGAAAGGTGGGCAGCCCAAATTCTTTTCTCCGTTTGCGCAATAGGTTACCTGATAACGAGTGGGTAGGACCTCGGCACACGTGAGCAGCACATGCGCTGCTCTTAGCATGTGCTGCCTATAGATACGGGGCACAGATCCCATTTTTCGATTCTGATGGCTATTGAAACCATGCATAAGCAGCTCTGTTTATCTTGAATTACATTGTGGGCCACGGTCCACCAATAGTCCTCTAATTGGCTCCGCTAGTACCGTCAGTGTACGTCCACGCACGCGTTCTCGGCAGACCCGGGTGTGCACCCAGTGTGCAGAGCAATCGATTCGTCAATGCCGTCACTCCGGCCACCCATCCTGCCACCTGGGTCTGCCGAGTAACGCGTCGTGGACGTACACTACGGCAATTAGCGGGCCAATTAGAGTACTATTCGCGGACTTCTTTGTTTTGGTGGAAATTCAAAGATAAACAGAGTATATGTACATTAGACATGCATCGTATTTATGCTTTTTGCGCTCACCTGCTTGCATTGGCACAAGCTCGGCGTGCACATGCACAGCTCGGTGTGGGATACGAGGCACCGAGTTTGCGCCAATAGACAATGAGGGGCGCAAAGTGTCGAGTACGGTCCGGTTCAAGTGTATTTACATTTTGCACAATATGAAAGTTTTCTCCTATGCTGAAAGAACCCGATAGTTGTAATCAGAAGAAGAGCTTGAATGATGCTGATAAAGAGAGTACATGAACCTACTGCATCGCATAATAAAAAAGTGGATTTGAAAGAGCGGAAATTGAGTTGCAACTGACAGGAATAGGAGTAAGTTCATGCGTAGCCTTCTTTGATGTGCGCGTTCATATTACACTGCTTTCTTGCTCTACGTAGCCGAGCCTCTACCTAGTCGGGATAAAATTGGAGAGGTGCATAATTCAATGGCGTCTTTCTTACCTTTCGTCCATAGAACTTTATAAAGGCAAGAGTTTGTAATGCCTGGGTGAATTTTAAAGCTCTGTTGGCAATTATCTGCGCCGAGACTTTCTGTTCAAGTTCAGGCGACTGTTTTAAAACAGAACTCACTAGGGAATGTCCTTTCGAACACAAACCAGAGTTAGAGAAACGGTTTTGGGAATCTGTCAAAGACATAAAAAGGAAAAATTCTAAGTTTTCAAGTTCACTCCGAAGTTTGCTGCTGGATAGACCGAACACTGCCAAAAAGTTAACTTCTCTGTATTCCAAGAGTAGAAGGATTTTTCTCCGCTACCCTCGTTTTGGGGCGTTGCTATGTGCGAGCGCTCAAACACGATAATGTGGTTGTTTTCCTGGTTGCTAAAATATCAGTCATCTAAGAGTATCCCACCACGAGCTTATGCAAAAAAAAAACAGCCCCATGTTCTAGCTCCTGCGCCTCCAAATAACCCCTCTTGAATAAGTTGGGAGAAAGCCCTCCTCATGTCTGGCTTCTAAAAATGTGCTTTTTGGAAGCATTCTATCTAATCTCAGAGCAATTTTCCACATAAAGCGATTCGATCATTTTCCAAGAACATACTACCGAATAGAACGGGAGATGGCCCGAAGCAAATTCAGGAAATGCCTTCAGAAATACAGGAGGTCCAGAACTCTTACTCAGTTCGTTCACTCATAGGTCGCCACCATACGTAGTTGGACGATGGGAATCGACGTAGTTCCCCCGCGGTCATGTGCCATCTTTGAGTCGTCCATGGTTCTGCTTTAGACTTCCGGGTGCCAGACTGCAAAAACAGGTGCTGCGCTTCTCGAGGAGATGCCGCAATGGCTTCATTTGTATTATTGATGCGCAACTTCAACTGCCGTGAAACAAGATGGGACTAGGCAACGTGACACTGTACGGCATTTCGGCGAACAACGTTTAGCAATCTTTTCAGTGTTTACTTGCATATTGACTGGGTGGGATTACGGACTATCGATGCGCGGGACTACGGACGATCCAGAACGGCCCATTGGAGAGCAATCTGAGCTCGTAGTAAACCCTCAGTGCGCTCCGGTAAGCTGCCTGCTTGCGATAAACTTATGCAGGAGGCATGGCCGCATCAATCAAACCACCGCAAAACGGCTAGCGGTGGCGAGGCCACCCCTGCTGGAGGAGATGGGGGCCACCCGGCTGGTTCGGCGCACTTGGGGTGCAAAGAGGATCACTTCCCCAGCTCTGCCGGGCAGCTCTTGGGATAAGGAGAAATAGCATAGGTGACGCGAAAACGCAGCGCGAGTGTCCTTTGAACCTCGTGAGTTGCCCCTTGCAAATCTCTGGACTAGATCACTTTTTAGAAAGCGATCACTGTGCGACGCGATGGCATGTTTTGAACACAGGCATCAACGTGCGACGCGATGTCGATCGATGCCTGCGATTATCATCCCAATGAGCCGCGCGGCGAAAGAACTCTGGACGAGGCCCTACGGTCTCTCGCATGACGGTCGTCGCCCTCTGCAAATGCGTTCCACATCGCGGTACACAGTAAGCCGGAAATCAAGCGGCGAAATTCAATTGACGACGAGTCAGGCCAATCGGGGGAGACACTCCGCGTTCGACCCACGGCTTCGGCGTTAAAGAACTCCAATGAACGTGGAGTCCAGTGTAATGGTAAGGGGAGCAGTCCCATCAGCGTACGCGATGATGAAGTAAGCAGCCTCCACCTGGAGACCAGAATTGTCATAGCGGGAGGTCCGCATGTAGTGGCCGAAATAGACAGTGCGTTCAGAAAGTATAGGGACACCTCGGAAATCAAGGTTTTCAAAAAATCATGTTATGATATTCGGCTATCAATACTGTCTATAAATAGAATTCAACAAGGTGAAAAACCTCTATTTGTTCATTTCTATAACAGCTGAGCAATTTAATAAGAATTTATTTCCCAGAATTTCAGATTTTTTCGCCGTTTAGAAAGTATAGGAAAATTCAACACAAAACAAAAATCATTGAACAAAGAAGAAGAATTAAACATACAATCTAAAATAAAAATAGCTGCACCACCAATAGCAATGATCTCAAAAGTTCTTCTTTGGCATAGAATTGATCAAATTATAGATGACGTTTTCATCCAGATTGGCCCACGCTTCTGGAGGATATAGCGACTCTTCAGCTCATCTTACCGTTCTGTACCGCTTATTGTTGGCATAAACCTGACGCACAAGTATGCATCAGATATTCTCTATCGGGTTACAATCTGGACTACACGCGGGCCATTCCATCAAACGAGATTCGATGACGTAGAAACCAGGTTTTTGTGGCAGACTCCGGACAGATGTACCGGGCCGCGTTGTCTTGCTGGAAAGTGAAACGCTGACGTCGTGTTCCGGACAAAAATGGCAGTAGATGTGTGCGAAGAGTTTCTGATATTCCTCCGAGTTCCATGCGACAAGAAGTGAAGGCCAATTCCAAAACACCTTTCGCTACTGAATGCTCTCAACACATCAGCGAGTTTCTTCACCGCCGAAATTCCGTCTTCTGAAAATCAATGGATCCTTGGGCAGATCTCACCAGTAAGGACTGAGCACCATCCGGTCCGTCAGTCAAGATTTAATTTCTTTCCTCGTCGGAAAAAGATTACTCTAATTTCTTTTTGCGTCATTTCTCGATTTTTTCCGGGATTTTATGAGACTGCCTTACCTTTGCCCAATCAGTTGCCATGTTCCTCTTCGCAAATTCCTGCCGAGGCCTCTCTATGGTCTGGGTAGATAACGACAGGGCCTTCTTAATCACTTGTCGGACAATGTTTTTATCAAGCCATTTATGGTGTTCCAGGACTGTCGTTTTCGGAAACACTGAGCGATAATTCAGACTTGACCTGGCCCGGCGACAGTGTGCTGTTGGAGCAGAGCCGAATAATTCTCCGCGAATCTTCGAACTGATCTTCCGGCCGACCAGTACATTTCGCAGTACCGTAGGAATCTGGATCTCGCAGGAACTAATGATACAGCTGACAGATCTTCTGAGCTGTAGCGATTCGACGTGCTGGCTCAACTCCGGCAACGCTGAGCGCACGAATTTGGAGCTTGTTCAGCAGCAGTTAGGAGCAGTACTAATGAGCCATTTTAGGAATAAGGATAACACATGTTCTCATCTTGAGTTTAGGAAGCGAACTTTGCAACGGGAAAAATTTGTCTGGATTAAAAATCTTGGAATTTTCAGAAAGGGGATTGTCCCTATACTTTCTGGAACGGCGAAAAATTCCAAAAGTTGGAGATAAAATCTTACAAAATTTCACAATTGTTATATAAATAATCAAACATAGGTTTTCCATGATGCTGAGTTCATTGACGAACAGTACATGATCACCAAACACAAAGTTTTATTGGAAACCCTCGATTTTAGTGTCCTCACACTTTCTGAATGCACTGTACTATATATATATATATATATATATATATATATATATATATATATATATATATATATATATATATATATATATATATATATAGATATATATATATATATATATATATATATATATATATATATATATATATATATATATATATATATATATATATATATATCTATATATATATATATATATATATATATATATATATATAGCACATATATATATATATATATATATATATATATATATATATATATATATATATATATATATATATATATATATATATATATATATATGGGGGTGTGTATACAAGTCTGTTGGTACTCTGCTCGTTGGTGCCCTCGCTGCTTCTACCGAACCCTAGCAGACGTTTGAGTGTGACACAGTTAGGAATGCTCGAGGCAGGTTTACGCGCGTGCACAACTATATCGCGAAAGTATCCTGCATGAGCGTATGAAGCTGTGTCGCCGTCCGGGCCACTAAGGGCCTCGGGTCCATAACACCTTAGGATCCGTACCTAGGGAGTCATGGAGTCTTCGGCCACAAGCCACAATTTCGCCACCCTGAACCGTCGGGATCGCTGTTCAGAGTGATATCCAAAAAAACTGCGCTATCCAGACTTCTGAGCTATTTCCATGCGACCGCTTTGCTGCTTTGCAGGAAACCTGCCTCAAGGATAGACCCGTCATCAGCGTTGGAGGGTACACCATCTACTGCGGTAACGCTGACGATAGGAGGAGTGGGAGGCCGTGCAATAGCTGTATAGTGAAGGATTTCAATGGTATGGTCAAGGAGTTTGGCTCAACGTCGTGCCGGAATGCATTCGTACGACTGCGGGATCAGCAGAGGACTCAATCTGCGGATAGTGAGTGCTCATGCGCCCAACTGAAACCGCTTCAAAGACAATTCGAAGGATGCGTTTTATGAGGAACCCAATACGTTGCTGGCCAGGATACCTTTGTCAACATGCTGTTGTCGTGGGGATTGACGCAAATGCGAAGAAGATGGGACTTGATCAGGAATCCGAAGTACTCGGTAAATGGTTCTACCCAGTGGAGCAAAACATTTGACAATGGCTACCGTCTTGTCGACTTTCTTTGTGAACGCGCAGTGGTCTGATTATTGCATCGACATTCAAGAGGAATCCATCGCCGCCATCACAGCTTACGTGGCAGGGACCAACTCCGGCTATCTCCAGAAGAGCAGCGGAAGCGGAAGATGACAACTTTGAAACTACAGCTTTGACTTGATATCCTGGACGAGGAACATTCCAGTATCGCACACTGGGTTTACGAAGATCTAGAGGCGCTCCTTACCTGTGTGGGATGTCGCATATCTGATCTCGGATCAATCGTCTCTTGTTCTGCTGAACTTCACTGCGAAGATTCTGCAGAGGAAGCGAGGGCTCCAGCTCTCTCCAGAGGATTTACACGACAAGTCTCTCCTAGAGATGAAGAGTGCAGAAGAGGAATTTTCGACAACGCGTTCCTATTCACATCGGAGCACGGACTAAGAAGAAACTTTGCGACGCGGATTCTTTTCGGTCAAAGTGCATCCAGGACGCTTCTGAAAGAGGCACTCCCGGTTGTACAGCCTAAGAAGAAGTTCTGCCTACCGTCTCTGTGAAGAAACAACATCTACCTAATAACAGAGTATGTGCTCTCCGAACTGCATAGGAAACTCTCGTGATAGGAGAAGCGTCTGAGGAAGGGAAGTTGCGTCGGCAGCTTCCAAAGTGACTGCGAACGAGAGTGGATTTGTAGACGGCTAAGGAGCTCCGAGAAGGCTTGGGAGGAGAAGAATCCGAAGAAAGCCCACGTTGCTGCGACAGTATAGCGGGAGAAGATGAAGAGATGTTCTCCTGCAATCTTGAACACTGTCACCAATGGAGTTACCCAGTTGGTGATGCGACGCTGCCAATATGGAAGGATTACTTCCAGTTCACTACTGAATCGTCCAGCGCCATCAGTATCTGAGCTCCCGCATGTTCAGAGAGCACATTACGATGTCAGTGTGAGGAACCGCCGACTGAGTCTGAAGTTTTGGATTGTGTCCGGAAAATGAAGAATGGAAAGGCAGGTGGAGATGACAACATCACTGCTGAAATGCTGAAAGCTCTTCCTCCGTCTGGGATTCGTGGAAATGACCAACACCATCCGTGCCATATGGATGAGCTGATGAAAGGATACCCGATTCGTGGAGACATGCGATCATCGTACCTCTTCACAAGAAGCTATCCGTCACGGATCCTAAGAACTACAGAGGAATCTCTCTACTTCGTGTCATGTACAAGGTTTTAGAACGGCGTATCATTCTCGAGCGACTTATCAAACATCGTGAAGGAACGACCAGAGATGAGCAAGCCGGTTTTCGATCTGGAGAGATCGACCATCGACCAAGTGTTCGTCGTGAGAAGATGCACTGAATCGTGGCAGCGGTTTTCGAAGCCATTATAAGCTTGCTTTTTGGACTTTGAAGCCGCGTTCGACTCCTCCTCGTTATCGTGATCGATTGCTCAATGCTCTGCGAGCAGATGGAGTCCCCCGGAAAAGAATATGTTCGGTTAATCGAGGACATGAACAAAAGGAACAACAGCAGCAGATTCGTACACCTGTCGGATTTACGTCAGCTTTCGAGGTGAAAACAGGAGTAAGGCAAGGAGCCGTTGCAGGACCTTTTCTTTTTCAACTTCGCCGTTGATGATATCATGCGTAGAGTTGCAGAACAGTTTCCTGCGGATGTGATCCCCTAACACCATCGAGACGCTCGCTTGTCGACCTGGAGCACGCCGACGACATTGTGTTATTCGCTGAAAAACAACGCAAAACTGCAAAGGATTGTGAACCTCCGTTTCCTGAAGTATGCCGCAGCCTATGGACTTCCACTACGTCCTGACAAATGCAAGCAGATGTGGGTCTCTCAGAGGCCTTCAACTGGAGTTTGTGTGGACGGACAACAACGTATCGAACTGGTGGACGATTTCTGTTATTTGGGCTGTTTGCTGAAGAACGATGGTAGTTATGCAGCGGATATTCGATTTAACGATGTGCAGAAAGCTACGATCTGCATTCAATTCTCTAACCAAGTGTTTGTGGTCTACCACCATCGCGAAAGGAAGTCAAGTTGCGCGTCTACCTATCCGGGCTATTCGCCCTATCATGATGTACGGATCCGGAGACGTGGGCAGCACCGAAAACGCAGATGGAAAGGTTGGATTGCACGGAGAGAGAAAGCTTTTAGGCGTTTGCTTGGATATTTCCTGGCCGCGTGTATGTGCCATAACGAAGACGTTTACAAGGAAATCGACGCAGTACACATCAACGCTTGACACGAGGGAGGTGCCAGCATCTCCTAACGCCATCTCAAGCAGCAATGGAAAGTCGACTTCGACTGCTCCGGGCATATACTAAGAAGAACGCCGGATCGCTGTCTCGTACAACACGCTTTAAAAATGCTTCCAAATCCTGTCTGGAAACGGCCACCTGGGCGTAGGCGAAAAAGTTCCTGGACGGATGTGGTTAAAGAGGATTTAAAGTCACTCGGCATCGAAAGACAGTTCAGGCGCGATGTTTTCGTTTCGCAGGAAATGGAATAGTAACACAGCTGGATGGAATGGGTTCAAAGTGTGTGGCTGAAGACCGTGAAAAATGGACACGGCAATGACTACTAGGACGGCACACCTCGGTGAAGATGCCCGGAATGAGCCGCGTCAGGCGAAAGCCAACCGATTAAGTCAAGTAAGTCATATATATATATATTTATTTATTTATTTATTTATTATTTATTACATAGGCAAGTTTGGTATGTAGTCAGAAACAATGTTCAAAACGACTGCGAAATACGAATGAACCATAGGAAGTTGATGCGTGGAGACGAGAAAAAACAACATAGCCCGGAACAGCAAAGAGAAAACGCATTACTGCAATGATCAACCTAAAGAAAGGAATCACGAGCTATCCAATGCCAGTCAGGAAGGGCTACTTGTACGATCAGCCAGCTCAGAATTTTTCTCGAATGAAATTTTTTGAATGACGTAAAGTTGGAAGGAATGGAATGATTTCTACTACAAGGTTCTTACAAAAATGGGTATAGTTCTGTTGATGAAAAAGTGACGCCTGCAGTTGAGGAGTTAGATGTGTAACGGTGGAGTTTTATGGGGCCACTTTAGTGGTTGACTCTCTCGTTGTCACAAGGTCCTCAGGTTTAAGACCGAAATCTACGCCAAACAGGATCTTGTGGAGTAAGAAGTAAGTCATTCTCTACTCTTCTGGAGGGATAACGGTCTCAAAATGAAATAAGCTTATTTCTCTGCACGGAATCGGGTATAGCGGCCATTAACGAAACCATGCATCCTAATAAACAATTTCCTTGTGAAGTTGCTTTGGACTTGTCTCAAACAGTTGATTGTCCTTCACTTTGATGTAGGTGTTAAGTAGGTGCAATGATTACAAATTGAACTCTGTAGTTCGATGAATATCAGATGATTATCCAATATTCATCGAACTACAGGAGTTCGTAATCATTTCCTACCTTACTTACAGCACCTACGGTTTGCACATAACCCCATCTCCAAAATTTCCTTTAGACAAAGTCATAGTGTGTGCTCCTTCCCATCTAATCATTACACAAGGAACTTCTCGTTAAAGGCTGCAGTGTCCGCGATAAAACCAGTCTTCGTTTGTCTTTCTTTGGAAATCGAGAGTTTCGGAGCCCTATTTAATCAGAAACGTTGAAAAAAATGGCAAAGAACGAGCACAAACGAGCCCTAATTTGGAGAGTGTTCCGCTCACGCAACGCCCATCACTGTCTCCACGGCTACCGATAATCAGTTTCCCAACTCAAAATTTGAGTTGAGAGAAGGTAATGGGGCGTTGAGTTAAATGTGGGTAAGTTTAGTTAAGCGGAGGCCATAGTGGGCTGAAGCCCCCCTGAATGTATGCTGTTTCCTCAAATGGGTTTTCACAGTTATTTACGGATCAGAGGCGGGGTAGAAAGGTGTGGGCGTTGCAAGTGAGCGGAACACTCAAGTTTAGGCCGCGTATAAGGCCTCTTCTCTGCTTGTTCCTAGCCGTTTTCAGCAACATTAATAGTGAGATCGTCGGACTCGCACTTCTCTCGATTTCCGGGTGAAAACCCGGAGACTGATTTTGTCGTGGGCTACCTGCCTTTAATGCCACCCGGGCAAGCTGATGCCGATGTCAAGACAATGGACTTGGTCGCTCGACCCCGACGGCGGTCCCGAGTCGCTATGAGAACGTGTTCCTTACATGACACGGGTTTACTCTAGCGTTCAACGTGTCATGCATAGTCACATCACATCTGTCATCTGCTCACGAATTACGTGGTCCCTCATCGAGAGGCCAGCATTGCTAGTCTCCGTCCTTTTTCTGCAGTAGAGCCTTTCCGCTGGCCGTACGGAGAACACTCCTGATGTCAAAATCTGACGCGGAGCCTGACGAGTATCTTTATCCTGTGAAGTGGACGAGCGAGGAAGAAGGGGCGCGTTCAGCGAGCGCAAGAAACAGCTTAATGGCAAGTCGAGTCGATGATACTGCTCGATACTCGGCCATGCTTTAATGATTACTTCTCTGAGTTTTTTTTTGCCCTGGGTAGCATCGGCTGCAAATGACGTGATCTTGAGAAGAGATTTTCGTTTTTTTGCTATTTTCGCAGTTAACAGTTACAAGAGTTGTTCCCTGCATTGAGGAATTAAATATGAAGTGATCCGTTGGGCTGTTCCATATTGCTCGCTAGACTCATTTTATCGATTGCGAGGATGATTACGGTATTTACGGTGATGCAAAAGCGTAGAAACTTTCGATTTCCGGAATTTTCGGCCAATCCAAAGGCACGGCATCGAATACGTAGCGTAGCTGCCAACGAAATAACCCAACATTACGGAAAAAAATTTGTTCAGGATTCATTCAAAAATTCGAAAATTTGTTCGATTCTATTGGAGCCCGGGTTTTCCACTGACGCCAGCCATTCATTTGAAAGAGATAAGAAGAATGTTGTTACTGGATATCTTCATACATGTATATATATATATATATATATATATATATATATATATATATATGATATATCATATATATATATATATATATATATACTGCTACTATACTTCATATATATAACATATATATATATATTTTCATATCTTCACGTTTTTCTACAAGACCTCATTCAAAAAAAGTCATTCTTTAGGCAATTCTCGAAAACGCTGAATTTGAATTGATCTCATTCTCGGACATTTTCGAAATAAGGTTATATCAATTATTCATCTTTCATCATACAGGCAATGCCAAAATCAAGACCCCACAAACTCATTCCCTTAAACAGAAAGGCTTCGACTTTGGAAAAACGAAAAATCCTATAATGCACGTCAGGATCGGAGCAATAGAAGAGGGGTGGCGTACTTATGATTCAAGGCAAAATACGAAACAGACCAACTCGGGCACCGATCGGTAACGCTATCAATCGAAGTATTTCAATTGTGCCTTCAGCAACAACAATGATTCATAGCAGTATCCATCATATGTGATCAGAATTTTCGTTCATTTAAATGAATAAGTCTTGTGTGGACCTCCCCGTTTAGGATAGAGCCAGAATGCATTTTTAAAAACGGATGCAATCTCAACTATGGCTACTAGAAAGTATAGGTATGCCAAAGATTAATCGGAAGACGAATATTCCGGCTGAATAAACGAATTTTCGAATAATTCAACTAATCGGAAAAAGTCATACTGAACTGAATATTTCGTTTATTCTGACCGTTCGGCGGCAAAAGACAATTCCTGCTCAGATATTCGACCATTCGACTGAGAAGCCAACTATTCGAATAATTCGATTATTCGAATACTCGAAAAGAGCCGTTTTAATCGTTTTGATATGCTCTAATGGCTCCCCAAAGTGCCACAGAAATAATTATAAAAACATCTTCTGTGCAAGAAGAACTATTCTTTCTGCTGCAGGAATGTAATGCCGACTGCTGGATAGAGGAAGGGAATAGCAGGTACAGCTGGGACAGAACAGAAAGACGGAGTGCAAGTTCATAGACCATCCCTCACTAGATACGTTATCGAATCTTGAATCCAGAAATGAAATCAATAACCGCTTTATGAGTTCACATGCATGTTTGCCTTACGTAGCACACTCATAGATAAAAATGAATAACAAATTGTTCTGGAAGTTGTTGAATTTCGCTTAGCAGGACTGTTGATCGCTAGCACTGCTTGCTATATGGTGCAAGAATTCTCCCATAGTATGGGCTAAACTTGTTTCGCCTACGAAACGATTCACCTTCGCTAAAACTCTCAAACAGAAGTCCAGGAACTTCAGGGCGCAGCATCTACCCAAAAACAATTCTTCAATCGTTCCACTCGGTTGTTAAAGGCAGCAGACACGCTCACAGAAATGATATCGATTTTTATGACATAAATCGGAGGTTTGAGATTATCGTGTAGTATGCGGAACTAACGAAAAAAATCAATAAAAACTGTATGCAAATAGAGGAATAGGGTTTTTTGTTATATCAGGTGAAAGTGGAAGAGTTTTCCCGCGCGCAGTTGAAACAGCAAATGTTCAGCAGACAAAATGGTTGGGAGATAGCGACAAATGGTTGAGAATAGCTGTTTCCTTACAACTTGTACTACAACTTGTTTTCGTCGTCTCACCTCGTTGGAAGCATCAAAGTTAGGCTCAAAGCGACCGTATTGGAACGATCCAATCTGCGACGAGTTTGTATTTCCTGGGGCTGGAGTTGTCGGCTCAGGGGCGGCGGTTGCAGAAATTGTACATTTTGCATTGCTAAAGTTCCGAGTAGTTTCAGCTCGTTTTGATGTGCTTTCCAATTGGCGTGAGTATTCCATTTGGGTCCATATGATCCTAGTAACGTAGTTATCTCAACAATCTTTCCGAGCGTGTTCTGCTACCTTTAAGTGCGCGCATCATGGCAAATGATGCAAAATGCTTCCACCTGCTCAAAGATCGAACCTTGAAAGTACATAGTCGTTCACTAGCTTCTGTTCATCGCGCTGTTCCAACTTCAACATGTTTATTGCTCAGTCTTGAGCCCTGTTCATAGCTGATCGCTTCGACTCGAAATCAAAGCGACCAACGATACTGCCGCGATCTAGGAATCGCTTCGTCCAGCGATTTCTTCAAAATCGCTCGAGCGGACGTAATTCCGCGTGAAATAGACGGACAATTACCAGACCAAGCCGCGAGAATGAAAAAAGTTTTTCTTGGCACTCCTACTTATTTTTTTGACATTGTTGCCCTTATCTTCTAGATAAAAGAGTTTTGCACAGTTTTCAAACAAAAAAATGCTTCCAAAAGCGATGGAGTTCAATTTGCTTGAACAGCAACATAAAACTTAAGCCATAAAGTTACACTATTTGCTCAGACCTCGGCATGGAATGTGATTTTTTCCGGTAGCCCTTCATTACATTTTTCTTATTTCTCTCATCATAAATGAATGATAAATACTCGTGTTTCCCTTTCACATGTCGTATTTTTATGCGAGTGAACTGTGACGTCTGCAATTTAGCGCCACATACGCAAGGTTGTGACGAAAGATTGCGGACGAACGCTTCGAAACTAGTCGAATCGGGCTTCCTTCATGGAAGCGACGCTGATTAGTCAGGGAAACGACCTAACAAAAAATCAAGCTAGGTCGCTTCGACGAGCGCATACAATACACCCAGTCGCTCGGCGAACGCGACTGAAACTGCAAACTGTTCCAAACTCCTCGCGACTCCAGTGCAAGATCTGTTGTTGGCACAATGGGTTTTTGTAACTGTTGGCAGTGCCGCGATCTAGTCTGAAGCGACCTGCTATGAATGGCCGAACACATTTACACGCTTTCGTAAAGTCCTTGCATCACAAATCTCATTAGCAAAAAGCTTTGGACTCGATGGGAATCGATCCCTTGGCCATATATGCCCGCCCAAGCCTCCGTCAGTCACCCCTACACCATGCTGACCGGGCTTACGTGCATCCACAACCTTCCTATGTAACTACTGGTCTTTCTCATTGATTGCCTGACATCTCTGACCGAAGCTGCCACTGATCGCTACATCACAGGACGTCAGCCGATACGTACCGAGAGACCACCGAGACACCCCAAAACGCTGTCCATACTTGGCGGGGACGTGCACGCTTTCGCTGTTCAGCGCTGATTGACGCTACGCCCAGCCGCTGATACGTGCCCGGCGCACAGAGAGACAGCGACATCCCCACCTCATGCCGCGTGTTGATTCGATCGAAGATCGTTGAACTGGTGATCTACCAACCAAGTCGAGATCCGTGGCTGCTAATGCACCATGGTTTTGTGACAGCTGTTGTTGAAAAACTAGCATATGTAGATAGAGGAGGGCATTAGATTCGAAGTAGGCTTGGGGCTTGATGCTTTTAGGAGGGACAAGGTAATGAGCTGGAGATTTGCTGGTTCTTTCCCGGAGTGGGCGTGAGCGAGAAACAGCGAGCGAGAGAAGAGCGAGCACGCAACGCAAACAGCGATCGTAAGCGCACTTCGGCATGCCCTGGCAAATCGTGTGTAAATGACGACTATCGATTTTGCGTAATCGCGCGCTCTCGCAACGTATGGACGCGCCCTGCCGCGTGCCTACTTCACAAATCATATCATCGGGACACAGGGGGATACTGTGGACACACGGAAGGAAGAGTTTTCCTGTTTTGAAGTTTCGCGAAAACGTCGTCGAGTTCACTCAACACGAGAAGAGAGTGGAGTGGAATTAGAGCCGAGTGGAAAAGAGCGGAACAACGCCTCCTCGGTACGTGAACAACGAGCTCCCTCGGATGTGTCATCTGGGTAACTGTCGCGGAACATCTGTACGCGGAGGTGGGTTTATTACGGTACCAGGGCGATGTTCCTCATTTCATTTCAGGCGGCGATCTTCGGTCCCAACTGATACTTTCGCAGTGGCTCTTCGGGCGAACGAGCGAAGCTTCACCGATGGCTTCCCTTCGTTTATTTACTCGTTTCTGCTTATCTACTGTTTCACTTTCTTTCCTCTTTCCTCTTCTTCCCTCTTCTCCCAGTCCTCCTTTTATTCCTCTTTTGTTTCCTCATTTTCCCCACTTCTTCATTTAGTCTCGAGAAACAAATTCTTTCCTTATCTAACGCTGGGCACCACTTGGTCAAAAGCCTGTTTATTTGCGAAATATATGCCACCAATCAGTGCTAATTTTCAGTACTGTGTATCTTTGAGTGCTTGAGCTAGTTGGGTTGGGAATAAGTTCGTTCAGTTTGTTTAAGAACTTATTCAAATTATTTGTCGGTTGTTCAGCGAAGTGTTTGTAATCATTAAGAAGAGTTTTTTCTACTCTACCAAGAACTGTGATACTTGTTTTTTGTAGAATTTATTTTTTCCTATTTTTAAGGCTTGGAAAAATCCAGCATTTTCAACACCTACTTTTCTTCGTTTTTCATCGCGGTAAGTTTGGTGACCAAAAAAAAAAAACCAGAATTGGCTGCAAAAGTTCGAAAACGGCAACTCGCGACCCGAAGACACGTTCCGCAGCGGTCTACTTTCAGAATTCGATGAGCGCTTTTTATAGGGAAGATGGTCGCCAAACAAGCCGCCGTGAATTGGCCGAAAAAAATTGAGCTGCGATCTTAAGACGATCCTCAATCATAACCACTGAACAGGAGTTGCCGAAAAACTCAGGAGCCTGGGTGCCTCCCGAGCAGGGGTGTGCGGCAAAGGAGATTTCAAATTTCGGCAAACGGCAACGGCAAACCCCAAAAATGACCGGCAAACGGCAAAACAAACGGCAAATTCTGTTTTGTGTTATAATAATACCGCCAACATTCGCGAACAAAGGGAGGGGTTACCATTTTCAGATGGACTTTCCGGGATGCAATTTTAATATGTTCTAGGGGGAGGACAGTGTTTCAATATCCCATACTCAGAATCTGCGAAATGCCTCTGGCAGTCCCTAAAAAGGACAAAATCTGAACAAGGCCAGAACTGTTCGGCCGAAGCGAGTAGAGCCGATTTAACGAGGGGATTAGCAATTACCTTTAGGCGTGTTCAGAATAGATGAGGTAAAAAATTTTGGTGCATTGATTCTGTTTAGACTCAGAAATTATGCATTGTTGCCAAAATTCTGATCTATTCTGAACATACACTGTTGCAAATCAATCAGTCAAAGCTAGCTCTACTCACTTCGGTAGAAAGCTGTTCTGGAAAGGAACTATACTTTATATCAGAAGCTACTTCGAAGCCCCAGGTGATCTATAGTCAGTACCAAGATTAACAAGGCTGTAAGCTTCTCTATCGCCAGCGATAACTCTGTTAATTCCTCTCCATTTGAAGTTTCCGTACAAATCAACGCTAGGAGATTCAAAAGATGGGCGTCTTCTTAAGCAGTGCCAAAGCGTAACAGGCCCGCCAAAGGATTTTTCTAAAAAGGGTCCTGCGGGCCAGCGCTGTCCCAGCCTAGAAGATCCATGGGAGATCAGCAAACCGTAAGCAAAGCTTGGTGCAGATGGGGAGTTCGCGCCGGCCCAAAAACTGTGGACGATACTGGTGCCATAATCAGATGCGAATAGAAGGGTGAATACGCGATGATTGGTCAGGATTGATGGCGAAATACAGTTCACACCGCGATCAGCGGCGCGCCAGGTTGACTTTATACCCGAGGTCACAAGTATTTTTGTTAGTAGTAAATATTGCGGTCTCGATAAGGAAGATTTTTCGCAGTGAGAGACTCTCAGAACGCGAGGCGGAGAGCACGTCGCCATTAGCATACAAAGACTGCTGTTCGACACAACTTCTTCGTTAATGAAGCTGGTCTGACTACTTGAAATTGAGCGAAAAGTTTCCTACCTCGTGACATGAAAAGCTTCATCAAGATAGTGGACTGTTTTCTGATTTCCTCGGGCGGAGCAGCCTAACCTCTGTTCGCTTCGCTGACCATGAATAAATTTTACGAAGAATGAAATTTCATTTTTTAACTATAAGGCTGTTTCTTTTTCTAAACTACCCGTCGTTTATTTTTAATTGTTTTCATGTGGTTTACTGGGTGTTGGTTGCTGATATTTCCGCGGTGTTTTTTTTTCACCATGGTCATCGATCATGTAAGCCTGCTATATATATATATATATAGCTGCTATATATAGCAAACCTTATACTATGCCTGCTATATATATATATATATATATATATATAATCAGATGCGAATAGAAGGGTGAATACGCTACGATTGGTCAGGATTGATGGCGAAATACAGTTCACACCGCGATCAGCGGCGCGCGGTTTAGGCTGTACCCGGAGTCACAAGTATTACTGTTAGTAGTAAATATTGCGGTCCTGATAAGGAAGATTTTTCTGCAGTGAGAGACTCAAGAACGCGAGGCGGAGAGCAAAATCGCCATTAGCACTGCAAAGACTGCCGTCTTGATACAATCCTTCGTTAATAGAGCTGGGTCTGACTACTTGAAATTGAGCGAAAAAGCCTACCTCTCGTGACATGAAAGCTTCATCAAGATAGTAATTGTCGAGTTCTCGGAGCGAGCAGCTAATCTTCTGTTCGCTTCAAGGACTTAAGTGAATAAGCGTTTTACAAAAAGTAATTTCATTTTAACTATAAGGCTGTTTCTTTTTCTAAACTACCCGTCGTTTATTTTCTAAATTTGTTTTTCATGTGGTTTACTGGAATTTGCTGGTTGCTGATATTTCGTAGGAACGTTTTTTTTTCTACCATGGTCATCGATCATGGGATATATATATAGTAGAGATATATATATATATATATATATATATATATATATATATATATATATATATATATATATATATATATATATATATATATATATAATCAGATAATAAAGTAAGAATACGTTAAGATTTAATAGATTGATGGCGAACATAGTCTACAATTATGATCAGTTTAGGGTTATAACTGGAGTCACAAGTATTACCTGTTAGTAGTAAGGTGAATACGCGATGATTGGTCAGGATTGATGGCGAAATACAGTTCACACCGCGATCAGTTTAGGCTATAACCGGAGTCACAAGTATTACTGTTAGTAGCAAGTAGTAGGCCTCAAGGGATTCCAATTTCGCTCACTTTAAACTACCTTCGAATGGTTACCCTTGTGAGGCTGCAGGAATGGAGTCAGACCAGCCTAGTTGAATGCAGTGCTCATGGTAAAAGCAGCTTTCGAATTTTCAAATCCAAGAGCTCCGAGGGGCATGTTCATCGAATGCTTGCAGAATATGAGGGCGTTTGACTGGTATACTTTCTGTTTATTCTTGAATTGCACAAAACACAGTCCACTTAATAGTCCTCTAATTGACCCGCTAGTACCGTAGTGTACGTCACGACGCGTTCCTCGGCAGACCCAGGTGTACACCCGGTGTGCAGAGCGCAATCGATTCGTCAATGCCGTCACTCGGCTACCCCACCCTGCCACCCGGGTCTGGCGAGAACGCGTCGTGGATGTACACTACGGTACTAGCGGGCCAATTAGGAGGACTATTGGCGGGCCGTGTTTTGTGCAGTTCAAGATAAACAAAGCTAACTGCATGCGGACGCGCGCGACGGAAGTCCGCTGCGCTCACTTCGTCCTTCTGGGGCGTCGCGTGCAGTGCGCTGAGCCAGCTGAGACTGCTCTTCGGCTCTTCCCTTTACCGTGTTCGGCCTACAAGCTAACACGAGGTAATTACGGCAAACAATGTCGGCTGAGAAACAAGCAGCAAGTGGAGCTTTCATACGATTCCCACAACTTGAATATGGTTTACCTTGCCCAGCTTACCTCCCCTGTGGTTACCGAGGAAGTGGGTGGAGCAGAGTACACTAAGTTCAGGATTTCGGGCCGTATATTGCTATTGGTTGCTCGTTTTGGAAGCGCGGTTTCCCCACACTGCTGTTGCAATGGGCCTCGAACCAGCTTCGATTTCTGGTGAAAAATTTGAATGCCGTTTTAATTCCGTTGCCTTCAACGATTTTTCATTTTTCATCTTTACACCATTTCCTTCCTAGCAAACCCAGCGCTCTGCCATTAAGCCAACCTTTCATTTCAATGATGATCTCGAAATCGAATATATTCCTTGACCACTGCCTTTAATGACCGCTGTGAATATTGATCCCAACTTTAAAAAGCCGGATAAAGTGTTTGTAGAATTGATAATTTTCACGTTGTCCCAATTATTCCCATCCATTCAACCAACCGACGATGACTGGGCCTATATACTGTGCTTATCTAGAGGCAAATTCCGATCTAATTATCTCGACGCGCTTTGCGGCCGCACGCTCTCGAGTCAGAAGAGCTTTTCCAGCGCTGCAGCCGCCGATGTGGTGAGTCTGGGTGGGGTTCGGAAGCCTGGAAGCTTAGAAAAATTGGAGAAAATTGTATAAAAAGAGTCCGCATCGAGGTCGGCGCTTTGGCGCCGGAAGCCCACGACTGACTCGAGCGCGATGCGCGGCTGCAAAGCGTGTCGAGACGCACCATTGCGGACCGGAATTTGGCCCCAGATAAGCACAGTACACGAGTTCTCCACTGGTTCTTATGTCCCGGAATAAGGCTGCTTTTTTGCGCTACAACACTGATATGACTTGGTTTTTTGTAAATGTTATAATTCGCGAGCCCATTAATCGGTATGCCTCTGGAAAAAGTTTCCTACGATTTTGGCATTTGATGATTAAAAAAGACATCTAGGAGGTCTCCCAAACAATTTAAGAACTATAACGAACTCCTCTGATTACCCAGTCGAGATGTTTTCATAAGATACTAGATTCAGATCTGGCTCCTCCCAGCAATTATACCGAACTCAACCAGAACCAGAAGCTGGAACTAGTCAAAATAATTATTTATAGCAGCTCCGAATCGGTGACCCAATACAAGAGAGACTGCGGTTAGGAAAGTCTGTTGTTTCAACGAGTTTTTGCTGGCGAAAAATTTGCCGTTTTAGACGACAATTTCGGCAAACGGCAGCTTAACAGCTAGCAGCAAACCCCAAAATGGCCGGCATAACGCCGTAATCGCTTAACAACCATTGCGCCGCACACCCTCTGCTCCCGAGACTAAAGTCAACATAAAAATCGTTTTCAAATCGCTGCTCAGCACCTCGTGCGCCATCGATGTAACAAGCGGTCATAAACGGCGCTTCTTGTACCGAACTGTCGCGGCAGATGAGGTGGTGCTTGTACGTTATTGTAAAACAAAGAAAGAAGTTAGTGGCTAAATTTTGACGGCGACAAAAAGCGAACAAAAGCAGATGTTTGAAATGCTGATTTTCGCTTGCTTGGTATTCCACTTCCAACAATGGAAATAAGGCAGAAAAAATAGCACCATACGAAAAAAAAAAACAGATGGAGCAGACCTGTTGAACCATAAGGAAAACTTTTTCCAATGAATGCAAACTTTTGCTAAATAACAAACAAAATATTTCAATATAGCTCTTTGAAAAAAACCGAACGAACTTATTCCCACAACCCAATATTTGCTTTGAGGTAGAACCCACCAAGCCTGCCGTAGTTGACACAGAATATCTGAGTACGTTAAAACTAAATGATAGCGCTTGCGAAAAGTTTCAACAGAAGCGTAAATAATGATTCTCAGCTGATTTTGTGATTCCTACGGCTTCAGTCCTTCTGACTGGCTCACCCGAGAGCTTTAGGCCTCAAAGCTCCAAAGTTAAATATTATGGCGAAGTCTTTAATCGAAAGTATTTTCGACAATTGAATCCTTCGTTTTGTTTTTAAATTCGATTCGCGCCTTTTTCATCGATTTTCAAAATAACGATAAGTGATTGACGAAAAATACTATCGATTAGGAACTTGGCCTTGTAACGTCGGCATGGATCCTATTGATACTTTGCGTTCCCTATTGAATGTTGAAAGCGAACTCCGGTGCCATAAGCTATAAAACCAGGTGCACCAGGTTTGCGCCCACCTTCAATGGGGAACTTAAATTATCGAATTAAGAATTCGCTGCAGCGACATTCTCTAACTTAGTTCCCTCACGTCGATGTTATTTTTTTCGCCAATTATTGATTGTCATTTTGAAAATCGATGAAAAAGGGCTGAGAATCGGAAATTCTCAAAACTTGATCGATAATTGACGGAAAGCACCAATGATTAAGAACTTAGTCGTCGCATACGTAACTTTCGAAGCTTCCGAGACCTGAACTTATCGCACTAAACCAGAAAACACTAGAAGCTGCAAAATCAAAAAATTCACTACAAATCATTAATCACGCTTCGTCAAGAATTTTGCAAAAGCTAAGCCGTCATCTAGTTCCAAGGTGAAGCTCCAGATAATCTGTCAACTATGGCAGATTTAATCAGTTAACCTCAAAGTAAATACACAGACACACTACTAAAGATTATAACTGAATTATGACATATAATTCGCAAAAAAAACAGGCTTCGGACCAGTTGAAAGGTAGCATTAGATAGAAACACAAGATCGATCAATAGACAGGGATCCGGCGCATGCAGCGTGCCGAGGACGACACGAGTCGATGGTATTGATAATGTGGTGACAGCCGTTACTGCGGAAGGGAGGGCAGCGCGGCGATAGCGCTGTCATTAATATTATCCAATGCCATCGATAACCATGTCATACCTAACGCACACTGGGATTTCTCAAAATATTCTGCGGACACACAGATATGCGACCCTAGACTGAGATGATTACCCTGTGCGAGAGGTCGGAAAATGTTGCAAGAACTAACTCTTTCGCGAGCTTAGGAAGTGGGTAAATCCAAATAGCACTACTTCCGGTTTCGTTATGCTGTGCGTGTCGGGCTTCTGTCAAAACGTGTCCGCTTCTCCAAAACTATGCAAGCGTAGATGAAACTTAAAAAATTAGGCGATTGATCGAGATGGGCGAAGAACACTCTGCATGCCCATAAAACTGACAATGGAGCGATACTCATTTTTGCGACGCCTTTCGCGCAGCTTGTCATAATGCGCGATTCATTTTTCCATCACGCGGCTCGCGCTTCTCATATGTTGCGCGACTCCCAGTTTCCATTACATGGAGAACGATTCCCATAGTGCGCGACTTATTTTTCATAAGGCGGTGCACGTTTCTCATGGCACATGACTCATTTTTCATAAAGTGGCGCACGCTTCTCATGGTGCGCGACTCATTTTCCGCGACGCAGGTTTCTCATGAACGCTCTCTCATACACTGAAAACTACCTTTACCGGCTCTTGGGAGCAACCTCGGGGCACCGGCGCTTGCCCCCAATCGAAGAGCTACCGCCGGAAGTGACAATTTGGCTTGATCGGAGCCCCCTGCGGCTGCCACAGAAGCCCCCTGTGACTGCCTGAAGCCCTGTGACTGCCCTGAAGCCCCCTGTGACTGCCCTGGGCTCCCTGCCTTCTAGGCCCTCGCGGCTGCCCTGACCCCCTGTGACTGCCTGAACCCCTGTCACTGCCTTAAAGCCCCCCCATCCTGCCCCGGAGCCAACGTCACGGCTCCCGAGCCTTGTTGTCAGCTACAAAGCAATGCCATGTCACACCCTCCCACGAAAAACATCACCACTTACCCTCAAAATATCCCGCCTCGCCATGCTCAGCTGCCGTCCAGAGACCCGGCCCCTGTTGATGCGTGACTCAGCTTTCCATGCTGAGAGCGCGGTTTACGCTTCTCGAGCACGTGAAAGATGCCTTCTCTGGCAACTCTATTTTCCATGACTATGTAGCACGACTTCTTCCCATTTTCCCTCTCTTCCCTCTCGGGGGAGCAAGCGCCGGAGGAGAGGCAGAGACCTCCTAGAAAGCGTTCGCCGTACTAATGACGCCGGCTTTCCGCTCCGCCAATTCGAAAATGGCTACTCGTTTTCCGGGCAAGTTTCCCATGAAACGCTCTCTACCTCTCCACAATGCACCAGGCGCATCACTAACCCCGCATACATTTTTGCAACACGGAGATTCGGTCACGGAGGATAAGGACGGAGGATAGCTGAAGCTTTCCGAAAGCGTAAGTACTACAATTTGCAGTGGGTCCCATGCTGGGTCCGTGGAAATTTGCTGTGTACAAAGTAAACGACGATACAGCTAACACTGCTCGCACTGCTGTGGCGAGAGCGACCGGACAGCGGCCGAGGAGCGAACTTGCACCAGTTTATGTCCGGGCGATGACGTCATAGTGCGGGAGGAGCCGGGTTCCGCTCCGGTGGCAGATTGTTTGCCTGGAAGTAACTCGCATAAGGCACAAAGCCTGACATAACTCGATCTTCCTGAGCCCCCTGTGGACATCTACCACTACCCGTGAGAAAAAGAAGTTCGACGGCTTTCGCGCAGAAGTCACGACCATGAGGCAAGAAACCTTTGTCGTCATTGTTTGTGCTGGCCCCTTTTCCAAAGATGATGAAGAGCCAGAATATCAAAGATTCTTCCCGCAGTCTTTATTCATTCTCACGTCAAGTTCATATTTTTTTCTAGTTATCAGTAGCCTGAGCAAAAAAGCGTTGGTGGACAGATCAACTTTCCGGATATTGGAGTTCTAGAGAAGATTTAGGTTTGCAGTGTGGCCGAGAAAGAAGCGAGCCAGCATCGCTTCCGAAGGAATCGTTAGGGTAAACTCAGGAGTTAATCCTTTCCGCATAAAATAGTGATTTATCGTTGAGATTTAGCAAGGAAATGCGGCTCAGCTGGTTCGCGGTGTTTACCGTGTCCTTCCGACAAAGTCTTTCTCGGAACTGTGTTCAGCTTCTTTTGATGTTTCCCAAAACTGAGGAAAGGTGAGAATGTTGAAGACCTTCACGGCGTGAACAAAAAAAACATAAATTGATCCATCATCACCCACACCATTGACGGCACATCGCTATAACTGTTTTCGATTATGTTTCGACTTTTGTTACCAAACGGCTCGTGTTTTCAATACGTGTAAAATAGAAAACATGAGAATGAGGAAAAACTCGACTCTTCAATTTCGATCAGTCACCTAATTTCTTGTCTAAAACCCTGTTATTTCGCTTTTAAAGGCTCCATAGCACTCGAAAAATTATTTTCCAGATCTTTTTTGCTCGTCTTATGATGTAGAACCACTAGCTGATACGGTGGTATCCCACTTCAATCGTTCAAAGTTCGCCTATTTTTTGAGGGCGAAAACTTCGTGAAAAAAGTTGCTTCTTCTAGCCTACATTTTCTTCATTCGCAGTCGCTGCACGATAGTGAACCAGAGCGTAAGAGGATGAAGATCAATGAAGTGAAAAGCGAATACTCTATGAAATTAATCGGTTCATCTAGCCCCCTAACGAATAGGAAATTCAAGAAAGAAGGGGCAGTGATCGGCGAGAGGTCAGGGCCCGTAACGTGGTCGCGCTTTACCTCGCTGATTTGAAGAAATCGAGATCTTGCACTCAGCGAAGTGTTATAAAGAGAGGGTCTACCAGACGATTACATAGAAAATCACAGAATGAGGGTGATGGTGTACTGGACCTTTAACTGGCAGCTCAATCACTATGAAATCGTTCTCGAAGATTCTTCGCACACTCAATAGACCCTTTCTCAGCCAGAGTGTATTTTAAGAGAAGCGATCGCTTGTGCCCTACTAGATGGCTTGTGAGATTGTTTTACGGTAACAGTTTGTTCCACAAAGATTCCGCCACACGATGGACATTGTCAAAGCCAGGCGGTAGCTAACCCTCTCGGGATTGTTTCACATCCGGAAGTCAATCGACGCTGGTTCCTCTTGATGTCGACGTAACGAGAACTTTCAATACCGGAACCAAAGACATTGGTCACGTCCGGGCAAAGATGTCTCCGCGAGAAAGGTTGAAGGCAAAGGACGGCCTTTGCCCAGCATTGATATGCATGTCTGCCGAATCACGATGCCGACCTGTTGTAAGTTACGCAGCTAAAATCTACTGCAGAGTGGCTGCTGAGACGATCCATTTGATCATCTAAGGACAGCGAAATTGAAGAGGTCCGCTGAGAAAGAGCCAGTATGCTAACAAGATAAACCGAATTGACTTTCAAGCCGTGTAACCACTGTCATGGCAGGACGCTAAGCTGAGCACAGTACACATCCCGTGAAAAAGATAGAGAAATCTGTCAGTAGACTTCTACACAGAACTGGTACCGTTCATCAACGCCCGTTTTCTGGATTCCCACTCCGACCCTAGGTCAGGTTTAGGAGACAGCCGCAGAATCGGACCTGACGAAAAATCTCAAGCAAGACAGAAGTCATCAGGAACAAATTGGGCACCCTCAGCACCGTGATATAGTGAACTAACATCGTCTACCTCGCGGGCGTCCTAGTGACCATGGGCTACGATCTGAGGAAGGAAATTCAGACGGGACGAGAAAGTCCTACTTGGGCTGAAAGTGTTCCAAATCAAAGGAAGCAGCTCGCCTTGTCTCCGACCAAAGAATCCTTGCTCATCTCTTCGACTCCACTTTTCTCTCCGCCATGTTGTGCTATGGGACTGAAACCTGGCCTCCTAACAAGTCATCTGCCATTCTAGTAAAGCGAACTCAACGACCACTAAACAGGCGCAGCAGAGAACTAACTATCCACGGGGGTTCTCGAAGGGAAGTAATCCATCAATCGTCTTCTGAGCAGAGAAACCAACAACTCTTTTCAGCGCCGACCTGCGCCCATAGTCGAGAATTCGGGATGCTGTCTTTTATAACGACGATGACCTGGTCATTGTACATGAAAAGTAATTGATGACTGGGCTGGACGAAACGCATGGCCCAGGGGTGCTGTACGAGTACCCCTTGGAGAGTGCGTATGAGGCCACTTAGAGTGCTGTGCACAACATCGAGGAAAAAGGTGCTGGACACTCCTGAAGGAATGTATAGGCTGAGATTAGGGGCGCCATGGAGCACACACCCTTGCAGAACGATGCACAACTTTTTGGAGAACGTTCAAGAGCCCAATGACGCGCTGGCGTAAAGGACGTCTGAGAAAGAAGCAGAAGTCCGGAACACGTTGCTGGTCATCCGAGAAATTGTTCAGGACAACAAATAGGGTGGGCAGGAGTCAGGGGGGCACGTTGCTGGTCATCCGGGAAATTGTGCAGGACACCCTGGAGAGTGAGCATGAGTCAGGGGATCCGTTGCTGTCATCAGGAAATTGTGCAAGGACACGCCAGAATGAGAAAGTAATAGTCCGGAACGCTTTCATCGTTACTCCCATCGCTCATCTTTAGCACTCCTGATGCTTTTACGCCAGCCTAACGACTCTTCTCTCACGAGAAACGGTGCTTGCTCGTCATTATCTACTCTTGGCGAACAACTTGTTCGAAACACTGCGCTGAAATGTGATTGCTTCAGGATTCTTTCCATAGGTTTCTGGCCTTTCAAAGCAACTTTTAGTCTCTTTGAGTAAAGCCCCGCCAGTCAACAGTTGTATATTGTGCATGCAGCTATAATTGCGCCTAAGGGAACCACACCCATTTCTCTCTGAATGAGCACGTCAGAGATTAATTCATGTTTCCCCACCTCATATGCATGCTTTCTTTCCAGATTCTTTTTCAACCCGTTGCCATTCCCTTTAAAGCTCCCCCCCACCTCCCTTGCCAACCGCTATGCGCCAGCGCATCATAAGATTTTGGCCTCTCCATCCTTTGCTCAATTTTCCTGAAAGCAGATATTACTGTGGTAATCCAGTATGTTGAAGTAAAGTCGAGTCACTAACTTTCATACTAAACAACCATAGCAACACGGGATACTTTCTCCAAGTCATATGTGTGTAGGGAGTGGGATTGAAAGACGTCTGATCTCCATGATGATGGGAAAAACAAGAAAAATAAAACCATTAATAGTTCATCGAATTAACATACATGTTTCATTATTCATCTTTCAGCAGTTTTCTATCAACAGAAGTCAATCACACATTTATTCAATATATCAGTAGTCCGTATTACACTAAACGCCTTTACAATTAAACAGCACATAGTACACACTTAAAGGCAAGTGTTCACGATAAAAAAATCCCTTCTTCTGGTTTCTTCGCTCGCCTATCTTTGAATGAACGGTTCCCGATTCTGATTCCAATGATGTCTCTGGAATCGTACAAGCACCCCCTGGAAACGGAGTTATTGCCCCTCAAAATTCAGCTAGGGAGCATCGTGGACGTGATTGTCCGGAGACTTGTAACTCCTCGTTTTTGCGGCCGATGTGTGCGAGGCCTGACTCGAGTAAGAAGAGAGAAGTTGAGAATGAAAGGGAAGAACAGGGCTTCTGATCCAAAACCATCCCTCATCTAACCACGAATTTCAGGGAAACCGTTACTGGGACGTGGGCGGAGTGGCCCAATGGGTTGGCTGGCCCACGAGATTTTCGCCCACTTACCGGCCGTTTTTTCGTCGCACTTCCGTTCTTAATTTCCGTCTTAGGGACCCAAAGCTTACGTTTTAGCCAAAAAAAAACGTGCAACTTTTTCTTCGTGAACACTGCCTTTGGGTTTCCCTAAGAAGATTAAGAATTTAAATGCGACGAAAAACTAGGCCGCGAGTAAGTGGGTGAAAATCTCGTGGGCCAGCCAACCTATTGAGCCCCACTCCGCCCACGTCCCATAAACAGTTCTCCTGGTAATTCTGTCGGTTAGGCTGAGCGATGGTTTCGATCAAAGTCCCGCTCTTCCCTTCCATTCTCAACGTCTCAATTTAATCAGGTCAGCTCGCACACATCGGCTGCAAAAAAACAGGGCTACAAGCCTAGGACAACTCGCCCACGATGCTCCCTAGCTGAATACCCCTTGAGGGACAACAACTTTGCAAGCAACATTTCTCTTGAATTTTCCGAAAAATTTTCCCAAAATTTTCATTTCTCAAGAGTCAGTGGCCTGAATGTTGTCTTAAATTCGAACGGTTTTCGACCTCGATGAACCCTATGTTCTAAGGGTGGGGTATTCCGATGTTACGATGGAGGAGAATCTCTATGTAGTGATGGGCAGCTGAAACTTACCTTATGAGTAGTATGACCTCTATCCTGAAGCGTAATGCAAAGGATAACTCAACGGAACTCGAGGAAAGACAAGTACGTTGACGTATGTAGGTTCGCTAATCGAATTAATTGACCTTTAGTTTCGCTAAGATGCCCAACTGGAAATTTCGGGACGAGGGAAGTGTCTCGTGTTACCAGCACATCAAACAGAACGAAAGTTCTAATTTCGAGTGGCGCACGTTGCAGAAAGGCAAACATGAATACTTACCGTGCGAAGCGTGGCAAGAATGGGAACCCAATTAAATGTCATGCAGATGTCATTGGTTTTTGAGGAATAATTGTAAACGATTCCTGGGTACCCGAGGTATCATTTCCGACACAAACCGTTTTACACTCTGTATTGAACTCTTTTAAAATCACGTCCGAGATGGGGTACGCAACTTGAGGACAAATACCATACTGGTCATATTTTTTCGTTTTCCGGTCATAAAGCGTTTTTCTCTCCTTTTTCTTAACTGTTCAAGATGGTCCATTTCGAAATCCAAAGATATATTGGAAATCAGCATCGGTTGTTTTTCTTCTGGAATGACACGTGACTTACTCTTCAACCAAGATGTATAGGCAAAATTAGTCGTAAAACAACACGAAACACGCGTGGAACGCGATTTCGCAATAAGGGCACTTATGAGCGAGTTTGTTCATGCCGTTACGCCTATATGTATGCTTTGTATGCCTTATAGCATATAAAATGAGAGATCTCCCGATTATGATTCCCAATATTTCTTTAGAGATTCAAATGGACCATCTTGAACAAAGACATGACAAAGGGCGACAAAAAACGTTTTTGGCGTTTTTCATTGAAAAAAGCAAAAATTATGACCGACATTGTATGATCGATCAATGGTTGAGAGATCGCCGCGAAGAACCCACGTGGCACACGCAGCGAGGAGCTAATGATAGTCATGAACATCGATCAAGTGATATCACGTTATATCGCTACACCGCGGCTATCTCGACCAGTGATCGACGATACATAGTGTTCTGGTGTGAGCAACCAAGATTGAACTTTTCAAATGCATTTGTGCCAATGCCCTAACGAATGTTGATTGAGTCCGGAATCCCGGGAAAAAGTTTTTGAACGAAGGAGATTCACAAGAGAATTGACCATTTGAAACTCGAACGATGGAAAATCGGAAAAAGATGGATCTCAATTTTTTCTAAGATGTGCTCGTTCTGTTTTCTATAAAACTTGTCAAGCAAACTTGAAAGTTTGTCGAATACAAGGGGGTATGAACTTCAAAGTTCTAACTCACAAGAGAGGATCGGAGGCGCAAATGGCCGTACCCCTACCCCTTTACTCTGAATCTTGTCGTGGACAGGCACCTAGAAATTATCGATTTTTGCTTTTGAGAAATGTCTGTGATTGCACCATAATGGAAGAGACAATTAGATTTTTTCCTACTCTGAACACTGCTAATGGAGTCGCATTCGGTATGCGCGTAAGAAATAGTGTATTATATTTCACGCTTCCAAGGTATCCAAACTTACACATGCTCAGACGACACTGAGTGAAAAAGCCTACTGCAAGGATACAAGTACTGCATCCGACAAACAGAAGGGAATTCGGATATCACGGAGTCACTGCTGCTGCTTGAATTCCGAAGAGTCTGCCTGGAAATTGTGACATAGCCAATATTATGAGTGGAACGCGAATGAACGGATGGATACCCGAGACATGCAACCATTGTAGTTATGTACCACTTCATAAAATGTTAGACGTCGCAAACCCAAACGACAACTCATGAATCTCTCTCATTGAAGAGAATGTGACAATCTTTCAAACGCATCATTCTCTGGGGCCTTGAAGGCAGCGTCCACGCTAAAATAAACATTCCGAATGAGATAGAAAATGGGAGAAGTTAGCTGCCCTACCCAAAAGGCCGGTCATTAGTCAAGTGTTATCAAGCGAAAATTAAATTAATGGTGGCAGCGGTATTCAGAATCGAGATACCTTGCTTTCTTAATGAGGAAAAAAAAGAAAAAGACAAAGAGAACCACCCATGATTGCCGTCGTCGTTTGCATATGACATCATTGATAGAGTCGTAGAGTAGTCTCCTAAGATACCGGCGCCCCCTTGTTGATTCAAGGCACGCTAACGACATTTCGGTAACCGCTAAAAGCACCAAAGAAAACATAGGATTGTATACCTCATTCCGCGGAATTCCACGAATTTTGGACAGATATATTAGAAAACCTAGGAAGGAAGGAAGGTTGAGAATCATCAGGAAAAGGTTAGACAAAACTGGCTGCATCCCTTGGGTAATCATAGAGTTACACGAGTTGAACTAGTTGAGCAGAATCTACCGAAAACTTGCAGAGATGAAGTCGAACTCTGGAAGTTGTTACGAAATAATGGGAGTTTAAAAAAATCGGACAAATGCTGGGGATATCCTTTGACTGGTGTAATACGTGGTTGACATTGTAGATCACAGTATCAGATACATATGGTACCAGGCGGAGATACCGGGCGGCTGGCCGTGCGGTGTTAGTGGCATCATTGGCCAACGGGGTTTCAATTCGCGTGCGGCGATCTACCGACGCAGACCCGTCCATTCATAAAACTAAATTTATAACGTAAACTCTAGATATCGACTGGCTTTTGTATTCTAGGTCTTGCTCAGGCCTCCTAGTACAGTCTTGAAACCAACAGTTATCTCATACATTTCGCCCATCCCTCTCTATATATAGATTCTCAAAAGAGAAAAGGGCTTCAAAATGGTGTCTCTAGGACGTCATAGAAATTAGGACGACTTCTCGAAGAATACGCAATAAATTGTTAAACTTCACAAGGAGTGTGTAGAATGTCCTCGGAAAAGGTAAGACCCTGAGAGTCCGCGCGGTACGTAGTGCAACGTGTCCACGACTCCAGGAAGTATTGTGCAAGACATCAATAAAGTAGGGCAGGCGTGATATTATATGCATCTAACTAAGAGTCAATAAATGATCAGACAGAGAGGATGTTAATAGTGTATGACCGCAGAGAAAGATTGATAGCTATCCGAAACTCCTTTTTAACTTTTTCAGAAGCTATCCATCCTTTCTTCATTCATGCACTATTTTCATGCTCTCTGTCAGCTCACTGGTTATTGGCGTTTTAAAACTCATTTACTGCCACCTCTAGTTGCAAATTTGCACACAAAAAGTTGGCGATTATTTCGCGTTAACACACCGGTGACTACCACCCCAGGTCTTCAGTAGGAAGTTGAGCAGTACTTGAGCAGGAGTGCCCGCGACAGAGGTGAAAGTGGGTAGGACCCAACAAGAAGTGTGCTGAATAGTGTAATGAACAAAGAGCTTCGGCTACGATTAATGTACATGATGCTATTAGAAATATAATACTTGTAGAATTCAAAAATCGTACCTCGAAAAATGCTGCTGTTCGAGGATTATTCCTATATTCGGATCTCTAAAAGAGGTAATTTTATGAGGGGTTTGAAAATTTTAAGATATTTGGAGCATACCATTCGAATGAACATTCGAGATCGAATAATTCGAAGAGATTTGCGCCGGCGCTGCTGTTTATGGGATAAGGTATGTAATTTCTAACACCGTCTCAGTGGGCCACGCGATAGAGCCTCACCGGCTGCGTGTGATGGCACCTTATTAGCATGCTCACTTGTGCTAGATAGCCTACGATAGGATAACTAATCAGAAGGCGAAAAATGCTAGGACTAGTCGCAGATAAGATATTTATCCTATCGCAGGCTATCCATCAGAAGTGAGCACGCGGCGCGACCGCACGCAGCCGGTCAGGCTCGATCGCGTAGGGGTGTCATAGTTAAGATGAGCCATTTGACTAACCTGATCTCTTAACAAACTTTGCAACCATTTTCAAAATTCGAAATTGATTAGCGGTAGATTGCCGTGGGTCACTCTGGGTATACTGAAATTTGATCAAGTTTCAGGTGAGTCTGCAAACTCCTCTGTGGGCGTTATGTGAGTTTTAAATACGAATTTGAATTCGATTTGTCGATTTTCGAAAAATGAAAACGGTCAAGCCGCCTAAATCGCATTATGTATCTTAACCGTGACCATCAGGGCTGGTAGTAAACCCTCTCGCGTTGTCACAACAATACGAGAAATAGTTCGTGACAAGAAACGATAACGAATACCAGTGTCATGTATTTGTTTCGTGTTTGTCACGAAGGGTCGCATCCTTCGGCACAAAAAACACGCCCTTATATAGGATATGAACTCGGGACACTCGTCCAATCACGGCGCGCACACCTACTGCTCCATATTGGACTTGGCAACTTCGCCACTCGACACCATGAAGTGATGGAACACGAGCAGCTGCTTGCAAAAACCACAGTCTTATGCGAGAACGGTACCCCGGACACACGTCTCATAGTGGCGCGCACACCAGCTGCTCCACTAGTGCACTGAGCCGGTCACCTAATCGGGTGCTATGATGGTCGGCCACGTCGATCACTGTGTTATACCTACCGTAAATCCCAATGATTGGAGGCCATTGATCGATCCACAACAAGGCGGTATCAACATTTGAAGCAGTTTCCACTATTATAATGCACTGCTTTGAGAACTTTTCCTGTTATTTAACCACCCATACTTTCGATAGATTTTGTACTTCACCATGAGTGCTTTTCTACAGCTTTTTTCACTTCTATCAAATCACTATTCCGCTCATTCCAGTGGCTTGTTTATTTTGGTTGTCTTTTCCATATTCTCATAGGTAAATGTCCTGATATTCTCACTTATTGTGGTTTTAAAGATTACAGTAAATTCATGCAGGTTAGTGACATTTTGATGTCGCCTCAGAATTTGACTTCTTGTTTTGAATATGAGTTTTCAATATGAACTTTTGGCGCAAAACTAGTCGGAGGGGGACACTCAAAATTTAAGTGATGATTGAATGATACCGCTTTCAGAAATCGATCTAATTCCATGGAATTTCCCCGAAAATACGAGTGATAACGTTGTCACATCTGTGATAACGAAAGAAAATTTCAATTTCATGGCCGAATCTTTTCATTTCTATGGGTAAATCCTGAATGGCCCCCTCCAACTAGTTTTGCACCGAATTTTTTCCTTTTCTTCGTGAAATTGATTTTCCCCCGTTTGATTTTGGATTCACTTTCTGAGACAGATTTTCTCACAGAACTTCGAAGGCGTTGTTTTCAGTTTTAGCCTTTCCGGAAGAAGGAAACTGCTGACTGTAGCTGTATTTATTCGCTATAATAATCCAAATTATTCCCGTCCTGCAAGAAAAAACCTCTTCTCACGAAAAATGATTTTAATACTAATTGTGAGAGTGTGGTGGTAATGGGCAGGGATTAACCCGGTTTAAAAAAAGGTTCTATTTTCGTTCTCGTTTTGAAGTTTTTTTTGGTTTTTAGACTGCCAGACGGGTAACTTGAAAAGACTTTAATCCCAGAACGCAAAACATATGTAGAGCAAAAAAGTTGCAAACGAAAAAATATATGAATCAATCAAAAAAACCCTTTCGGAATTTATTAAACCTCATCCACGTATAATAATCTTACAAATGAGTATTGACACCATTTTTATTGAAAGATTCCTTATTAGTTATGGCAAAAGCAGTAACAAACAAATACATCGGAGGAATACCGCTGCACTCAGCTGTTTATGTCATATAAAAATTATGAAACTGAAAAGAATGCGCACAGTCTCATAAAAATCAACCTCACAAACTGGAATCAGAAATAAACTATCAATTTTTTTTCCAAAAAAAAGTATATAATATGGAAGAACGGAGATTTGGAATCAACAGCAAAAATGTTCAACTGGCATCAAAATGTTCTAAACGTATGTAAAATTACTGTATTATTTAGAACCTTCATAAGTGGCTAAAATAGAACATTTATCTACAAAAATATGGAGAAGAAAAACAAAATAAAAGATCTTTCTACCTCACATTCGTCGGCAGAAGACGACGGAATGGAATAATGCTAACCAGACACCCACTTGGCGCGACGTGATTACGGACCCCTCACACAACCTCACGCCTAGTGGTATTTTTGGCACCGGGCGAGGTGGTAATGCAGTTTTCGTCGTTGCGAAGGATTTAAGGGTTATTCTTCTTAGTCTGGGAAGAAGATTTCAAAATATAAGAATTGGAAACACTCGAATTGACAAAAACAATCACGTTTATATACTTTTTTCTATTTCTACTATTGTAAATTTATTGATTTCTCTACGAGCTGAGCGAATAATAGCACACTACGTTAACAGTTTATGAAAATAAGCCAAATGAACGATGGCCTACGTTTCCTATGTAAGAAATGAATAAACTGACTAGGGAAGCGTTTAGAGTGGTAAACGTATCCGCGAAAACGACTAGTATCGTTAGTATCTCTTCTGGCTCAATAGTAAAAATGCGCAGTATCCCGCCCCGAGCTGCATGTTCGAAAAAGTTATAAGCATTTTTCAAGCTTCGCGAAAAGGCAAGGGTACCCATCTAGCATTTTTTTGGGAGTTTCAAAAAATTTTCTCGGATTTAGCCCAAAACTTGTATGTAGGGTAATCTAGGGTGGTGAAATGAATCTGGAGTCCATTTGTCGAAGTCTCGAGGTTTACTGTAGGTTACAGTAGGTAACATGTCATTTAGGGGGCGAAACCCACCTCAGTATTTTGAAAATCGACAAACGGACGTCAAATTCGTATTCCGCACCCCGAGAAACCCCCGTATACAAATTTTGAGTAAAATCTGAGATTTTGACCAAACTACCATATACCCACCGTAATCTACTGTAATTTGCAGAAAATCGATAAACGGACTCCAGATTCGTGTTCAGCACTCCAAATTACTCCAGAAAAACAATTTGAGCAATATCTACCGTAGCACTCCGAGAATCTCGAAAGTGGCGTTTTTTCCTCGAAATTTTCCCCGGTTGGGGAGCTTCGAACGGAATTAGCCAAAATCTTTGGAAAACCGACTAGTAAACCACAGATTCGTGATAAGAGCCCCAAAAAACCCCCTGTAGGAGTTTTAAGTCAAATCTGGAACAATTTTCTAAAACGCTTCCAAAGCCCTCTACTCGGTATAAATATGCGCCCAACCGAAAATCCGTAAAAGTCCAAAACGCTTTCAGTCTGGACAAAGTATGGAAAATGCGCCTTCACCCAAATTTTGATCAGGGGGTAGTTTTGGGCGCTGAACACATTTATAAGGTCCGTTTCCGAATTTTCGAAAGAATAATGTCCTTTTGGAGGGTTGGAAAAGCAAAAAAAAACGACTTTTTTGAGCTTGTAACTTCTTGGAACCTGCAGCTCGGGGCGGGATACTGTGCAGCCACTAGAGATAATAACGATACTAGTCGTTTTGACAGATGCGTTTACCGCTCTAAAAACCTCCCTTGTGAGACATAGCAAAAAAAAGTGCATAAGCGTGAATGTTTTCTGTCAATGTTTTCAATTCTCATATTTTAAAATCTTCTTCCCAGATTGAGAAGAATAACCCTAAATTCCTTCGCAACGACGAAAGCTGCATTACCACCTCGCCCAGTGCCAAAAATACCACTCGGCGTGAGATTGTCTGCGGGGTCCGTAATCACGTCGCGCCAAGTGGGTGTCTAGTTAGCATTATTCGACGGAATGCCATGTGTTTCTCGGGAAATTCGATCGATACCGAACAATGCTATGTTTCGCATTGTTATCATTGCCACACAAAGGGCAAAAAACATAGCGAAAGGCTCGTGATTTGCATTGTATACACAGGCGCCGCACACCCTGCTCCCAATTCTACGCCTAAATGCTGTCATGACATTGTTGTACACAAGCGCAGGACACTCGCAGTAATCTGCGCACTCCCTCAACCGCGTACTATTTTTGTCACGCTGTCTGTCGCTATGACCACGCGACACTTGTGCCAGCTCGTGAAAATCCATAGCTCGCGCCTTTTGGTCGCGTCATGTCGTGACATGTCATGACAATTGTCGTCACGCCAATGGGGGTTTACTACCAGCCCAGAAAGCCTCACCGCCTTGCAGTAAGAATACCGAGAAATTCAAGAATCGAATTCACGACACCGGATGACAAGCAGGCAGGTTCAGCAATGTTGGAAGTTTTCCAATGTCGCCACCGAACTTCAAAAATAGAGCAGGTCGCACCGCCGGACTTTTTGCCATTCATTTTCCTCGGTTTCAACTCAGCTCCACTACAGAGTGTTTCTTACACAGCTCCGGTTGTTCAGATCTGTTTGTCAACTGCTGGCAACCTAAAAGCTCTTCAAAATCGCAAAAGCCCAAATGGCAAAAAAAGGTTTTTGGGTGCCTTCTAGTGTCATATAGATAGCTCTTTTTGGCAATAACTCAGCGGGTCGGTCAAACAGATCCAGCAATTTATTTATTGTTGGACATGTATGTATTTTATGTACAGGTGGAGAGAAGCAGAGGAAAATAAAGACTCGCTAACATAATGTGCTACTCTAACCGAATTTTTTTGTATTTCGTTAGAAGATGCTGCAAGTCTCCGTTAGTGCTTCACTTTGCAAAACCTTTTTGAAACTAAAACAAACTCTGTTGCAGAAAACTTTTTAACCTCTTCTGAGTTCCAGCTGTTGTGGTTGATATCCCGAAAGCAACTCCTCTTGTTCGGAAATACAAAACAGAGAGAAAGTTGTAAGGCTTTAGTTTTGATAGTACTTTGATTATCTTAAAAGTCATCAGAAGATCACGTTTGTTTCTTCTCTATTCAAGAGTTTTCAGAGCAAACATATTATTTCTCTCTATACCACTAGGAACAGGGTCAGGCAGACTGTTGTCCAGGGGCCGTATCCAAGAATGCGACGGTTGGGGCAGGGGCAGTGCAGTGGGCGCCTTTGTAGATCGTCGATGCTTACAAGACAGGACATGTCTATCGTAGTTGGTTACAAGTCAAGGCACGTATGTCGTGCCCCAGTAGTCTTCTCGCTGTGCCCCAAGCAGGGTTCGGCGCGGGTGTGGACCTCCACAGGGGTGGGGTCTGAGCTCCGAAGGGGTAGAAGCGGGGGGTCTGATTTTTTGACGAAGACCAATTGAGCCAAGATTTCAAATAAAGATTGCGATTTGACTCAAAGGCTGATTAAACTGAGTTACGAGTTGCGAAGTTCAATTAGGAAGTTCAGGGTGAAGTTAAGGTCTTCTCAGAATACTAGTCAAGTCATATGAATCCAGCATGTAAAAAGTCCAAGGCAGTTTGACGCCTAAAAGCTCAATGATTTCTCCAAATAATTTCCATGAGTTACGAGTGTTGATGCTTGAGTTGAGCGGGTTCGATTTACCCTATATACTCACTTTCACCATCTCAGGGGCGGCGGCATGCACGTACGCGGGGGGTTAGGTTGGGGTTAGACAGGGTTTGAGGCGTCGGCGCGTTTGATCATTGCTGTGCGAGTGCTGGAGATAATCAATAGTTGCTGTGTCAACGGGGTTTCGGCTGCCCCACCCTCCTAGGCAGGGTTTGCGAGGGAAAGAGTTTTCAGTGCTGGCCTAACCCTCTTCCAGCCCTCGCGCTGATATCATCAAACGCGCCGACGCCCCAAACCCTGCCTAACCCCAACCTAATCCGCCGCGTACGTGCATGCCGCCCCAGAAGAACGCTGAAGACCCCTACAGTGAAAGGGATCACATCATTCTCAGGTGTGGTCCCGCCGAAAGTCGTCAATTTTGAGAGCGATGAGTCATGAGGGTAGGATATTTGAGTCCAGCGTGGTCGATTTACCCTGCTTACATACTTGCATCATCTCAAAGTAACGCCGAACACCGCTAGATATAGAGCGGGAGACGATGAAAAAACCGGCGAAGTCCACAAACATAAATTACGGTTTTAAAACTGCAGTAACTTAAGTTCTAAATAAGGTACCTGGAAAAATCTTGGCTTTAGGAAACTATGCTCTGAACCCTACCGTTATGGACCACCCGCATCCCCGTAGAAGGCTTTTGAAGAAAATTTTCCTGGTGTGGGTTCTGCAACATTTTTTTTGCGTTTTCTCAGTACTTAGGTGTGGGCCCAGATGTGGGCCCTCAGTGCATTTTAAAGAAGAACCCACACCTAGTGAATTTTCTTCAAAAGATATCCCCAGGGGTGAGGAAAGTTTCAAACGATATTTCAAAAGATAGATTATAAAGTCTAGTTTTTTAAAGTCAGGACAGGATTTTTCCATATAACTCGTTCAGCTCTTAACTTATAACGTTCCAAAAACCTACTTTTTCGAAGACGGCCGATTTTTTTCATCGTCTCCCGCTATTAGCGATCTTCGGCATTCATCTGAGATGGTCAAAACAATTCGGAAGAGTAAATCGACCACGCTGGACTCAAATATCCTACTATCGTGACACCTAGTTTTCAATATTGTCGACTTCCGGTGGGACCACACCGGAGAAAGGTGTGATCCCGAATACTGTAGCGCCCTTCAGCCTCCATCTTACACGTTGAAAGTTGGTACATTTTGTACTACTGGGGCAAGACAAGCGTGCTCTGGGGCCGTATGCAAGAACGCGCCGGCTGGGGCAGGAGCAGTGCAGTTTGCGCTTTAGGGGCTGAGCAGAGTGCCACCGCGGCGCGGCGCGGCCTGATGATGGAGAGCCGTATTGATAGATCGCCGCGATCTATCAATACGCAGATAGCCGTTGCCCTCAAGACAGGACACGTTTATCGTAGTTGGCCACAAGTCAAGAGCCGTATGCCGTGCCCCATAGTTGTGCCTTAGCCGTCCCATCTAGAAGATTGGAACGGCTGGGGACAGCGAGAAAGACTGCTGGGGCACGACATACGCGTCTTGACTTGTGACGATAGATGTTACATGTCTTGTGGGCAACGGCAATCGTCAAAGGCGCCGACTGCACTGCCCCTGCCCAACAGGCGCAATTGTGCATACGCCCCCAGGATCTCGACGAAGCTACGTCCCCCCTGGAGTTCAGAATTTTTGAAAAATGTCCAAAACTTTTACGTCCCTTCAGATTCTGAGAAAATTTTAAGTTTTTGTGGTCAAAAATTTCAAAAATGTATTTTCCAACCTGATTTTTTTAAAATAATTACTGCACTCCCTATCCGACTGATTAGAATCGGGAAGATTAGTTTTAACTTGCCCTTCGCTATAGAGCAACAACATCTGTATTCAAAAAGGAGTAATTAAAATTGTGAAACAGATCGGCTCGCAATCTCATGATGGCATAACGATGACGAAAAATGTGGGCAAAGTACAGCAGAAATCAAAAAAGACTGGTTACTTGTTCCATGCTTGCGTTAAGTTTTGTCCTAATCGTGATCGTACAGTAAGCTAACAAAAATTTAGGAATGCAACAAAAATGACGCAATAGGTAAGCTTGAGCTGACAGGAAATTTTTGAAGTGGAGGAAATTACGGTGAGGATGTAGAACTTTTCCTAATTTTTAATGGTTTACAACCTCGGCGTGGCGAAATTCTTGTGTATGACGAGCATTATTCGGGGACGGTTTGGACTCTCGATAACGGCTCACTAATCACAAGGCTTCACTACACCTGTGTGTCAACCTAGTTGGATGGGGTCACTCGGGATACGCGGGAAGAATGACTGATAGCACTATAACATAGAAGGTACCGGCAGAAGTCTACATTTTGACAGATAAGAATCTTCCAACTAGGTTTGTATCGAGATCTCCGGGTGGATGGAACCCTTCTGTGGGTGCGTAAACCTTCACAGGTTCAAAAAAAGGTCGATTCCCAAATAGTATTGTTCAATCAGAAGGGGAGCGAGTGCGGATGGGAGAGAGGGTGTCACCGGCGGTGGTTTGGGGGCACTACACTGCTTCATACGCGGTTTGGCATTGGAGCGCGATATTTTTCGGCGGCTCGCCGCAGTGGTAAATTAATCCCCTTGCTCCGGAATGCTCTAAATTTAGGAGTTTCCGAGCGACATCGTGGTAGTTAGTAGAAGGCAGGATAAAATTTCTACCTTTAGGATCTCAGGATTGTTTTTAAATTGCGTAGTCCGATTTCGGCCGAAGGCGCGGTTTTGGACAACGGATTTGGACAACGGTATAACGTGTTTTATGCGATTTTCTCCGTAATTTTGAGGTGGTGGGAGGGTGTTTGGTATCAGTTCGTGGGGGATTTCCGGGAAAATCTGAATGTTTCTTCAGAATTTAGAAAATCTGAAATTTTATGGGGGGAGGTACGTTGTCAGATTTTCGGAGTGAAGAATTTAAGCGGGAACAGGCCCGATTAATGAATGTAACTCGTCTAAAAAATTGTTTTATGTGCTGAAAATTTGAATACTGCCTAAAATATGTCTATTACATCGTTATGAACAGATACTCTCCTCACATGTAATGTTGTGGTGCTGTACTATTGTTCTCTTTGATCTTTTTTCGCTATTACAGTATGTAAGACAACGACGTCAGAACTCCTTGTTCCAAGACCTGTTATTTTTTCACAAAAAGAGAAAAACAGAATAAAAATATTTCCGTTTTTTTTTCAAAGATTTAGCCCAAAGTTTTTACGTCCCCCCCAGAACAAAAACCCTAAATTTCGAAACTTTTGCATCCTCCCTGTTGTCCAGCTGGACAACTACCGCCTGACCGTGACCGGGGATATTTTCGTAGCTAATAAAACTTGAAGACATCTGAGCATCAACTTTCGAAGTAACAGTAATGAAGTAGAAAAAAGTAAAGCCGCTCGAGTAAAGTGAGAAATAGAAAAATTGGTGTGAAAAAGGCCGTTTTTACCAACTGGCCTTCAGGGCCTTAGTTTTGACTTCTGAAAGGCGGCAGTCAGGAAGACTGTGCTTTTCGAAAACTAAATTGCCTTAGTATTGCCCTTCCGTGCGATTGTCTTAAACAGCGTAGTAAATCAAGCTAAAACCTTATCAATTTTTTCGAGATTCGTTCTCTCATAAACGGAAGATTTCAAATTAATTTTTTAAAGAAATCAGCTAGTGTAGTTTTCTATTACTATTCAGTAGATACATCTTTTCCTTGACTACCGTCTTCCAGAAGACTGAACTAAGGCCAGGCTGCGAAGGCCATTAGAAAACGGTAGTTTTACACCACTATTTCCAACTGGCAATTTTCAATTTCCTGCTCTAAGCCAGCGGTTTTGCTTTTCCTTACTTCCTTACTGGACCTATTCTATTGAACCGCTGAGGCATGGCTAATCAGTGAAATGTGAAAGACTTTGGAAGGCCCGAAGGATCATTTCTGCTATTTTGGGCAATCTTTTTGATTTGCGATTCCTATTCAGCAGCACGGTTTTACGGCTGGCGCTTCTACTACGACGCAATTGTCAGACTGTGTTTTTGATTGGATCTCCGCAATGAATAATGGAAACTTTGTCGATGTCATCTATTTTGATCTATCAAAAGCTTTTGATAAAGTGAATCATCAAAAATTACTGTCCAAGCTATACGGGATGGGTGTACAAGGGATTTTACTAAACTGGATTCGTTCCTACTTGAAGGATAGATATATGTATGTGTGTGAAGGTAGGAAATGCATTCTCAAACCGTTATTTTTGCTCTAGCGGAGTACTGCAGGGAGGCGTGTTATCACCTTTGCTATTTCTTTCCTACACCACCAGTTGCCGGCAAGTTGGCTACACATCAGAAGATTAAAATACAAATGTATGGAGATGACATTAAAATACACGGAATTTACGATGATGAAAGCCGTAGTGATGTCTACCAAGCGTTTTCCCGTTCCATCTCAGAAATTATTGAGTGGGCTGCAACCTGGCCCCCTGTAAACCTCGCAAAGACATTAGTCCTGCATTTACGCGGCGGTCAAATCATGAACTACAAATATGGGGACCTCATTTTGGAAAGTACGCTAAATATACGTGAGTTGGGGGTCCACATTACCTCTGGGTTGGATTTCCCTCCTCTTATTGACATCATTGTTAAAAAGGCATTTATCCAGTGTAATGATTCCTCAATATTTCCTTTATACTTCCGCCGCCGAGCGGCTCTGGGAGGTGCACTTCTATGCATCGACCGTGCCAGGCCGCTTGAGAAATATATAGGTTTCACTTCGCCGCGCCGCCCAGCGTTGGCAATATAAACGACGCCTTAGGGGTCTTTGGAACTCTCCCTGCCAAGCGGAGCGACACAGCGTATTTCTTTAATAATGATTGGGCGACACGATCGATATTATGAGATTGCACGTCGCCGCGCCGCTGGGCATATGGTGCGTGGAGTGCAGAAGCGATCCAGCAGCTACCCCCGATAAGAGGTCAAAAATGTGACTTTCGAACAGTGCCAGTACGCCTTTTTTGAAACGGTCTATAAAAGGAAATTTTGAAAATTGTAAAATTACTGTAGACCATCGCATTGCCAGGTAAGGCCCTAGTTATACACCAGCGTTTCGCCGCCGCTGGCTTCCGCGGCATGGCTGCTATTGGTAAATTTCGGAATCTGACCAATCGCAGACGTCCCGCAAAAACCAGTGGCACCGAATCGCCGATGTATAACTAGGGCCTAACTGACAAGCTATAGTTGAGGAGGCATTGTCAGGAGATATTTATGTGTAGAGCCTACCCCAACATATCGGGGACACAATTATATAAGCGATGAGAGACGCGATCCGATCTGGGTCCAGTATACTTGTTATAACATTCAACTGTCGGAACAACTACTATTTCGGTAGAAAATGGGAATGATGAAACATAGCGTAATCAGGCGGGGGAGAAGCTCTTTTGTCAAAATGTTTACATTGGATAGGTAAGTAATTAAATGCAGTTCAGCCATGTATACTATGGCTAAGTGCAAGACTCTCCGGATCGTTAGGGCAACATTCAGGATGTGTTATGCAACCGCAGCAACGGTGTATTTGAAGGCTCTTCCTAGGTAAGCGCTGTGAAATATGTAATGTAGAATGCTGACAATGGTAACACGGATGGTCTAATGCACTACTTTATTTTACACTGATTCCCCATACTTTTCTTTCGAACAATGTACAAAGTAAAATTAAAAGCCTTCTCTGAGCACAAAAGTTCGGAAGTTTTCTTTTCATTGTCTGAAAACAACGGAACTCAAATACCGAAATGTCCCTTGAATATTTTATCGTCCCAATGCTACAATGCTCCACTTTTTCCTGACCACGCCTAATGTCTTGGCAGTTCAAGAGAGATTCAACTCGGCTCAGATACTCATGGATTAGTAAGGCAGCACAATTTACTCGTCGAGGTTTAACCCCCTTTCGTTCCCCAACTGCTGCACAGGGCAGCACGTCGTGTCTTCTCTCTCCGCTCACTGCCCAAACTGCTGCTCTCTATAGAGGCCTTACGTGCTGCTACAGTCACCCAAACTTCTCCAGTCGTCTCCCCAACTATCGCTTTTCTTTCCCCAATTGCTGCTCCTCATTGATGATCTTTTCTTTTTTCTTATAATTTTTCTTGAGCAGGAGATGCGTCGAGCTCAGCAGTATCGCTGCGTCGACCTATCTAAAATAAAGACTTCAGTGAAGTTCAAAAATATCTTTAACGCGTTTTTCATCCTTGTCTATATCCATTGATCTTCGTGCACGTCGAGGAAATGACGCTCCAATGGCCGGCTGTCTCATGCCCATCTAAGACCGCCTCGTATCTGGCACTAGTTTGCGAGGACCGTTCAACATAGGCTTCCGTCGGTAGTGAATGTGAGTGTCCCAGAAACATTTCTCAACAAGTAATTTCTCTATACCTTGAACAAAAATCTATTCTTACGCGGTTTTGTGACTGAATAGAAGTGAATTAGGCGCGATAATATGTTATTCTCGATTTCGACGACGAAGTATGGATTTCTTTTGAAAAAATTATATGAACATAATCCGAGACTAGAGGGATGTCTAGGGCAAGCGGAAATATAAATATCAGAGAATTCATCATCAATGAACTCTCTATAAATAGTGAGAAAAAAATCTGTCGGCTTTGAATTTTGGAGCATTGTTTTCGTGAAGAAAAAGGATATCGCCATTTGTTCAATTTTTGGCAAACCATCACCGCTCAGCCTTTGAAAAATTTATGTCCTCGTCCAAACCAAAAAATGTATTTCGCTTTAAAATGCGAGTAAATTTAAAAGTTATGAAAACGCATATCAAAGCAACAACGAGATTTGCCAAAGTTTTCGGCACTTACCTTCCAGATCTAAAAAAAGAACTCTAATTGTTGTCAAATGAGGTAGAACATGCTGAATAAACTATTCTTCAAGAGTTGAACATCTCTCAATTCTTGCATCGGTTCCACACGACCATAATCCTACGAGAATGACGACTCATAATTTTTCACTACAGTTCATCAGTCTTCAAACGGGCTGAGCCATTCGCATTGCTCGCAAGGAGCCACTTTTCTCGAGTGTACCATCTTAAAGGCAGTATCGCACCCGAGTTCAACCAAACCAAAAATGGGATTGTTTGGTCATGAGGTACCTAACAATGAAAAAAGCGAAGAAAAACGTCCAGAATAAGCTAAAATAGCGGTTTCTAACACTCAGGGCGTGGACAAGAATTATGGGCCTTGCTGGTTTCCGCAAGCGCACTAATGGCGAAGTCTGCGCAAATCGATCAGGCTGGACGAGACAGAGTTGTATGGCAATTCGTCATGAAAACGTGTGCGGCGCCACAAGCTCGTCCGAATGGGGGGCGGACCGGGATATGTAGGCGCAGTGGGATAACTTTTAAAACCGTTTTATCGATTTCTTCCCCCTTTACGCTGACTTCTTCGACCCTATCCTCTCCAGCATCTGCCAACTAAGTGTTCCACACTGAAACCTCGAGAACGAGATTCATCGTGGACACTGCCATTAAACCTAACGACAATAGTTTTTTTTTAGAGATAGACGGCGTTTGATTTGATGATCAGTAAAATACCAGAATTTTTCTTTCGTAAGACTTGATGCAACGAAAATGTCAATTTTGCATAAGATTACCACGTTTGAGGTGGTCGCGCAGGTGAACAGGTGAATCGCTGACGCTCGGAACTGGAAAGTGTACGGGCAAGACCCAAAAACTCCTCAGACCGTGCCGGAAACTCCGCGTGTCTGATTCCAACCGACCACATGTTGCGACGCCCCACCGTACTTATCCACCCCAAAAGCTCACCTGAATACATTCTTCCTGGATTTCATTGGAAATGATTCAAAAATTACCAAATTATGTTTGGTAATTAACAGTTTCCCTGGTTTATTACAGATTTAACGTTTTGTAAGCTCTCTTTCTTTTAGTCTAATGTGAGAAACCTAACCTTTGGAGCATTTCTATAGAGCTCAGGGGCTGCATGCACGAACGCGCACCGGGGTCGGGTTGGTTCAGCAGTGTCAGCAAACCCGGGTTCGGAGGGTTGGTGGTGTTACTCACAGGGCTTTGCGTAACTGAATTTTGTAATTTTCTTAAGTCGTAAGTCGTAACTTCTCAAATTCCTCGTAGTTCGTATTTAATAATGAATAGTAAACCCACGCATAGCCCGAACCTCATCCGATGTGTAAACAATTCAGCTTTTCAGTGATGAGGTGTTATTATCGGAGGTGGTTTAAGACTGAGTTTTTTTTTATCATGGTAACGACTTGAATAGACAACATTGAAACTCTAAGCCTAACCAGGTGCCAGGTTTGTGCCACGTTTCGCCTAACTTTGGAATACGAAAACATAGAAAATCATCACCCTACCAAACACAGTTCAGTGGTAACCAAGGAGGGCATTCTATGACTAGAAAAAACTGCGGTTTGATAGTTTTTGGCTCGATATTTCAACGGAAGGAAACTTGGCTGAATTGGTCATTCCAAAGGGGATATACTTCTGCAAAAACACCTTTTGCCGATGAAATCGAGTCTGCCCTGTGTATGCATTTGTGAACCGTTATTCTGAACGAAAACGTATTTCCCCCCTACAAACACGTGATTGTTGAGTGCAGAGAGCGGTTCGACAGATAAAAATTGTTCAGGATTCTGAAATGCTAGAAGGACAAGGACTCTTTCAAAACTCTGATTTCAGGAATAGACGTTTTCTTGATCTTCTTTCTACTGCTTTTATCTATCCTATCTTTCTGTTCCTTCAGAGTTTGTTTGAACTATTATATTTGAAAAATTTAATAACCTTCTTAAAGAGGTGGGTGGCTCTGAAGCCATAAATTTTCTCAAAATGTTTCGACCTGAACTTTGAAATTATTTTTTTCTCTCTCTATTCTAATTGCCTTTGAAGATAGACATCTATCGAAGGTAATTTCGGAAATCCCCTCAGACCTTTTTGTCGACCAGTGTTTCCACGCCAGAAAAAATATTTTCCGGATTCTACAGCTGGTTAAAATTCAACAAATACCAATTTTTGCTTTTTGTAATTTTTCACCGCTGAAGATGAATGCACGGTGAAGGTTGCTTTCGAAAACGTCGTGAAATTCTGCAACTAAATGTTTACCGAGCTACTGAGTTCACCTACAGACGAGTGTTTGAACGGCTGCCACCCCTCCCCCCTCATCTGATTGATTGCTCGCTGACAGCTTCTGCCGTCCCCGCTCCTAGTGAATGGCTGCGGGGAAAGGCTCTCTGTCGTTTCGCATGGTCGTCCGAGAGCGGCGCAAGCGACAGCCGCCTGCCACGTACGACGGCCGCATGGTCGGCCAGTCCCTTTCGGACACATTTTAATTAGTGTCCATATCAGAATGGAATTTCTGCCCGCAGTTGCAGACAGTCGCTGTCGCGATCCGCAGGTTGAAGTTAATCGTGCTGGGCCGAAGATTTATCGTGCCACGACTAGGCATTCCCAGTATAATCCTGAACGCACTGCGTGCTGCAACTGCAGACCGGAATTTCGTTCCTATGTATATAGAAGGTAGCTCCACCAAATTACTGCGTTTTTAGTCTTCATCTTGGGGCGAGATCATTCCATATAGATAATTTCTGAAAATTTAGCTCCCTGGCAAAAGTAACGATTTGGTAATGGTGAAAAAAAAAGTTTCAAAAATACCTTGAAATATCTTAAAAAATGATTTGGCGTAAAATAGCCTGGAGTAATAAAAAAGCTAGGAAATGAAGTGAAATAACCAAAAATGCGATTTGGTGGTTGATCATTTCACAAGCTTCTCCGTCAAACTTATCAAAACGAAATCAAGCACGATATGGAATGGAGTTCACCTAGCTTGACCTATGCTATTTCCTTATTACAGCTTTAAAAAATGGCTTGATGTTTCCGTTGCGCGCTTGATTTCGTTTTGATAAGTTTAGCGGAGAAGCTTGTGAAATGATCAACCACCAAATCGCAATTTTGGTTATTTCACTTCATTTCCTAGCTTTTTTATTACTCCAGGCTATTTTACGCCAAATCATTTTTTAAGATATTTCAAGGTATTTTTGAAACTTTTTTTCACCATTACCAAATCGTTACTTTTGCCAGGAAGCTAAATTTTCAGAAATTTCACATATTTTTCCCGAAGGCTCCCTTTCTGACTTGAAGAGTTTCCAAACAAGTGACTTCATTAATATTTGATCTTGCATGATGAGAAAATTTCCCAAAAAAGTGATCAATAAAAAATCATTGCGGCATTTTGTGCAACGGGCGAAAAAATCAAATATATTGATTGGTATTTATCGATAATGACTGATTAGCAAAATATCCCAACCAAGAAAACCAATCCCTTCAGCAATCACTACTACTGGCCGCATTTAGTGCAGAAAGCGCCAAAATCGATAATATTGATTATCGATCGATGACGCGTCATGAGTACGAATTCTGACAAGTTCAGTACTTACCTCCGACGACCTGTGTTGATTGGCTGCATATTCACCCACCCACCCCGGTCTCCACAGTCGTAGCAGAAAGAAGCAGTTTTCGTGCTCCACGGCTAATTTAGTATGTAAACCCACGATTTTGAGGTACCCTTCAAAGTTGAGGTATCAAGTTCAGAATTTAATGGGAGCGACCTGCATCCATTTCCAGCCTCCTGTCCAAAAATGAGCTCCCTAGCTCAATTTTAAGTGTACCCGCAAGATCGTGAACGCCGTCTGAAAAAAAGGAGATTAACAACAAAAACGCGCGGTCTTTCACTTTTCACTCGAAAACCAGTAAACCATTCCAAACCATTTTTGGGTTACTATACCATCTTTTTGCGCTCTTTTCAATGCAATTTAGAGCTAATTTCTTCGTTCACTCTGAATTGAGATTTCGAAAAACGGGTCGCGCGCATGGGCAATTCAAAACCAAATCTGGTGCGCGCTTCGCGCGCACCACAATTGTGGAGTGGCTGAGAATTTCACTGTAAGGTTTCACCGAAAACTGAAATCGGATAGAACAATCAAATTTCAGGAGTGTGAAAGAAGTGTTAAAACTATCTATGCTCTAGGGGGAAATTCTACATTGTTCCCTCGACCGCATTATCACGATCTGTTACCATTTGTTACGATTTTGGGCCGACTTTTCGTAAATTGTAAATCGTAAAAAATTTGCCAAAAACGCCCGTAGTTCGTAATTCGTAAATAGTAATTCGTAATTACATACCTGTTACGCACGATACGGCATGCAAGAACGCGCGAAAGGGTTGGGTTTGCGAGACCCCCATAACTACGCGAGCGGTTCATCGATATCGTGATTTTTCTCAGCGTTTGCCGTCAAAAATTGCCTTCTTTTCCACTCTTCTAGTGATGCAAATTATCCTTTTCCTTTCGTGTTTGCTCCACGAAACTCCTTCAACACATTTCTGCGTTTTTTCATCCATCCTTTTTAAATTCCAAATTTATTTGATAACACTATGTGTTTTAACCTTTGCAGTGAAAGAATTCCTAAAAGTTTAGGTTCCTGGCAAAAGTGAAGATTTGGCATGGCCATTTTTTTCGACGGAAAAAAATTTGAAATATTACTGAGAGCGATTGGGCGTAGAATAATTTGATTTTTGGGAAATGTAGTGAAATAGTTGAAAGTGTGATTTGGCATTCGGGTTTGAACCAACTATTGACAAGAGTTGTGCAAAACGAGAGATCGCATTGTATGAGCTCATCCGTGGAACACATCAAAGCAAAATCACACGTGGTATGGAACAAACAGTTGATTCTACTTCACTTAATACGTGAAGAGCGGGGTATTCCAGCTCCCGAACGAGCTTTTACTGCTTGCCTTATCACGCGTGATTTTGCTTCGATATGTTCTACGGATAAGCTCATACAATGCGATCTCTCGTTTTGCACAACTTTTGTCAATGGTTAATTCAAACTCGACAGCCAAATCATACTTGCAACTATTTCACTACATTTCCCAGAAATCAAATTAATCTACGCCAAATCGTTTCCAGGAATATTTCAAAACTTTTTTCCATTTTTCTTTACCTTCCCTTTTTAACGGAGTTTATTTCTAATTTTTCGAAAAAATGGCCATGCCAAATCTTTACTTTTGCCAGGAACCTAAACTTTTAGGAATTTCATTTATTTTTCCTAAAGGTTTCCTTTCTAACATGATTTATGCCTGGTGGTGTTAATTCAAAGTAGACCCACCGATATCCTGCTCCCCCCCATTCTATGACGTCCTGCGCACTCCAACTGATGGCCTGCACACTCCCACCAATGTCCTGCACACTTTCTATGACGTCCTGCACATTACCACTAATGTCGTGCACACTTCCACTGATGTCCAGCACACTCCCACTGATGTCCTGCACACTCCTACTAATACCATGCACACTCCCACTAATACCCTGCACACTCCCACTGATGTCCTACACACTCCCACTAATGTCCTGCACCCTCCCACTAATACCCTGCACACTCCCACCGATGTCCTGCACACTTTCTATGACGTCTTGCACACTCCCGCTAATGTCCTGCACACTTCTACGGCGTTCTGCGCACACCCATTTGGGTCACAAGCACGCTCTTGCCGATCATTTTTCCGCACGGCTACTGTAACCCTTATTTAAGAATTTTCCAAGTGTCCGCTTGGATATGAGCACATCGTAATAGCCAACAATGATGTTTGGACAAATTGGACCTCCTCAGCCACTTCCCAGCGGCTTCTCGAAGAGAGCGGTGTGTGAATGAATGCATACCGCTCCTCTGCCCTTTTATACCCCGCATTTTATTAGCGTGTATTATCGTTCGTTATCATGTTTTGTTCAAGAATCGTTACGCTAGCCCTGCGGAAAAAACTGTCGGCATGGGCGTGCTTGTATTCGGGTCCCACACACGTTCTACGGCGTCCGGCGCACGTCCACTTGGGTACCGCACACTTACTATGGCGTCCGACGCACTTCCACTTGGGTACCTCACATTTTATACGGGGCCCGGCGCAGATCGACTTGGGTTCCACGCACTTTCTACGGCGTTCGAAGCACTGTCGTTTGGGTACCACACACTTTCTAGGGCGTCCTGCGCTGCCCACTCGAGTCCTGCACACTTTCTACGGCGTCCTGCGCACTCTCATTTGGGTCCCACACACTTTCTATGGCGTTCGAAGCACTGTCATTTGGGTACCACACACTTTCTAGGGCGTCCTGCGCAGCCCACTCGAGTCCTGCACACTTTCTACGGCGTCCTGCGCACACCCATTTGGGTCCCGCACACTTTTAACGACGTCCGACGCACTCTCGTTAGGGTCCCACACACTTCCTACGGCGTCTTGCGCACTCCTCTTGAGCCACGTGCAATTCCTACGACGTCCTGCGCACTTCCACTTGGGTACCGCACTTTTTCTACGGCGTCCTGCGCATCCCACTCGAGTCCCACACACATTCTACGGAGTTCTGCGCACACCCATTTGGGTCGCGCACACGTTCTACGGCGTCTTGCGCACACCCATTGGGGTTCCGCACACTTTCTACGGCGTTCTGTGGCGCACTTCTGAGTCACACCGTGCGGCGTTCCAAAGAGTATTCCGAGATCCCGCCGTATTGATTGAAGCGTTGCCCCGTCTCAGGGAGCGTTCAATCCTGAGCAATAGCCTATTGGTAACGGTGTTTATTTCACTAGTTCATTTTTCACGAAAGAGTAAAGGTCGGATGGTTTATAATAACATGTTTACGTGTTTTTGTCTTCCTTGACCCTCAACTTGAGGTTCCCCAAAAACTGAGCTACCAACTTCAAAATTTGACAGGAGCTAGGTGCAAACATAACCGACTCTCTGGCCAAAAATGAGCTTTCTACCTCAACGATAAGTGTTCCAACAAGATCGTGAACGCCAACTGAAAAAAAAGGAGATGAACCCTTTTTTCGACCAAAATGACGTGGTCTTGACACTTTTTCTCGGACCTCAGGTAACCACTCCGGACCATTTTTTGTACAGTTATTCAGCTTTCTAAAGTATATTAAATGCAAAAAGAAAGTTTTTTCTACGTTTGCTCTGGACCCTGATACTGAGATCAGGGGGTTGCGCGATGGCGAATCAAAGCTGAATCTGACGAAAGAGTTCAATGAGTTTGTCATTCGAATTATCATTCAAGTTGATCGGTCCATTGTTGGAACGAAGGAGAGCTGCGGTTTGGTCAAATAAAATCATTATCGATAAGATTTTATTTAGTGAATCCATTCCATTCAACCAAAGCAAGCACTTCCAATTTTGAGCTTACTTTCGTAGTCGGAGTAAGCATTTCAACGTTCGGAAATTCAAGCAAAATTCTCCCTTGAATTGTGAGAAACGTTTATATACCTTAAATATTTTTCTCCATTTCAAAATCAATCAATAATTTTCTCGAAATCTCTGCGATTAATAACTAACAGGCATTCCAAAAAAATTTATTTCTTGTTTAGGCGTAAAAGGATGATAATTGTGCCGAAAACCAAATATCTGTAAGAAAAATAATTCCCGGAAGAAAGAACAGCACCTATATTTGAAGGCATTAATTTTTCCGATTTTTAGTTTTAGTTTTTTTTCCAGGTTTTGAGAAAACCCGTTAAGAAAACCCAGCAATTTCACACAATTCTTAGCTGGCTTGTTTTCGTAACAAAATGGAAACTGTCTCGAAGGACCAGCAGGGACTAATATGTGAAACTAGGCTGATAAGATCTCTCCTAATGCCTTCCGGCTTCACCCTTCTTGAATGGAACTTTGACGTTGGTAACTTTGGCAGCTTTAACAGCATAACGGACTGTTTGAACATCACTGTTCAAAACTATTCTGATACTCTGCCGACCCTTTTGAAAAAGTTTCGTGTCCCACATAGTAAGGAAAACCTTGATGTGTCACAGCAAAGGATATGATTTTCAAAAAAATGTTCCATTTTCTCAAAACCTTCCAGAATGCTTGGACAATTTGCTTATACAATAAGTGAGAGCTTCGAAGAATGTCTTCTTCGATATAATATAGACTACGATCACATGCGGTTGCGGTTAGGTGGACCTAGAAAAAATTATAGCAGACAAGATTCAAAATTACTTCCAATTATTCGAAGAAATCATCGAAAAGAACGGAGGAACACTATCTGACAATCAGGATAATGAAGTAAAAGAATAGAAGAGTGGAATTAAGTGGAAAACACCACGATAGCTCTGTTAAAGGCAGTGGTCGCGATAAACAATGGTTGTCTTCTTTTTCTCTCTTAGCCCTTTTGTAGGTTTAGAGTAGTATGACCTTTGAGAAAAAATCGCAAAAAAACCGCTGTTTCGGGCCAAATTTCAAGCCTGAACTTTGCTGTCTTTTGATGATGGACGAGCCTACTCCTCATCATCGGCATCGATGATTTATTGGTTTATTTATGAACGCGCACATTGTTCACGTGTGTACGGAAAACAGAACAAAACAGTAACTCCATCAAAGAAAGGCGCCGGAAGCGCTTTTGAATGCTAAAACAAAACAAAACGGATGTAACGTAACAAGTACGGATAAAAGATAGGATAAAACTAGAAATCAGAAAAAAATTATACTGTAAAACATGATCTCTAATATCAAGAACATCAGCTGGCTTGAAACTGAATTTCAATATATTTACTCATCTAGTCAAAAACATTGACTGAAGTGCTTACTTTCATTATTCAACTGTTTTTACTAAGTCTATTTGCATGTATTTTTTCCTCTGAATGTCGACGATTTTTGACTGCTCGGCATGAGGCAGTGATCTTTTTGGTCGACGCTGAGCACGTGTGCACGAACTAGCTTCTTTGGGCACTAGAAACTCTAATTCTAGCCCGTCTTTCACCGCGCAACCTTACTAGTTTTTCAGCTATTTTCGATCTAAGTAGGTTTTTGTAGTTTTTTCGAAAACGTTTTCCATCGTAACCACTGTCTTTGAGAAAGAAAACATATGGACGCTCGAGTGGTCAAACCCCTTCCAAAAACCGCCAAACCTACCTCCCGGAGGTTGGTTGAAATCCAGCCACTTTGTGGCTCAACCCAACCCTGACGCGCGCATTCACGCATGCCCATTAGCGGTGCTACGCTGCCCCAACCCTAACACAACCCCGTCAGAAACGTAAAGTGTGCCCGAATGAGAATGGCGGCCTACACGGCCGGTGTGCTTGGCAGACGGCCGCCTGCTGAGCACGCCGGCCGCATGGGCCGCCATTCTCATTCGGACGCACCTTACGTGCATGCCGCCCCAAGACTTCTATTATTATCCATATCGGAATACTGAGGCATGGAGAAATATAGCGGTGCATTTCCAAATATATAATAATTGGCTTAACGATTGGGAAAGACAGTTGCACCCCCCCCCCCATTTTCTTCAATGGCAAAATGTCTCATGAAAGAAAGGTCATTTCTGGTGGATCTTAGGATTGCTTTGGAGCAGAGTTTTGGTGTTTCGAGTTTAACGCGTAAGAGTAGGCACGCATCCCCAAAATCTACAAACGCGTAATACTTATAAAACAGTCCTCACACTTTCTTTGCTTGCACAACTATTCCCCAATATGATGTCCGTATTGCGTCTTCTCTGGAAGATGGCTGCAAAGATACTCGACTTCATCCGTGGTTTTTTATTTCCTTCGGACAAAATAAGCGGTTGTGTGCCTTGAAGCATTCCTTGTGATATGGCTGGAGATCGATTGGTTGTGTTAACGTTATGCAAGTTGTTAGGTAGTAGGGAATGTGCACGCTCAAAAGCAAGGAACTCTTCATGCTGATTATGACTAAGCTCGTAGCTACCCAAGAATACTACTTTGAGCAATGTTACCACATTGTGTGCTACAACAGAAAGCAGCTGCTGAGGAGGCAAATGGAGAACGAGGGCAGCACGTGCTCCCGGAGCAGGAGCACGTCTCCTCGAGCTTCCCTCACTGTTCTCGTAGAGTTGAATGCCATTTGTGCCCCATTACACCCCCCCTCCCGATCACTCAAGATGAAGTCCAATTTGTTTGCTCAAACACTATATAACGTCGACATAGATCGTGATGAGACTTCGCGATCACTGGTGAAGCTTGGCGCAGAATCGGTGCCATATGCTATAACATAGGTGCAATGAGTTTGCGCCAGCCTTCCACAGTGAACACAAAGTCTCTTCACGATCCATGCCGATGTTACAGTACCACTCATGTTTTTTTGCAAAAACGGCGTTTTGCGGCGTTTTTCGTGCTCACAAAGCACCGCATCGCCATAACTCACATGAATTTTGACGAAATTAGATTTTCAAGAAGTTTTCGTGTTCCCCTCAGCCAGGTTAATGCAGCTGTATGTGTAGAAAGTCTTTTGAACTCCGGTGTTTTGTTGAAAAATGCGTTTTTCTTTCCAAAATTCACCTTGACCACAGGTCGAAACATGACAGATGTCTGCAATCCTGACCGTCTGATCAGGCCATAGTGAAATATTTTGCAGTGCAATTATGCAATTTTTTATGATTTTATGGAGTTAAATCCACTATTTTGTAACACTATCGTGTAGAACTCAATGACAGCAATTCATTAGTGACTTCCAATTTGATATCGGACTTCTTTAAAGCTAGTTATGGCGATGCAGCGCTTTGTGAGCGCAAAAAATTGCCGCAAAACGCTTTTTTTGCAAAAAAATTTGCGCGCTATTGTATATTAGGGGAGAAAGAGAAAAGTCAAATAATATATAGATATCCTGAAGTCTAAATGTGCATGCTCAAAAGAAAGAACTCGGTATGGTGATTAAAAATCTGCTCGTAGATAGCTGCCCAAATGAATCACTTTAAGCAAAGTTACCACACTGCACACTGGCCAAAACGGAGAGCAGCAGCTGAGGCGACGAATGTAGGACGAGGGCACGTCGTGTTGCTGAGGGCAGCACAAAGGCAGAACGTGCTGCTCGAGCAACAGCTCGTCCTCTCGTGTTGCCCTCGCTATCCTCGCCGAGGTGAAAGCCTATTGCGCTCCATCACAACCCCACGACCATTAGAGTCGACATATCCCGATCGTTTCTTGTTTATTCAAACACGCACAGCAAATCCTGAAATACCCAAAAGCTTTGCTTCAATGTTTTTTCACCGCGGCTTAAAGTATATAAAAACATCGGTAACCTTTACGTGGATCAGACCTTTAGTAAACACTCCAGTGTGGTGAACTCCTCAGACAATTAGTTGGGCGAGAGAAAATCATTCGGGCCAAAGTTTGGCGAGTTGGAGACAGGGTCAGGCACAGCGGTGGTCCGGGTCGTCCTGAACCACGACCCCCCTGGGAGGGACATTTTTTCGGCTAAAAAAACGATCCTCTAGGAAGGGTGAAAAATCTGGTAGACTTTACTGACTCGTTTAAATTTGGAGGTTTTTTTCAATTTTTGGGGCCTCGTCAATCCAAAGGGGATGAATAGCGTTCCATGCGCTGCCAATATTGGAAAACTTCAGCCAGATGGAAAGCTGAAAAGCACTTCACAAACCGGGAAAATTTTCGCCCTCCGCTTCTGGCCACGGTGGTCCAGAGGGGCTTTCGGACCACCGTGGGACCACCGCACCTTTGATCGGCCATAACTCAGCTCAACATCGATTTCATGAGCTTATATCCGGACGTTAACATTCTTCAACATCTGTCTACAGTTTCCACTCGTTCACAAGGTCATGTATACAGAAGACCTTTTTTCTATTTTTGGGCCCCTTTTTCAATGTTCGGAGGGGGGTAAGTGGAGTTCAGTTTTTGAAAAAAGTTATTTTTTCACCTATCTAGAATTGATTTTTGGAACATTTCCAGTCGATTGGTACCCTCGTTCCGGGTACTATTTTTTGAAACTGACATTCGGCCATTTCAAGACTTCATTTCGGCTTGCACAATTTTGAACTTGTTCCGAATCTTCGAGTGCTAAGGTTTCGAATGATGGAGGGGATGTTGTGTGCTATCTTCCTAAAGTTTCGGAGCGAGAAATGGCATTCGTGTTTTATTTTTTCGTAATATTTATCCTCTGAGAGCTTCAGCACCTAAATGCTCGGTGTGCTATGTGGACCAAACAGAGCAAAGCTCTAGATGATTCAGCTACAGTTTAAGTTTAGCTACCGACTCCGAATTTCTGGTCACGGTCTGCCCCAGAATACGGATGAAGAGCTATCTAAAAGCTCCAGATAATTTTCAGGAGGGGTGAGGAGGCATTCGTGTTGAAAACCGTGCCAATCTCATGTTTTGTCGCAGAATGCTGCAAATTTCCTTAGCACGGACGATGACTTCATACTAAGCTTTCGATCCTACCTCGTATGTGATATCGCTGCCAAGGAAGCTTTATCGTTCGCTAAACAATTCTCTTTTATTGTGATGACAATGAAGTTTGATGCGACGCCTGCTTGGTCGCATTACGACCCCACATCCGCAGGGCGTATGGTCAAGGATTTTGCACAGCACATGAAGTTTGATTTGCTCAAATATTCAATGGGAAACAACCTCCCCTTTTCTCTGTTGACCGACGGCATCACCGACACCGATCGCAAATGGATTGAGTTTCTGATAAGGTTTATCTCACCCTCCTTCACATTCGTAACTTTCCACTTTTTTAGTAGAAACAGAAAGCGAAAGTCCGAAGACATCGTCGACGCATTCAAGAATTTTCTAATTGAGGAGGATTCATGGGCAGACATGCAGAATCCCACAAGCCCATCGCGTTTGCCATTAAGAGGGTGATGGCCCCGTCTGCCGTCTGTGAATCTGTGATGACAGGGCACATAAACGGCATTCACGTAAGACTTCAGCGCATAGTAGATGACGAGACAGCATTCGATGGAAATTTGAGAGCAGGTGCGAGCCCAACATGCTTAAAAGAAATTTTAGGTATCTAAATGTGCTTTGTTTTAGATTTTTTTCTCAGCGTCTACGCAGCATATACACTGAATTCCGTTGTAACTGCTCAGAACAACTACGCGTATCGGCTCGCTCAGGAACAAATGAACTTTTCGTACCTCAAAATGGGGGCGATACATCGGGTCCGCTGGTCGGCCAGCATGTAGCAAGCGCTAGCAAAGATCCTACGCAACTACCCGTTTTTATGGGGAGCCTTCAAGCCTTGGCGAACGGAGATACAACCGAAAGTATAAAAACAAGAGCTGTAGCTGCTGCGTGGACGGGCGCGCGTTTCCAATTCTTCACCACGTGAGCCACAAACTATTCCAGCTGACATTATTTTCAGAGGAACTACAATAAGAAGAAGGTCTCATAGTATAATATGTGTCTCGCTGGCGCTATTTCGTTCACATGATGGGAGACAAGGACTGCAAAATGGCGAATGTTGCTCAAAGATTATTGAGAGACAATAACGTTTTGAAAATGAAGAATGCCTTGAGCTTAAGATACGAAAGTGTGAGCACAGAGTCTCTCGATCAGTACTATGCCTCTTTTGAAGGCCCAATATCTGAGTACCTGCTGTGTTATGACGCTAAGACATTTAAAGGCCTTAGTGGACCGACGTCGCAAAGCCATGACACGCTCTCAATTTCGGAGTCCCGAAACATTAAGCCAGAAAAAACAGAGATGAGGAGTCACACTCCATCAAAGAGACCAAGGCAACGCTTATCGTTACACCGATTACACTAAAGTGTGGACGAATGAGAATGGCGGCCCACGCGGTCGGCGTGCTTGGCAGGCGGCCGTCGCATTCGCCGCCCCGGACGAGTGTTGAATTTCAAAGACGGCCGTCCATTCTCCCACCGTCTGCAGAGCTGATTGATCTGCGCAGTGCTTGCTGCCAGCCGGTGCCGGCCCCGTTCGTAGTCGATAGCGGTGGGGACTTTTCGCATGCTCGTCCAAGAGCGGCGAACGCGACGGCCGCCTGCGAAGCGCGCCAGCCGCATGGGCCGCCATTTTCATTCGGACGCACCTTACCTTTGATATCGATGCTCTTAGCCATCGAGCTTTGGGTAAAGTGTATAACGAAGGGACATCTGTTCCTTTGGTTAGAACCCACATCACTGAATTCTACTCTAGCTATGCAAATCAGATTCAAAGTTATCTATTCTCAGGAGACGAGGCTAACGCAGGAAGCAGGAGGACTTTCCCTATCCTTTGGATCTTCACATACTACTGGAGATGATACAATGTGAAATAGCGAGTTTCGGAATTTTCAAAATGTATAAACCTGCAAACGCCAAGTTCAGCAACAGATTCGATTACGAACTCGGTCGCCTCACTCCAAAAGTACTGTGCTCTACAGGATGCGATGCCATCGTGCGAAACCTTCCACGCTACCATTGCCACTTCTGCACAAAGTTTGCAGCCGTGGCCCAACGAGTTCCGAAGCGATAAAACAGTTTTCACTTCTATCGGATTTTGCTAGAAAACCCCGAAACAATGTCTATTCCGAATGTTGCAGTCGAAGTAATATTGAGCTAGTACGCGCTTGATGATTTACTCTATTTTTCAAGCGGAAACTGCTCTTGTTCCATCGATAATGTTTACCATTCCACGATGAAAAATCATGGCCCAAATAATTTAACCTCAAGATTCGATTTTTCAGCGATACAGAAATTGTTTTAGATGGGTGGGAAAAAAAATTACGCCCTCCCCACAAAAATTTCAAGGTTTCCCAAAACAATAACGACATCCCGGTCTCACGGTGGTCCGTGGACCACCGTGAGCTTGACCCTGGTTGGAGAGGACAACGATTTGTTGATTCAGTCTACCTTGACCAGCAAAATCGCGCTCGCATGCATAATGAGATTGAGAATTTTTTGATTTTAGGAGACTCTTGATGCGATGGGCCGTTATCAAGTTTAGTTAATGACCTTTAGAAATATTCCTATTTCTATACTTATCAGAAGGAGCAATTAAAGAACAGAATTCGTGAGGCCCCGTTCGAGGCGTTAGCGATCACAAAAGTTGAAGGCAGCGTACACGTTAGTGAACGTGATCGGGATAACTACGGAAATAGAATGGTATGGCTCAGATTATAGCGCCTCAAACGTCTATAACGCGTCAAAAACGACCAACAATACCGTTACAGGAGTAGCAAGTTTGGCCCCGCCCTTATTTTCACGCCCCCCTGTATTTGCCCTTTTCCAGTAACGCAAGGTTACTGGGTCATCCTAGCCGCCGGTACTGTTGGTGGATTGTCTGAGGGGCTGAGCAGAGTGCCATAAGGGCGCGGCCTGATGGTGGGCTGCCGTATTGATAGATCGCGGCGATCTATCAATATAGCAGTTCACCATCAGACCGCGCCGCGCCCTGATGGCACTCTGCTCAGCCCCTAACAAGTCAACCACACACGTCAGTAACGGCACTCAGCAACCTTGGGTTGCAGGAAAAGGGCAAATACAGGGGGCGTGAAAATACGGGCGGGGCCAAACTTGCTACTCCTGTAACGGTACTGCGAGTCGTTTTTGACGCTCACAAATGCAGAGGCATTATGTTGTAAGCGATACGGTTAGATTCACATAGTTATCCCAATCACCTTTACGATCGTGTATGCTACCTTTAATCGAGATTCGACTAGATATTGCATGCAATACTTTTCATTTCTGCAACCACAAGGAGGACGGGAAGCATTTCATCTGTCAAACGCTTCACTATTAAATTTGTTTCTATACTCTACTTATTATAACTTGCTGATTTTTTAACATTACTGATATTTTCACAATATTTGCTATCCATTACTTTTCGCTATTCACGTTGTTATTACTACTATTGTTAGTATTAGTACTGCTATTATTTTCATTATTAATCATCATCATGACAATTAAAATCTTTCAAATCACGCAAATTCGCGCCAACGCTGCATTTTCGCGTCGCAATTGACGCGAAGATGTACAAACTCCGCCAGAATTTATCGGGACGGTCCTGGGCAACTCCAAAATTCCTAGGAAGCCTCACCTCGACTCCACGCTCTCTCGTGAGCGTATGACTGCAGAGTTTATGGAGTTCCGCAGACTAAAGTTTAGTCTGCTACCCATACTCCTTGTCTCGCCAGGAAAGTTTCTCTCTGGCGAAGTTCGTATGCTTTAGCATACGATCACGGATCCAATTCGACTCGCCAAAATTTTTTTTCGGAATTACAGTCTGACGAGTCCCCAGACTTTTGAGTAGGGTTCACTACAGTCCGTAGTGTTTGCAAAATGTTTATGACAACTTTTTTCTGGTGGGGCTATTTGCAGAGTAGACCCGAGATGGCGGAGAACTAAGGAAAAAATTGCAAGAACACAAGAAAGCGAGGGAGCTACCTCTCACTTCTTGGAAAGATTTACTGGGAAGATGGAATGGCCGTCTATTGAAAGTTTCATTTTCGCCTTTCTTCTTTTGCAGTTCGTTGTGTTTCGTGTTGGTTCTTTTGTTTTCGAAATGTTTTGGGAATAGGTAATATTTTTCCACTTTTGATTCAGCCCTCTACTCAACTGTAGGCTCATTGATTGTCGTGATGAATTGGCCAAGGTTATCGAATCTATCCTCTGAGGCTCCATCCATAGCAGACGACCAGCGGCAAAGCATCAAGGCGTCGGAGCATCATGCGCCAGCGCTCAAACGCTGGCGCATTAAGCTCGACGACTGGCGCAATCAACGTGTCCGAGGACGACACGCGGTTAACGATGGTAGCGATGAGATTAGTGACATCCGTTACGATCACTATGCCTCCACCGTCAGCGACTGGCCGGCTGCAGCGGTCCCCGGGGAGTCGCTGGAGTCAGATCAATGACAAATGCTGAAGACGCAAACCCCAGCGTCACTTGACGCTAGGACGTCTGCTATGGACGGAGCCTGAAAGACACCTCTTTACCGTTTTGGTGAGTTCGGTAACATACAGTGGTCCTTACATTGCTTATGTGGAGAATTCGAAGCGAAAATTATTGTGAACACCGCCTTCACCTAAAAACGTTGACAGATAGGAATGATAAATCGAAAGTGGTACGCGATTCACGCGGTGAAAGCGAAACTCAAATTTACTACTTTCATACGTACTCAGTAATGGAAGTGAAAACTCGAAATGCAACTCACATAGGAAAAAAGTTTAATTTCGGACTAAGAAAGTTAACCCAAGAGCGGGCAGTATACTCCTTCACTGCACAAAAAATCAAATTGAAAAATCGCTTTGGAGAACGATTCGCTTTGCAGACTTTTTCTCAATAAAGTTTCTCTTACATACATATATCACTGCTTACATGCAGAAGTGAGTGAAAATCTACTGACATGATTTTTTTGCGAATACTGGTTTTATGCATCTCTCAGCCATTATATAACTGAATTTTATGAAACTTCAATATGTTGTAAGGCATTATAAACCTTGCTTCACATCTGAAGAAGCTTAGGTTTTGGATATGATGTTATTAAATATTGAATTTATATATAATTTTGTGGTAATATTTCAACACCGACCGAAAAATCAACAGACTGAGGCACACTTTTTGAAATTTAGCCCCATAAATTAGTCGCTACAGCACCATTTTAAAACATACACGGCTTCAACACATTGCAACTGGTACATTAAGTACGCTTTTTTTTCGCTCAGGTGCATAGGATGTTTCATAACATCATTTCAAATCCATTTCTGGAAAAATTCTAATATAAATTATTTTGTCGCAAAGTTATACAATGGTCTAGAAGACCTCATAATGGCAAATAACGGCTACGGGTGTGGGGTATTAATAGCCATGTATTGAGGGAATAGTGGTAAATTGACATATTAATACGAATTCATAAATGAATTCCAATTGAAAAACTTCAACCTCAAAGCCTAAGTTTGTATATGTGTAATAAAGATTAGAGACGAAACATACTGAAGCTTCAAAACGTTCCGCGAAGGCAACTCCGAGATGTGTAAAAAACAGTACTCACGAAAAGGATATGTCGATAGATTTTCGTCCATAACTGTATGCTTGAACAAAACAAAACAGTATCATGAAAGTCCTATTGCCTCTGTAGAGCTTTCAATACATCGTTACATTGTATCGAATGGAGATATTATTCTTCTCAAAAAATTGAGAAGGAGACATATGCTTAACTGCCTCGAAGAAGGACTATCCCTCCTATTTTGTTTGCATGAAATTAATATAGGCTATCTATAATACATACTCAACCGTAAACTTGTTTTTGATAACTATTTTTGAGAGTCAGGCTCATGGAATTTGAATCCACAGAGCACTTCTACTTTTCCATTTCATCCAATATTTCAGAGACATAGTATAACAATAACTTACAGTATTTGTAACTAGAAAATTCACTCACTTCTGAGCCGCTGTGTATGCCGAAGACTTTCGCGAATTCATCGAAGCCACTGATACAGATTTCGGAGAATAGAGATGGGTAGTGTTGCAGATGTTCAAGGTTCAACGAAATCAATTTAGAATCGGCCACTCTAGCCCTTCAACTCTATGGTTGTTGCAGCAGTAAAGAGACAATTGCGGACAGGAAATTGACAAAAGGAGCGGACGGATATTAACCCCTTCTGGAAGACTTTGCGCCTGGAGCGAATGTGTGACCTTTGCTCGAGTTTGCTGACACTTCCAGGAAAGTACAAGATTCTTGGAAGATTAACTACAGTTTAAGCTGTGAATTCCGGAGACGATCCGGATTTCACAGTCTAAAGCGTAGTTGTTCTTCCAAGAACTTCTTTCCTGCAAGTATGATTCATATCTGATTCTTGGAGGTAGTCGTCGAATACAGAAAGAACGGTGTGTAGTGTAGCTCGCTACCCAAAAGTACCATTTCTCAACCATCGCTAAAAGACGGAGTTTAACACTTAAGAGACCGCGTGTCCACACTGCGCACCCACGGCTGTTTTGCCCCTCGGACCGCGTGTCCACACTGCGAACCCACGCCATAAACTTTAAATATTTTTTATATATCTATGGCGTGGAGTCTTTCTTGATTACGGATAGGTTCTTTATAATGTAACCTATTTACACTCACAGTGGTCAAGCATTTTGAGTTTTCCTAGTAATTTTACAAGCATTCCAAAAATGGCAGTTTTCGATTTTTCGAGCTTCTTTGGCCGGAAAGAAATCGTTCCAAACTTGGCTAAGAAGGGTTATCAATGATGTTTAGCACCGAACTGATGTTCTATAGTTGATTGTCGAAATAGTAGTGCCACCTATTTGAGATAACTGGAGTAGGTCATCGTTTCAAATTTTGCTGCCTTGACCTCGAGGGTTATTCGAGTTGCTGCACAAAGTTCTAGTTTTTACTCTTCAATTTGCAATGAATTTTCTTTCGACTGCGGTATATTTGCCATCGGTCAACTTTGTTTGAAATTTCGCTAAATTTCGAGTGGAGGGTAACTTGGGGGGAAAGGGTTGAAAACCTATAAATAGTTAAGTGGTTAAGATTTTGTTGAAATTTAACTAGGGGTATATTTTGAGGCGCTGAACAATGAAGTGGTGTATATTTCACAGTTTTCTAATGCTTCGCTGGCGTCTGTCGTTCGTCATCCGTTTGAGAACGCTTTAGGTTTTGGTGCGACTTCGCTCACGTGGTCATTGGGGAGGATGGGGTGCTGATCATGAATCTGATTCCCATATTGAAATTCTGATAAAATTTTTGTCGGTCGCATCAGAAAACTCGGTAGATCAAAGTATTTGAGTCCGCCGAAATTTCTACATGAGGTTTATTAGGGCATTACAAAAGAGAAGTTCATTCATTTTTCAAATTTTCAATACTCTGAATCGGCCTAGCACGGCTCAATCCTAACCATTAGCTGTAACTTGAAGAAAATTCTAGAAGTCGACAAACAAACGCTTATTTCGTTACCAGTCTTATGTATGTAAAGCTTCCAAAATAAAAAAAAAGCAATTTCGCCAAAAAGCGGTGAATCATTGCTTCACCATCGCCTTACTCCAGATCTCTGTGGAGCGAAATACTCTCAGGTGGAGTAGAAACGGAATACTGGTTGTCTAAGTAAGAAAGCCTGCTCCGATCAAAATGGTTTCCAGCGGACCGCGTGTCCACACTGCGCACCCACGGAAACGATTAGCCGTGGGGCGCACCGGTCCGCTGTGGAAATTCGCCGTGGAGCAGGCGGTCTCTTAAGTGTTAATTAGAGGATGGTGTTTGAATGGAGAGGGGTGCGGGTGCTCTGATTCTTAAAGGCAGTGGTCGCGATCAAATATGCTCGTCATATTTTTCTCTCTAAACCCTTTTCTGGGTCTCGAGTAATAGGACCCATGAGAAAAAATCGCGAAAAAACCACCGTTTTGGGCCAAATTTCAAGCCTGAACTCTCTTGTCTTTTGATGGTCGACGAGCCCTTTCCACATCATCGGCATCGATAACCTTTTATATCAAGAACATCAGCTGGCTTGAAATTGAATTTCAATCAATGAACCTTTGGATTTATGTACACATCTAGTCAAAAACCTTGACTGAAGGGCTTTCTTTCATTGCTCAACTGTTTTTATTAGGCAAATTTGCATGTATTTCTTCCTCAGAATGTCGACAATTTTTGACTGCTCGGCATGAGACAGAGACCTTTTTGGTTGACGCTGTGCGCGTGTGCACGAACTGGCTTCTTTGGGCCCTAGAACCTCTAAATCTAGCCCGTTTTTCATCGCGCTACCTTCATAGTTTTTCCGCTGTTTCTGATCTAAGCTGATTTTTGTAGTTTTTTCGATGACGTTTTTCATCTTGACCACTGCCTTTAACAAGGATTCAAAAAGTCAACATGAGTGAGCAGCGATCAATCAAGCGAATGTAAGTATAGTTGGGTTCGTGGCCTGTGTTCTCAAGAAAAATGTTTAAATTCAAACCGCGGCTGGCGCGGCGGTTTAATTCCCAGAAATTTAAACCGCCACGCGAGCCGCGGTTTGAAATACACGTTTCTTCTAGAGGAAACAGGCCGCGGATCTAACCATATATTATTCATTATTTGCCAAAATCCACCTTCATATCTAAGAGTAATTCGAATACATTAATCGAATCCTTCTCAATGTAAATGCCTTCAAGAATAATGGCCAAGTTTGTCGACAGTGACGACTTCTTGGGCGTTGCATAGCATTCAAAGGCAATGTTCACGATGAAATATGATTGTCGAGCTTTTCTTAGTTAAGCCTTTCCTCGGTTTGCCGTAGTTCGAAGTACACGAAAAAAACCCATTTAAAGTTAGATTAGCAATCTCAAATCGGCTTATTTTTTACTGGTGCACGTACTATCAGGGGCCATCAACTGCCTCGAAACTGATGATCAGTAATTGACTTCCGGTCGTCGACTTGGCTTTTCTCGAGCTCCATCGTTCACATTTAGCTGGCACTAATACTTCTGTTTGTTTTTGGTAGAATGTATTCCTGCAAACTCTTAAACTACTTTATTAGTTGCTGTGCACGTCGCAGAATTTTGACGAGGCACAGCAGCAAATTCCACTTTCTAAGGGCCGCGCTGCTCATTTGTGCACGAATTGGCATATTTTTGCCCTAATAACTTTCTTTTCAGCTTGTTTCTCACGGCGAAACCTTCGCAGTTCTTCACCTGATTTCGAGCAAATAATTTTTTGCAGTTTTCCTCACTTAATTCTTCCATCGTGAACACTGCCTTTAATTTAAATCTGTGGGGGAAAGGGTGTGCGAAAAAAATTGTTTTTAGGAAGCAGAAAACAGAAAATCCAGTTTGACAGAGAACAGAAAAAAGCCTTGAAGTGGGCAGAAGACAGAAAACGGGGAACAGAAATTAAAAAAGAAAGCAACTGAAGCGTTCAGCATACACTTCTAATTGGTTTTTTTACGAGAATCTTCACAGGGATAGAGTTTCAGACATCCTAGCGTGGTAAATCCCAATTTCTCACAAATCTCAAAATCCTATAGTCAAAGTCGTGCAGGAAGTGTGGATTGTAAGTGAAAAAGGATAGCAAGTATTTCTTTAACCTTTCTTTTCGCAAGAAAGTTACATTGGGTTACATGATTAGAAGATAAGTATGTGCTACGAAAACAAATGAATACTCGAAGCGGATTTGCCCTATGTTAATATTTTGGGGACGATTTTGGTATAACTACTGAAAAACTGCATCACTTGCCCAGCGCGATTCTCTAAGCAGTACAAAAGCTTAATGCTATCTGTCTGCCTAATACAGTGCTTTGAAATGATCATTACATCTTACCTCTGTCGAAAAAAAAAAACTCAGGCCGACTGTGTCTGCACTGATAAAAAACGGACTCGGAAAAGTCAGGGCAGTTGATGAACTTACCACTGCTAAAACTTTCGTCAGAACCCGGATGAAAGAGGAGTTATTGATTACAGTAATACCTATGAAACCGTTAATAGGGTTGAGGTCTCGAAGAGTCTAACTCGCAAACGGGAAATTGCGGGCATATCCCTCAGATATTCTTTGATAAGTCAGACAACAGGCCCGGCGCAACCGGACCCACCCTTGCACAGGTCGGCGGTAGCCGGAAAGCTGCCACCTTTATAATATACGTACCAAGAATTTGTAGTTAGACTAACTTGTTAGTGGCAGGATAGAAGAATTTATTCAGGGAAGAATTGCATGATTCTTAATCGAGTGTTGTTGCAACTACGAAGATTAGTTTCGAGATGCCGCGTTCTATATATCGAAGGAAACCTATGTTATACGAATTACGTATTCCAGTGCAATACCAGTCTTCTAAACGGTTGTATTGAGGAAATCAACATCGGTGACTGAGTGGCGACAAAAAAAGGAATTCAATGAAGAACAAGTCACTCGCATCAACCGAAGCGTTGCGAACATGAGCTAGCGTCCACATTTTGCGAGAAATCAGAACTTTTTGAAAATCACACAAATACCATAAGATGCGCTGAAAATGTACCCGACGTGGTATTTAGTCCTGCACAGCTTACGAACGTGAATTGTCGGTAAAGCAATAGGCAATGCAATCCCAAAGCACGCACACATGGTACTGCCATACATCGAACATAACATACTGCCCTCAGGTAAAACTAGTTGTCCAGAATCTGACGAAAAGTTGTTCTGCACGCGTACGAATGCAGGACAACTTCTTAGAAAAATAAAAACATGTTACATGTGATATAAAGTGTAAGATACTTCAGACAGATTTAGATATACATACTTGAGACTTGTATAGAATACTGTACAATACTAAACAGAGGAAAATACTGTAATACAAACAATGCTTCCCAATTGGTTCAATGTTGAGCTTTAGAGATTTATGCGGCTTTATTCGAATCAGTGGTCTTAATTCCCAAAGTCATTTTAAAATTTATTGAGCAAATTCGTACACAATATTAAGAATCCGATTGTTCCAGCTGCAAATCATCGAAAAAGTGCAACACTTGGGAGCTCGAAAACTTTCAGATTTGTGTAACTTAAAAATCCCATGTTGTGGTATGCCTGATATTTCCAGAACAGAAAATTTAGAAAAAAAAATCAGGTTTGATATCCAATCTCTGCCAACGCGTAGCTAGATGCCTCTGAGGGCGCGGCCTGTAACGCCGCCCCATTCCATGTAACGACAATTTACGGGATCTATCTACGATAGCTAAAACCCGCATATTCTTGCGTCGACGGTACAAGGGTGCAAATTCTACGGGTATTCTACGTAAAAACGAAGGCTAGAATCGATACATTGATCCCTCTGTCGGTAAACCCGTATATTCTCGCTATAAATTTGTAGCGAGAATCTACGGATTTCGCGACAGACTGTGTTGAAATGCAATCTTAGACCCGCGCTAGCTACGCGGAACGCAAGGATGCCTTTCGAACTGGGTCGGCCCGGTCATATCACGGAGTGATTACTCGCCACTCTGTGGTGGCCGTGGAGGGTGACACGGTGTCGCTCTCTGGGAGACCATAGTGAGGGTAATTTTGACCACTGGGATGCTGCAGGCCGTGGGCAAGAAACGGCGATGTTGTCGATCGCAGCTGGGATCGCCTTTCTAATACGGATCAGGACTGGGTGGGTCGATCGACCCAGTGCTGTAACGAAAATTTACGTAGAAGATGCGGGTGCCGTATTGAGAATTTACGTGAAACATGCGGGCGCTGTAGCTAAAATTTCACCAACTGAAGCTAAACTTTCCGTAATTTGCGTAAAATCTCGTGTCAAAATTAGGCTTGATGCCTCCGAAACCCTGGGCATCTCCGGTTTCCGTGTGAGGCATCTAGCTACGCGCTGGCAGAGCAGTTGGTGAAGCTACAGCGCCCAGATATTCTATGTGAATTCTCGCTACAGCACTCGGTCGATCGACCAACCCTGCTCTGATGCAAACTTGAAAGCCGGTTCCAGCTGTGATCGACCGCATCACCGTTTCTTCCCCATGGCCTGCAGCATCCCAGCGGTCGAAGTTATCCTTAGCGAGGTTTCCCAGAGAGCCACACGGGGTCACCCGCCACGACAAGCTACAGAGTGTCGAGTGATGACACGGTGAGATGACTGGGCAAACACTGTTCGAACGGCATCCCTGCGTTCCGCGTAGCCAGCGCAGGCTTGAGATTGCATTTCAACACAGGCTGTCGCTAAATCCGTAGAATCTCGCTACAAAACCATAGCGGGAATATATGGGTTTAGCGGCAGCGAGATCAATGTATCGAATTTAGCCTCCGTTTTTACGTAGAGAATGGGTTGAATTTGCACTCTTGTACCTTCGACACAAGAATATGCGGGTTTTAGCTATCGCAGCCAAAACCCGTAAATTCTCGCTACATGAGACGGGGCGGCGTTACAAGCCGCGCCCTCAGATGCATCTAGATACGCGTTGGCAGAAGTTATTTAGTGTAGAAGTTTTTTTTTTGTATAGCAGCTTTGCATACGTTTTACTAGCTAGTTGTCCTGAAAACCCTGTGTAGGGATTTTACTGTGCCTCCCAACGACGATAGAGTGATTGAAGATTTGTTTTCATATTTTTATCAATATACATATATGAAGATTGAAGTTTGTATGTGAACATGCTGCAAATGCAATAAAGCACTCTGTTTGTTCAATTGTGGATGTTTTCGAAGGCTTGCCATGAGTAGCTGGTTCATTTTTCACCGTTTTGCCTCAACCTGTTTCGAAAAGATCCGAATTTATCCGACCGGATATCCGTGTCCATGGAAAAATGGTATTATCTAAATTGATCCATTATCCAAAAATTTGAAAAAAGCATTATCTGGATCAAACCAATATACTGAGAATTCAAAATCGGCTTTATCTAAATCGGTCGATTATCCGAAGAATTATCTTCGGATAACAAGTATAGTGGGTGCGCGGTCAGAAATTGGTGTGCCAACGACCAACATTGATTTTTCGCATTCGAGCGTCCTGGCAAGGAATGGACGCTGTCTAATTCCGTGCAATAGTTGTTGAAATTAAACAAAACGCGTGCAGTTTAAACCACTGAATCAGACTGATTTCATAGCCAGGAAATTTGACAGATTGCATTTGCGTCGAACTTACCGCAGTCAATAGCTAAAAGTGCAAGTGAAATGAGTAGAAATTCCCACAAACCCATGTAACCACGGATACTAGAACACTTCGTTTATTTCAGGAGATTTCCAATAACTAAGAAAGAAGACCCTTTTTCCCCAAATTTGGGCCGAGAACGTAGTTTAAAGAAGTAATTAAACGAAAGGTGATAAGAACAACAGTGTCAAAGGAGCAATTCAAGAGACACGTACTCGTTTTTTGCTTCGCTGATGCATACCATACTGCAAACCTTCCGCTCCAGAGGCTGCTTGGGCATATTGGGCATATCCTCGTTCCTGAAATAAAAAACATTTGGGCAGCTGCTGCGGAATATTCAGAAAAGTGAAAAAAGAGAGAAGGAGTTGACAGCGATGAATCCATGCCACTGCAAGCCACCAGAGTTTCTTTTTCGGGTTACAAAGGTAGACGATTTCAGCGCAGTCCAAAGTGAGCAAATTGAAGTACAGTCCACGGCAACGGAAAAAGGAGGTGGCGTTCTTTCGCTAAGCATACTCTAGACATGGCTGGCTCGGTTCCCAGTTTTTCATTCATCGACAAGGAAGGGCCGATAATTTTTTTCTGAGAAATTGTTTTTCTGTTTTTTGTTTATACCTGTGTGTATCTATAGTATGGGCTTCGTCTGTATTAGTGTTGTGTGTTCAGGAAATCTTACCAGTTTCAACGTTTCGGGCGCTTTTTCTCTTCAAAAATTGTCGAAAAATAAAGAGTTAGCCCTCGCTTATGGCGGGACGCCCGTAAAGTTAGAACCGAGCCAGCCACGGCTACAGTAGTGAAAATACGCAACCAAGCCACCGCCTTTCTAAGTTGCCATGGACTGTATCCTCTGGTTTAGGTTTGAGTTTGTTGTGTGTCATTGCGGGCTCGTGCTGCGGGCCCGCGATGCATCGATTTTGAACCAGGTTCCGCGCCCGCCCTCATCAGCTGATTAGGTGCTTTTTTCTTCATTTTTCACGGTTTTCATTATTTCTCAATTTTTTCACAGTTTTGGGTCTGTAAACTCTACGTTTCTTATATCACAATCGCTTGCTTGAGTTTTAATTACGGGAACAGCGGGAATTGTCTGCAACGAACAGGAACCGCCAAATTTCAATGATTTTTTTATTTCGTGGTGTTACCCAATTAGAACCTGCATTTAGTGTTCGCTATAGATTTCTGAACAATCTAAAAGATTTTCATTGATCGCTGTGTTGTATCCCTGCGGATATGAGTTTCAAGAGAGTTCCTTGTGAACTCTTTATTCTCTCATCTAGCAAGAGAATCCCTTTCGAACTGCGGCTGCAGCTAGACGAGTACTAGGAATCAGGGGTGTGCGTTAATGAAAATTTGTTTTTTCGTTAAGCGTTAATCGTTAATTTTTGAAAAAAAAAACCGCGTTAACCCGTTAATGCGTTAACACGTTAATTTTGGATTTCGTTAAAAATTGTGGAAACATTGCCTGACCACAGAAGAAATTGATAAACCATTAGAGGTCCCAGAAAAAAGTAAAATTGACCTTCAAATGACTTCAGCAGGACGTCATGGGAAGTGGGTGGGGCTTTAGATGACGTGACCAGGACTTCGTGAAAGAGGAGCATGCCTCCTGATGATGTAGTGAAAAGTAGGTAGGGCTTCAGATGAAGACGTCGTGGAAAGTGGGTGGGCGTTCACATGAATTCAGCAGGACGTCGTGAAAAATGGATTGCGCTTCAAGAGGGCGTGCGCCGCGTGGAAGAAACTCGGTAGCGCTTCATGTGCAGAGTGCACCGCGTAAAGAGTGATGAGCGCAAGTAGAGGATTTACCGCAGCCTGAAATTTGTGAAACAGGATGCCGTGGAAAGTGGATAGGACTCCAGAAGGGGTGTCTGGGACGTCTTGGCAAAACAGGGTGTGCTACACTGACTGACATACGTAGAATGATGACCTTGAAACATTGCTCAGACCTCTATAATCTACGGCATTCGCCGCACTTCGGATTGGTTTCGGATATGTGCACACTTCACGCAGATTCTATTAGGTTGATGCAAAAGTTTCCGGACTTTTCACGACTTTGAATAAAAAAACATTTATTGCGAAAACAAACAAGGCTCACCCAACAAAATAATTTTCACCACATTCAAGGATCCTCCGCCACCGATTGAGCAGATCATGAATTCCCGACGCGTAGAACTCTGGCTGTTTCGAGTCGAAGTATTCCTCTAAGACCATTATGATTCCGTCATCGTTAGTGAACTGTTTTCCATTCAGGAAGTGCCGCATCGAGCGGAACAGATAGTTGTCGGAAGGGGCAAGATCTTGGTTACAGGGGACGTAAAGAAGATCTTCCCAGCCCAGGTCCAGCAGTTTCTGTTGAACACTGTTCGCCTTTTTCACGAAAAGCTTGGCGACGCGTATCTCGGATAACCCGACAGAAACTGCTGGACCTGGGCTGGGAAGTTCTTCCTCGCCCTCCATATAGCCCAGATTTTGCCCCTTCCGACTATCACCTGTTCCGCTCTATGAAGCACTTCCCGGATGGAAAACAGTTCACTAACGATGATGAAGTCAAAATGGCCTTAGTAAAACCCTTCGACTCGATACAGCCTGAGTTGTACGCGTCGGGAATTCATGATCTGTCCAATCGGTGGAGTAGGATTCTAGAATGTCATGGAAATCATTTTGTTGGGTGAGCATTGTTTGTTTTTGAAATAAATGTTTTTATTCAAAGTCGTGAAAAGTCCGGAAACTTTTGCATCAATCTAATATTCCGTTTCTCGGTGCAGTCTGTAGTGTGGTTAACCAAACATTGCAACCCGGCTTTCAATCCCCGCTTCCAACCCTCGTTTGGTACATTACTCGATCACAGAGAGGTAGATTAGACCGCACATTTCGTCTTTGGAATACGAAATGGAATTCTTCGATATTAAGAAGAAATAACTAAAATAGATAAACAATGGAATAGAAAACATCGAGGTCTGTGATGTATTTCACGACAAGCAAAAACGTTTCGACGTGCACGGCCCCAGTTTTGAAATTTGCAATTGAAGCATATCAATCAGTGCCGTAATTCCACCGCATTTAACGAACCCGAAATCAACGTAATTTTAGAACTTTTTCGTTAAAGGCAGCAGACACGCTCGAAAAAGTTGTCGAGATAACTACATTAGTGGGGTCGTGCAGGCCCTAGAAGAGCCCTCACGAAGTTGCAAGCGTTAAAAACGAGTCCAAATGACCGTATTTAAGCCGTTGTCAGTCACGAAATCATCCTTGCTCCGCCCAACGATACGGGCTCCGCCCCTCCATACAGGTATTCAATGCTCGATTGCGGCCACTTTAGATTACTTTTTAGGCTTCTAACGGTGTAAGCGTTCCAGGAAGGGCCGTACGAGTACATTAGCGTCGTTATCCCAACAAATTTGTTGCTAGATCCGCTATTTCAGCCAGTGCCGTGCAACTCGTCCATTTCTGGGCCAATATACAACGTACCGTTATATCTTAATTTCCGTCGATTTGTTTTCGTCTTTTTCGTTATTTCTGAATACTAACAGCTTCAGACCTTCAGTTTAATCCATAAAATTGATATCATTTTTGAGCGTGTCTGCTGCCTTTAAGCGTTAATCGTTAAATTTCTGAAAAAAACCGCGTTAACCCGTTAATGCGTTAACACGTTACGTTATAACGCACAGCCCTGCTAGGAATGGTTTATTAGTAGACAATGAAGAACACCAGCTCACCAGAACAGGACACCAGAGCACAGCTAACATACCTAGTGTCAAACCTAGTCTCCTTCTATGAAGCTTATTTTCCCGCTAGACCACCTAGATCTGTAGACAAAACAACGACAAAACTCAACGTGGGCGGTCACGGACACCCGGCTGCCGATAACACATCCCCTGATTGCACAGGAAGGCGCGGTGAGCAGACGGCCACAACAGTAAATCATTTCAGAATTTTTATATTAATTAGGATGGCCCGAATCTCCAAGAAAACTCTTTGAGTGGTTTATTTTCATTTTGACTCTTTTTTTTTGTTCGAAACTGCTTTCATCGTGGTTGCTTTTCTTATCTTACTTCTCCAAAACCATTTTCATTTAATAAGAGTCCTGCCCGATTTTTTTCGTTGATGATTCCGACGTTGATTATTCCCACAATTCTTGAAATTAGAGCTCCGGCAAACGGTCTTTATGTAACGAACGCCGCATTTGAAGACCGAAAACTATTTAAAAATGACGTGAGAAATAGGAAAAACTAAAAAAGTTGAAAAACACATGATTAGCTTATGAGGGCGGACGCGGAAGCTCGTACGAAAAAAATGCGTCGCGTGTCCGCAGCGCGAGTCCGCCATGGCACACACTCAATTTAACCCCGAACCAGAGGATACTGTGCTGATCTGGGCCATATTCCGGTCCGCAATTGCGTCTCTACACGCCTTGCGGCTGCGCGCATTTGAGTCGGAAGAGTTTACAGCGCCGCAGCCGCCGATCTGTTGACTCTAGGTGGGTTTCGGAAAGCTCAGACGTTCGCTGTTGTCTACAGGACGTCGATCCGACCAGAACGAGTCGCCGCTGGCGAACAGGCAGCTCTACGCGGGGTCGTCCCAGTGTGCTGTTGAGCAGGGGACGACGGGCTGTTAAACAGCCCATCGACCGGCAAACCCGCCGAGTGCCTTAAATCGACGCAGACCGAGTTGTTGTCCACAGGACGTCAATTCATGATGTCTACGGCTGCGCAGGTCGATGGGCTGTTCTACAGAACATTCGCGGGAGGGGCGGTGGCAGCGTCCATCAATCGATGTATCACGAAGATCGTGCCGTCCAAGTTCTCATTTTCGGTTATGTGAGATTTGCAATTCGTTTTATTTTTTGATGATGCTCTAGACTTCTATGGTAATTCTTCTCTTTTTTAATTATAAGAGATCTGTGATTCGTCTTTTAATAACGTCTTCCCGTGAAAGGGGTGTTGGTGCATGCCGAGAGATGCACCTCGCGGCGTTCCCCGTGATGGACAGGAAGGTTTCCGTGGTTTACGGAGCTTTCAGCAACTGCCTTCGTAGGCAGCTTTTGATTTTTTCCATACCTTTATGTGTCTCATTTGCGTCATTTTTAGTTGTTTGTCAGGAATCTCTGATCACTCGGAGGTGTTCATTTACCCTGATTCCCATCCATGTTGTCAATACTCGAGGAAAGGTAAATGTAGCGAGATGAAAAAATTGTAGATTTAAAAACATAAGCGTAGTTAGCCGATATACCCTTTTCTGTTTAACAAGGGAAGCCGTCTAAGCGTAGTCCGGGATCAGCGAAATGAAGTACCTTGCGAGCTTAAAATTTTGCCGCATTCAATGCGTGTCGAATATGTATCCAACTCGAGTGACCACTCCCATTGAAAAAGTGTTTTGCAGGGACACGTGCTCCAAAAAGCAGCGCGTGCTGCAAAATTTTACCGTAGGAGCACGTGTTGCAAAATTTAATCGCAGGAGCACGTGCTGCAAGATAGTCCAGCGTTATCGTAGCTGCACATCGGCACGCGACGCGCCCGGCACACCGACATGCAACTCGGCCAGCTCGCCGGGCACTATCTGGGGCCGCGATTGGTTGGACGAGGTCTCCAGCGGCTGGGCAAGCAAAGCACCGCAAACTAGTGTAATTGAACCATCGAGGCTGCCGGCATCTGTGTCCCGCCTCAAGAGTTTTTCGCATTCTTTCCATTTTTGGGAAATCCTTTTTTCATCGAGTTGAATGTATCATGCACGCATTCAAAGTCGGGGCACGTGCTGTAATCTGAAACACTATAAGAGCACGTGCTTTCTAGCAGCACGTTCTCTGACTGTGCTCCTAACCGCCTTGTCTTCGGGTTGAATGCATATTCGGCGCGCATTGAATACGGCGATAATCTGGGAGGATGTTCTTGCTACTAGTAGCGGAAAATGTGAGTGACTCCGGTATAATCGTAGCCTGCCTAGACTCACTCTAAAAGAAGTTACGAGCTCCATGTGCGACTCTCCATAAACCTCGGCATGGTAATAATCTTGATGTCTGATGATGTTGTACTCGACACGAGGTTGGTATATCTTCTTTATGGCCGACGTTTCGGAGAAACCTCCTTCTTCAGAGCCTGAAAGGATCGAATAAGATTTGCGCTTACTCGATCAAACGTCGCCTTAAACTCACCGATTCGAGAGCCCAAATTTCCCCCGCGTGGGTGTGAGAGAGGAGGGCAGATGAACCTCACCCAGCCAGGAACTCGCTAGTAAACAAAACAGCGCGGTAAGTCAAAGGTATAGCCGTCTCGCTCATTTAAGTCCGAGCAGAACAAACAGCGGAGCGGTTGGTCATGGCGAAACACAACAGTGATAGGAGATTTCGACATGATACGCCCGATAAGCCTCACTTCGACTGACTCAGAATGAGGAGGAGAGGCTATAGGAACGCTGTAGACCACCAATTGTGATGTTAGAAGGCTAGTCTTACGTATGGCCTGAGTTCCCGCGTTATATGCAGACCTTCTCCCTTTCGATTTATCTGCGGGTCATAAGCTCGAATGAAAAACTGCCTCTAATGTTTTTCGCGCTGCGGTATCAGTCTCCCGAGCCATTATCTCGACCTTGATATCAAAGCTCTCACCAAAATGGGTCATGACCCGATGCGCCCCAAGCACTGTTGTTTCCCGCTGCCTTTCTTTGCCGTCCAAGTGTTCTTTGATCCTGACATGGAGCGGCCGCGACGTCATGACCCATCGGGTCATGACCCATTTTGGTGAGAGCTTTGATATCAAGGTCGAGATAATGGCTCGGGAGACTGATACCGCAGCGCGAAAAACATTAGAGGCATTTTTTCATTCGAGCTTATGACCCGCAGATTAATCGGAAAGGAGAAGGTCTGCATATAACGCGGGAACTCAGGCCGTACGTAAGACTAGCCTTCTAACATTACAATTGGTGGTTCATAGCGTTCCTATAGCCTCTCCTCCTCATTCTGAGTCAGTCGAAGTGAGGCTTATCGGGCGTATCATGTCATTATCTCCTATCACTGTTGTGTTTTGCCTTGACCATCCGCTCCGCTGCTTGTTCTACTCGGCCTGATATGAGCGAGACGGCTATACTATTGACTTACCGCGCTGTTTTGTTTACTAGCGAGTTCCTGGCTGGGTGAGGTTCATCTGCCCTCCTCTCTCACACCCACGCGGGGGAAATTTGGGCTCTCGAATCGGTAAGTTTAAGGCGACATTTGATCGAGTAAGCGCAAATCTTATTCGATCCTTTCAGGCTCTGAAGAAGGAGGTTTCTCCGAAACGTCGGCCATAAAGAAGATATACCAACCTCGTGTCGAGTGCAACATCATCAGACATCTAGATTATTACCATGCCGAGGTTTATGGAGAGTCGCACATGGGGACTAGTAACACTTTGCGCTGCTCAAGAAGACGCCCATCTTTTGAATCTCTAGCATTGATTTGTACGCAAACTTCAAATGGAGAGGGATTAACAGAATTATCGCCGGCGATGGAGAAGCTTACAGCCGTGTTGGTCTTGGTAGTGACTCCTGTTAACCTGAGGCTTTCAAGCAACTTCTGATTATTAGGACTTTTCTTCCTGTGAAGGCCATTGAAACGTCAGGCTCATAGTAACTGGCAGATGTTGCATGGAATACGACACGACTAACAAGAAAGGGTTGCCTACATCAGATAGAGTTTCGGAATGTTTTTTAATGTTCTAGGGGGAGGGCAGTTTTCCAATATCCCATACATAAAACCTACTAAATGCCTCAGGCAGACCCTAAAAAGGTCCAAATTGGAACAAGGCCAGAACGGCTCGGCCGAAGTGAGTAGAGCTGATTTAACGACTGAATTACCTTTGTGTATGTTCAGAACTGATCAGAAATTGGGCAACAATGCATAGTTTCTGATCTAATCAGAATCAATACACCAAAATTTTCTACATCTATTTTGAACACATCTAAAGGTAATTCAATCGTTGAATCGGCTCTACTCTCTTCGGCCGAACCGTTTTGGCCTTGATCAGATTTTCACCTTTTTAGTGACTGCCTGAGGGTTCAGCAGACTCTGAGCTTGGTATACTGGAACACTGTGCTTCCCCTAGAACATATTAAAATTGCATCCCGAAACTCCATCTGAAGTTGGCAACCCTTCCTTGTACGCAAATGTTGGTGTATTATAGCATAAACAGATTTTGCCGTTTTGCCGTTTGCCGGTCATTTTTGGGGTTTGCCGTTGCCGTTTGCCGAAATCGGCGGGGATGAGTTGGATCATTACTACATTAACACAGCGTTAATTAAAATCCATCTTGCGAGTCCCTAGTGGCCGTTCGATCCCTAACCCGCGCCTGAGGTCAACAAAGTTCTTTAGATTCTCGCGACCCTGATAATTTGGGGAGGTCGGTACACTGATTCAAAAATCGGCTGTCCCACCCTCATTGTTTTAACAGACCCCAAACGTACTCGAGCCTTTACGATAACGAAGTCAAAGACACAGAGACTTCTATTTTTGCACATTTAGAGACTCGTCGCTGTAAGACGCGGCAGCATGCAATGAAGGAAGACCTATTGTGCGCCACCGCACGATCGATACCTCTAAACTGCATGCTGCTCGCAATCCAACTGCGGGACTCTATTCCTGCCTCTAAAGATTGGGGACGCCATGCCCCTTTAATTATCGTCCATCACTGCTCGAGAGATCGCCGCGTCGAACACATGTGGCACGCACGCAAACGAGGGGGTAGTGATAGTATCATTGCCTCCTCGTTTGCGTGCGTGTCACATGTGTTCGACGCGGCGATCTCTCGAGCAGTGATCGATCATATCTTTTCTGATGACTATCCCATCGATCTATTATTTTATTTGCTCCAACAAGTGGAATTATTAGCTACATTTCAGAATTGCTCGTGATGTTAGCAGCAAGTATCAAGCTACCGAGAACCTTCGAGTTCTACGTCTGTTGGCTCCTCTGCTCATCTTACATTTTATCGGCTATCCATCCTATTTCGGTATCAGTGTTCTCGTCCAGACGCTCAAAGTCTTATTCGGCGAACTACTGTTCCGCGTGCTTTACTCGATAGTTTATGTACGTTCGTACCTTTGTTGGCACACTTTGTCACTATAGCCTGTGTTACTGGTGTTAGCATTATTTCCGAACTATTCCGACTTGCGACTTTCCAAAATTTGACTAATAAGGAAAGCTGAATTCCTCGGCATTTTTGCTTTGCTTCAAAACCGTTTTTGAACTTTTTCTGCGTTTAGGGCCTCGTCACTGTCATTTAAGAAGTTCTTCTGCATGAGGGGCTTGTGCCGGTAACACTTTTCATGTTGTTTACGGTCGCATCGACATTCTATGAAAAAAGCTAGATGACTGGTGAGAGCTGGTGACGGATCTTCATCTCAAACTCCTTCAACCCCATAACCCTACGTTTTTGACGCGCCGGAGTTTACCAGTGTGGTAAATCAGGCTCATTCATGAAGCTGAGCCTGAAAAATGGAAATTGGTTTTCAGCGCGAACGATGCCTTTAAATCGGAACAGATCGGGAAAAACGCTGCGCACCCTGTTTTCGCATTTGCTTACTGCGCCGCGTTCGATCTGATGAAGGTGTCTATGGCGGTAAACGCATCTGCGAATACAACTTGTACCGCTAGCCTCTTGTGCCTCCACAGTACAACTACGCAGTATCCTGCCACAAGCTCCTGGTTCCAAGAAGTTAAAAGCTTGAAACGGTTGTTTCCTGTACTTTTTCTACCTTCCAAAATGAGCAGTAATCTTTAGAAAATCTAGAAACAGACCTCTTAATGGCGTTCAGCGCCCAGGTAGCTCCCACCCTTCTAAACTAAACAAAACTTAGCTAAAAGCACATTCTTGAAACTTGGTACAGAGTGAAGGCGTTTTGAACTTGCACGAATTGTTTGTTGACCATTTTTTCTAGCAATTTCGAGTTTCTAGAAGCGTTAAATTTTTTTTAAAGATTTGACTCAAAACTTCCTCACAGAGATTACTCGGTGTGCCAATCAAAAATTCAAGGGTTATCTGTCGATTTTCAACAGTTTTCGACTAAATTCGTTCAAAACATCCAATCGAGGGAAAAAATGAGGGCATATTTCACTAGGGATTACACGGAGTGCTTAGCATGAATCTGATGTTCGTTCATCGATTTTCGACAGCTTACAGTAGGTGACTTTGGGTATATGGTAGTTTGCTCAAAAAGTCAGATTTGACTCAAAATTTCTAAGCGGATTTATTTGGAGTGCTGAATACGAATTAAACGACCATTTCTCGACTTTCGACACTAGGGTAGGTTTTGGCCCCAAATGGCATGGTACGAACCGTGACCTACAGTAAACCTCACAAGTCCGGCAAACGAACCCCAGTATCGCGTTCAGCACTATATTCAATCACTAAGTATAAGTTTTGAGCTAAAACCGAGGAAATTTTTCGAAACACCAAGATGCCGGGTGGGTAAGCTTGCCTTTTCGCGAAGCTTGGAAGTCGCTTATAACTTCTTAAAACCTACAGCTCAGGGTAGGATACTGCGCAGTCTCACTACTGAAACCCAAGAGATACTAACAATTCTAGTCGTTTTCGCACATGCGTTTACCACTAAAAGCACTTGCCTTGTGAAGGTAACGTTTTTGCAGCAACAATTCAAACTTGTGTCGAGAAGAGCGTATGATTTTTGGTGTGTATAGAATCTTCGAAGCTCAAGAGTATTGGATTGATGAACCGTAATATTATAGGGAACTTGCACAATTAAGCGTGTTGACATACGCATTTTCACAGATTTTAGGGTGAAGAGAAGCTTCTTAGCAAACAAATGTGGATAAGGTAAACTAATCTGGATCCAAAGAGATGGAGTTACAAAAACAGTTCCGCCAGGTCTCCTTGATTGAGCTAATTAAAAGCAGTGGTCGCGGTCAAATATGCTTGTCTTTTTTTCCTCTCTTACCCTTTTTCTAGATTTTGAATAGTAGTACCTTCAAAAAAAACCGCTGTTTTGGGCAAAATTGAAGCCTGAACTCTCTTGTTTTGATGGTGGACAAGCGCACTCATCTATGATAGCATCGGCATCTATGATCTCTGATATCAAGAACATCAGCTGGCTTGAAATTTGATTTTAATCAATGAACACTCTGAGGAATATTGCCGCGACTCCTCCGCGACTGCCCGGGACTCTACCGCGATCCTGGACTGCCCCGCGACTCCCCCGCGATCTTCGACTCTTCCGCGACTCCCCCGCGACTCTACGGCTATGTCGTCTTATCGATCGATTTACTGGCGTTCACTCCTATCAATTTCCTCTTTAACGCCCAGCGAGCGGTCGCTGTAATGCCTTCTCTCCTGTTGCCATATCCTCTTTGAATCCAACTCATTTATAACAATTTGATTGATTCGACCCACCATTTCGAGGCCATCAGCTGTTAAAGAACTCCTAGCCCTCCATTCACTCCATCACATTGTCAGAACCAAAATGATGAACTGCGTCCACGTACATTTTAGCTTAGTAACCTTCGAGCTAAGCTTTCTCATGCACATAATACTTGAAGTTCTAAGTGTTTTCCCTGATCTATTTCATTCATTCCTCTGTTCACCGTCATCACCATAAGCCAAGGTCTAGCAGACCGTTTTCGTGAACATCTAAAGGGCTGTGTCCATCCATCATGATCCCCAACTTTTTCAAAAAATGTCGAAACTTTTTCCGTCCCGAAATGAATCAAGTTTTCTCTACGATTTCTGGAATTGAAATTTTCCAGTAATGAATTGAAATACTGTACATTTTTTGTTTTTACCAACATTTATACGTAATTACCTCTTACGGTTTTTTTACAATGTTTCACGCAACTTGGATCTAAAAATCGCAAGAAGACTGGAAACGTAATGAAATGAAACGTTCTTTTTGAATTCCAAACTCATAGCTGAGAAATCTGATAATAAACATATCAGCGCAAAACCTCTGAAAACTATTGTTTCTATGCAGCGTTGCCGCCTTTTCAGCCAATGACTTGCCTTGGAGACAACCCGTTAGAGCTTTTCTTGATTAAAGATGGGGCACATATTAGGAATTTGATTGCGTTCTCTATCATCAAAAATAACCGTATTTCTCATATATTCATGTACATGCTTTCTGTTAGGTTTTTTTTAGTTGAACCTTCTAGGGTCAAGAGCTTAAAAATATGTTTGGCTTATCAAACCAGGGTAAAGGGTAGCGGTGTGCTCGTTCCGTGAGATGTGCCCCCCCCCATTTGGAATCGGTGCGGCTCCCTCCCATCGAGGTTGTGACTTTCAAGGCACAGAAGACCCCCAGCCATGAATTTTGTGATTTTTATTTGATTGTGTAGTAGACCTCTCCTATATAACACGTGTCAAGCGCGAGATCTCAATTCCTCGAAACAAGCGAGATATGAGGGACCACGACTGGCCCGACCCCTTCGCTCACCACCACGACCACTCCACCTTCTTGAATTTCGAACCCGATAACCGCTCGATGGATGTTTGAATTTCAAGGACATTCTGCGATTTTAGGGATACCATCGTGATCAGCGTGTGATTCACTCCAAGATAAGCATAAGATTTGAAAAGTAGTTATCAGAGTGTTATCTGCCTTGAACTCTTCGTGTGAACCAATTTGAGTGGGGTGCGCAACTGCAGGATAAATTCAATTAGCGGGACTGTAATTAGTTCTCGACTCAGATTCCCAGAAAGTATAATTATCTCCATCGACTCAAAATCTCTCTCACACTCCGCACAACGACTAAATCGCCGCAACGATTTGTGCCCTTTCTTCTCCTTCTGCAATCTCAAAGTGGTTTTCTGTCATAGGTTGGGGAACTAGGCGTCCTTCGAAGGATTTTTCCAGAGGTCCATTGTAGTTAAAGGCAGTGGTCGCGATCAAATATGCTTGTCGTCTTTTTCTCTCCAAATCCTTTCCTGGGTCTCGAGTAGTAGGACCTATAAGAAAAAATCGCGAAAAAACCACTGTTTTGGGCCGAATTTGAAACCTGAACTTTCTTGCCTTTTGATGGTGGACGAGCCCTCTCCACATCATCGGCATCGATGACCTCTTATATCAAGAACATCAGCTAGCTTGAAATTGAATGTCAATCAATGAACCTTCGAATTTATGTACACATCTAGTCAAAAACATTGACTGAAGTGATGCTTTCGTTATTCAACTGTTTTTATTCGTTAAATTTGCATTTATTTCGTCCTCTGAATGTCGATGATTTTTGACTGCTCGGCATGAGACTGCGATCTGTTTCGTCATCGCTGTGCACGTGTGCACGAACTAGCTTCTTTGGGCCCTAGAAACTCTATTTGTAGACCGTTTTTCACCGCGCTACCTTCATAGTTTTTCAGCTGTTTTTGATCTAAGCTGATTTTTGTAGTTTTTTCGATAACGTTTTTCATCGTGACCACTGCCTTTAAGGAGGCAGGTCTCTCGGACACATGAACAAGTGCGCCGTGTCGTGTCCGGGAGCACCACAGTCCGGGCATGCGCCTGATCGTCTGCTGTCGATCTTGTTGACGTGAGACATGAGCAGAATAGAGTGACCACAGCGCAGCGAGGCAAGAACACATCTGGCTCGCCTGCCGAGTTGAGACTCGGACTCGCAAACCCGTGGCGGCACTGCTCCCAAAATAGGGTTTACAACCGCCTTCTCCAGATGTCCCCGAACAAACTGCGTGTGCTCCTTACGCAGAAGACGAAGCGTTTCTACGTTGTAGTCGGCCCATCTCTGGGCATCAACTTTACAAAGAGCATCTGCGAACGGCGTCTTAATCGACCTCTCTCTAATGGGCTTCATGACTCTTTTTGTTGGATGATTCTGCTGTCTCAGAACATTAATATACATCTGTTGTGCCTGGAGTTCACAATGCTCCTTGACCGGCAATATGCAAGCCTCTGCGTAAAGATGTTGTATTGGGAAGCTCCTTGCACAACCGGTAGCAATTCCAAGCGCAGTTTTCTGTACACGTTGCAGCTTATTCCAGGAGCTGTCAGACACCAGGTGCTGTCACACTGGTGCCGCATATTCCAGAGCCGGCTTGAGTACTGCTCTGTAGGTTCTCAATATAGTCTCTCTACTGCTTCCCCATGATGTTCCTCCGAGAACTCTCAAGATATTAAGCCTAGCCCTGACGACGGTTCGCTTCTGTTCCGTGTTTTTGTGGAACTTCAGAGCCGGATCAAGACTAAGGGGGAATTTCGCTGCTGGCAACCGTTCACCATCCCATTTGACATCTGGGTGGGCATTGTTGGTGTTTGTTGTGAACACTGAAACAAGATCTTGCAGCAGAGACTGTGAGCATCATATTATCGAGGAAGAGCTTCAACTCGGCGAGATAGGCGCTGATCTTGTTAGCGGCTACCTGCAGGTCACGGTCCTGGCACATGATACTGATGTCGTCGGCATACATAATAATCTTTACATCATGGGCAGGCTCGGGAATGTCCTCAAGATACAGGCTGAATAGAGCCGGGGACAACAATCCGCCTTTCGGAACACCGGCTGCTATTGGAATGCTATCGGATACGTGATTCTGCAACAGAACCCTAACCTGGCGACCTTTCGTGAACGCTGCAATCCATCGCTTCTGCCATGATGTTAGCGACGACTTGAGCAGTTTCTCGGACAGCAGTCCCAAGTAAACAGAGTCAAACGCTTTGCTCAGGTCGAGGGCGACGGCCACCGTTCTCAGGGGCTTTCTCATGTTGAACCCATCGACCGCAAAGCTCGCAATCTCCAATAGAGCAGTAGTAGTAGAGTGAAGTTTCCTAAACCCATGCTGATGCTGCTGTCGCTCTTTTGATTAGCCAGGTCCGTCATGATCAACTTTCCAGCTGATTTGGAGACGGGCGATAACAGGCTAACTGGTCAAAAGCCTTTTGCCGTGCTTTGGGACTTGCCTGGCTTTGGCAGCGGTATCACATTGGCTGTCTTCCAAGCTTTCTAACTTAGGATAGAGTGCAGGTGCGGAAAGGAGTGTTAATGATATCTGCAAGCATCGATGGAAGTTTCGTGGGAAGCATCTTCAGGATGGCTGGGGAGATACCATCAGGTCCGATAGCCTTCGAATTCCGCATTACTTTGATAGCCTTCTCCGCTTGAGTGAGGGTAAAGGCCTCAGGAGCACTCATGAGCGGCGACCGGTTCAGCTCTCTAACCGTGACTCTGTTTTGAACGCCTCGCTTGGTACGTGTGATGAAAAAATTCTTGCCGAGTGCGTAAGCAGCTGCTTACCCCACTTTGCAGACCTCCTCATCAAACTCAATCACGGTGCTCATCGAGGGAGCTTACTTACCGAAATTTTCCTCAACACTTTACACGTCGTAGTTCCGTCCGCCTTGAGATTCAGATTTCAGTGAACTTCTCCCATCACTCCTTCTTGTTCTTATCCAGATCCTTCTTTATCTTATTATCCAGCACAGCAATCTCCGGTTCTAAATGGTCTGCTGCTCTCTTCTCATCTCTTATTCTTATCTTCTGCAGTATTTCCCTGCTGACATTTGGAAAAAAGGTCTTGACGCGACCCTGAGGAATCGCTGCTTTCATGGCCTTGCGGATGGCACTTGTTAGATGGCGCTCTTTCTGATGCACATCACCATTCCATGTCGACCGCATGGCGGACTGCAACATCTGTGAACAGGGTCCAGCCTGCTAGGCATAAGTTTAGATAAGTACGATGACGAAAACCAAAGCAACGGGCAAAAGAGTCAAAGAGATCAATACAGACAAAGACGGGAATGTGACCACTGGAGAGAATTGTGGATTTGGACCACGCGAAAGCATTAGAAAGAGTGGATGACACAAGAGAGATATGTGGGCTAGAAGGTCGGCCGTTGGCATTGAGACGAGTTAACTGGTCATCGTTGTGGATAACCAGGTCACTCTTCTCGGCCTATTGTTCGACATCTTGCCCTCTGGCGTCAGATTCAAGAGCAGAACAGAACGTGTGAGCATTGAAGTCACCCGCAAAGACAGCTGAAGGGGAGAGTGAGCCGTCGTGCAACTGCTTAAGGAGGGGTATGGGGTTGTAAGACGGCGGATAAGATGTTATAGGAGGAATAAAGATGTTAGATAGAGATAAATGGGTTTTGAGGAGGAGATGGACAGGAATGCACTCGAGAGTACCGTCCTTAGGAGTATTAGGGATAATATGGGAAGGTAAGGCAGATTGCACGAAAGTAGACACTCCGCCCCCAAGAGCTGTCCTTGGCATGTGATAGGCGGTGTATCCCGGAATTTTAAGCTGGGGATAAGTGGTAGAAGGAGAGAGCTCGGTTTCTTGAACCACGATAACATCCGGGTGATGAGAACGTGCGAATAGAAAGAGTTCAGATAACTTGTTGCGAAGGCCGTTGAGATTAAAGGCAGGGTTCGCGATAAAAACAACTTCCGAGCTCTCTTCATGAGAATGTAGATTTGGCCATCACAAAAGTGAAAATAAATGAAAAAACCCGGAAATTCGCGGGAAAAACGCTCAAAAACAAAGTATAACGGCTAATTACCGGTGTCGGCCGGCCCCCTAATTAACGCGATTTTTATTAATGCTTGCTTCTCCGCCATTTATTTTGCTGTTAAAGTAATTAGTAGTCCCCAGAATTGTTTAGAAATTAGTTTAAAAGCAAAATAAAAGTTAACAAAACAGGGTTTTACACAAATCTCGATATCTGGGGGCGGGAGGACACCAAGCCATAACTTGTTCCTAAGCGTTTTTCCTCCAATTTTTTACTCATTTTCACTTTTGTGATGGCCAGATCTACAATTCCATGAGGATAGCTTTACAACCGATTTTATCGAGAACCCTGCCTTTAATGTGAACAATGGAGAGGGGGCGGTTGGTAATTGAGGAATCAGAGTTGCTGGGGGCAGAGCATAGAGCACAACGAAAGGATGAGTCATGATGCCTCACGGAACTGTGGCTCGAACAGGAGAGATACACCCACCATTGGCATCCGAAGCACTGGACACTTCTTTTATGCCAGGTAACATCTTTGCTGCAGGTGGCACATGGATACTTCTGCGCTGGACCTGGATTCCTATCGACGCCGGCCCTTTGTAATAAAATATTCAGGAGAGCTGCGGCCGACCAGCACCTCTTCCATGGCAAAAACCCTCTTCTTGAAGGGGTAACGTCGGTTTGCACAGAGGCGGTCTTCTTTCCTCCACACTGCCACGGGCACAAACGTACGACATCTTTTCTGTGCCTTCACATCCCACATAGAGGAGGGTGAGTAGAGCCATTGGCATCGATTGGAGTGGGACGCTCCTAATCGCTAAGCGATAGGCAAAGATACGGGCAAAGAAAAAACTTTACGACGCGGATTCTTTTTTCGAATGCATCCAGGACGCATATAAACAGGCCGCTTCTGGACAGGCACTCCCGGCTGTACAGCCTGAGAAGAAGTACGCCTACGTCTCAGAGGAAACATCGTCTACATACAAAAAACAAGGTATGTGCTCTCCGAAATGCAGGAAACTTCGTGGAGGAGAAGCGTCTGAGGAAGTTGCGTCGGCAGCTTCAGAGTGACCGCGAGCGAGAGTGGACGTGTAGAGCTAAGGAGTTCGAGAAGGCTTGGGAGGAGAAGAATTCGAGGAAAGCCTACATGTTGCTGCGACGGTATAGCGAGAAGAAGAAGAGATGTTCTCCTGTCTGGAACACTACCAATAGAGTTGCAGTCGGTGATGCGACGCTGCCAATATGGAAGGAACACTTCAGTTCATAACTAAATCGTCCAGCGCCATCAGTACCTGAGCTCCCGCATGTTCAGAGAGCCCATTACGATGCGCCGGAAAACAGATACGCGTTGAGTGCCGCGCAAGTGTCACTAGCTGCCGCCTATGACGCAATGCAATCTGAAGCACTCTTCGCGAAGAGCTTCGTTTCCATGTTTTTTCATGAAGATCAACTGTCCTAAATTTTGTAACTAGATTAGCGTCAAAACATCGAGCGAGGTAGTCTAATCGATCTAAAATTTGCTTCGAAAAGTGCTCTTGGCCCGCTTTTTGAGTAGATCACGCCTATTTAAAGTCCACAAGCATCAGAGGAGCGTTCGTATTTTACCGCAAAAGATTGAATCTCAAAATCGTTTTCTCGAGTTAAATTCTCTTCGCCTGCAGCGAGCGGACCCTCAGAAAAGGCGTGAGCGCTATTTGGCACGCCCATCTTCGCCTTTCTTCTTGAACTTTTATCTCTCCAAGTGGGAGGGTTTGATGGGGCGCTTTGGCTATATTTCCTAACTATGTGGGCTAAACTACACAAAGCAACAAAAACTATAATGCGTTTTTTCGTGCTTACGTTGCCTTTAACAATCTATAGTATTGTCACCATAAAGCTACGATTCTGCAAATGATTTAGTGGATAAAAGAAAAAGACTCGGGTTGGGTGACCGATACTGTGCTCTGGATGAAATAGGGTTCCCACGGATAGGACTGATACTTTGCTATCCCTATTGAAGGTTGGCGCAAGCTCGGTGTCATATTTCTAACTTACGTACACCGAGTTTGAGCCAACCTTCAGTAGTGAACTCGAAGCATATATCAGTGCGATTCTAATCGACTTTATAATCGGTGTTTGGGGTGAGTTCTGAAATTCGGCCGTTGAGAATCGCTCAAATACGGTCATTTTGGTTCGTTTTACGCTTATAACGGCGTTAGCGTTTCGCGAGAAGCATTACCAGTCCCTATTGACCAGCAGATACGCGGACAGCTGAACCGGACAGGTGGATTCCTCAAGATATGTGAAGTTGTGGAATGAGTGATAAGGGAAAGCAGAGAAATGCGGGTAAGGCGAAGCCGTTAGGGGTATGGTAGAAACGGTCGCGTCGCTCTGGGCAGCGACAGCAACCGCCTGTCGCGAGGTCCGCCCTTTAAACCTGTCGCATTCACAGGGCGCTGAGCAGCGGCAGCGACAGGCTCCGGTATATTTGCAGTATGCAGCCCTCCGCGACATGTCGCTGCGACTCACGCGCGATAACTGTTCCTACGACAACCGATGCCGCTGCTCCTATGCGGGTTCCGCCGCGATGTTTGCTAGATTCCATTCCTGCTGCTGACGACAGCGACAAAGTGTACCATACCTCTTTAACGTAGTTAGCTGTCATATACTGAGCGCAACCTAACATGTACTTAGTACCCGAAATGGTGGACAGTAAGTACATAGTTTCTCTTGTTTAACCATTGTAGTAATATTTTTAGTGGTTATAGTTATTATTTGCTGTTTACGATTTACGATTTACGGTTTACGATTTACCGTGGTTTCGTCGTAATCACGTTTTACGATTTACGAAATTTGAAATTTCATTTAAGCACACCCTGCTGCGGACCCAGTGGGAGGAGTCGCGGGTTCGTTGCGACGGGAGTCCAGGGAGTTTGAGAAGCGGCTCTCATTCAGACCTCTTGTTGGGAGTAGATCTGCCGCCCAGTTTCTCGTAGATGACCACCTACCACAAACGCAGCAAACGCTGGCGTGATGGGTCGATGGCGAGAAATTGGGCGACAACTACACTGCCAACAACAAGTCTTGATGAGAGCCGCTTGCTAAGCCCTAGACTTCCAACGACAACCCCGCATAATCTCTGCGTCTCCCTCATCTTCACCACGTCACCTCCGCGTCTTTCCCCTATCTCTTCCGCGACTGCTCCGCATCTTACCCGCGTCTCCTCCGCGACTCCTCCGGCTCGGCGCCTGGCAGGCACCGAGCTGGAGGGGTCGCGGTGTAGTTGCGAGGAGTCGCAGCAAAAATTCTCAGAGCATTAACCTTCCGGACTGACCTGCTCGAATATTTATGTACTCATCTAGTCAAAAACATTGACTGGAAGTGCTTGCTTTCATTGTTCAGCTGTTTCTATTAAAAAAACTTCCTCCTAATGTCGATGATTTTTGACTACTCGGCATGAGACTGCCATCTTTTTGGGCGTCGCTGTGCTCGTGTGCACGAACTGACATCTTTTGGCCCTAGAAACTCTAATTCTAGCCGGTTTTTCACCGCGCCACCTTCATAGTTTTCAGCTGTTTCGATCTAAGCTGATTTTGAAGCTTTTCGATAACGTTTGCCATCGTGACCACTGCGTTTCAATAGCGACACGAGAAATTTTGCACCCATACGAAACAGTGCTTGATTCTTTGTGTTGTTGCAACTACGATGAAATAACTAAAACATCACGCTAGAACGTCTGATTCTGGAGAAATGATTCAAAACCTGAACTCGTGTGCGACGATGAGTGAAACTTAAGAAGATTGTTACAGAAACGATTTCATCGTCTCAATAAGCATATGCTTTGACTGTCGTAGTGAGCTGAGAGCTCTTCAATTCTCATTTTTCTCGCGCATTTTTCACTATTTCTTCGTTAACTGAATTCTTCACGTAGACCAACTATCCATTCGAGCGAATAACATCAGGAAAGAAAAGAATCTTTAACGCTTCAAAACCAGTAATATATAAAAACTATGAGTCTAAGTCCTATTGTTGGCTCCTGCACTTGCAAATGCTAAAATTTCTACGTGAATAATCTTTCTCAAAACCGAACCTTTGATGCGAACATTTTCAGTTTCCCTCGCATTATTGTTTGCTATCGACAGTAATCTTGTGGTATGTGATTCGGAAGAGCAAGAAAAGAAGGGAAAGCACTTCTGTTTTCCAAATGTCGGAGAAAGCAAAGCGAGAAGAAGACGTATATTTCCAAGGATATAAGGCTATGTGGCGATAAATAATTTTTTAATCTCGTTGTTACAGCAGAGTGCTGCTTGCTTTTTCATCTAATTGTATCATAAGCTCATGTTATGTTAGCTACTCATTGCTAGATACTTTTAATCAAGTTACTTGCGCGCTATCACTACTAAATTATATTACTTGTCAGTTATGAGAGATAGATAAGTTACTCGGAAGCTTCATGCTGGCAAGACACCTCGAGAATTTGTATAGTGCTCGCGGATCATGAAACTTATCTGTGAAACCGGCATTATGTTGAAGTACTGAAGCGAACCCGTGCCACCCACGACACGTCAAAGTCCCCGTCGCCGACCTCGCGTTCATTCGATCAACATTTTCCCTCAAAATCTGCCTCTATTAGCTACGAAGAAGATAGGAAGGTGAACCTTTTACAAGCTCTGTGCCAAAACGTTGCAACTTTTGAAATTCGAAAAAATCGCCTTTCTTGCGTTTCTGACCTACGCAAGGGCTTCAAAATGCAATTATAAAACTTGATATTGTTTCTTTTCTTCTTCCTCAACAACCCTCAATATGTATACCATTTTCCGAAACACCATTTTGACATCGGGGTGGTCTCTAGTGAGCCTTCCGGCTACGGTAGGTGAGCTATAAATTGCGTTTTCTGCTCAAACCTGTAACGACCTTAGAACTTTTGAGGCTTGCACTGCTAAAATGAATCGCTCCAGCCGCGAAGCGGCTGGAGAGGTTTGGTTTGCCTGGCACTTGTGATCACTTAGAATTTGGTAAAGTAGTTAATAAAACCTGTAAAACAAATTTTCTGGAGATTTCCTTCTGGTTATAAGTGAAAGAGTCTAGAAGACAACCGCTGACAGAATTTGAGCCAAATCGATTGAAAATTAACAAAGTTAGATCGGCGGAAGCTTAACTGAAATTCGCGTTTTTTCTTGTAACGCGTCCCTCGTGTCCTGTTCCTCGTTCCTCGTTCCCGCCACTAGCCACTGCCAGTGGTCGCGGGCGATGAGTTTATTTATTTATTTATTTATTTATTTTGCACTCATGGTGCGCAATCGACAGGAAAGCAACGAACAAAAAAGTCGACTGCGACTTTTCCGACTCAACCAAAAACAACCACGCAAATGAGGAGAAACACAAAACAATCAGTAAACAAAGAATTAACAGAGCTCCACGTGCTTGCCAAAAAGCAGAAAAAAAACGCAGCCACCACGACCAAATAACAGATCAGTATTTTTTTGAAACTGTGTTCAGTATCATTAATTTCCTATCCAGTGATATGTTGAAAAAACGTGTTCTGGATGCAAATGATTTCACAAAAAGTGTGTAGGCTTAGAACACAGAGGATACGATCAGCCTGGGCAACGCAACTAGCCGAAGCTATTCTGGGGGCGGGCCAATAGAGGTGTGTCTTTGATGTGGTAGGAAGCTCAGGCGTAAGACCCAGACCGAGGCAGGCAGTGGTAAACCGTTCCCCTTGTTGACCTGTACCTCCAGCTGTAGACTGTGGTTTTTGCAGTGCACAAACACGAAGTCTACTGGGCATTTAATCGCAGGAGCCGATATTCATTTTCAAAGAAATTTCTTGAGTTTGGAAGTGGTTGCTCTATCGAAATTGATAGTTGAAAAAACATCTTAGCAAACTGGGGGCAAGCACATAAAGAGAAGGCCTATAAATGGAACACTAGTTACAGCAGGCACGCCTATCAATTCCATGAAATCAAGCTTTATGAGAGCCTTTTTAAAAACAGAAGTGCTTGCTTTCTGCAAAAGTTCAATTGGCAGCTTGTTCAACCACGCAGATGTCTGATGAAAGAATGAGTTGCTGTATTTGTTGCTCTTGAGAACACTACGTCGTCTATGTCTGGAAGTATCGATATTAAGACTCAGGTCTTCTCAGAGAAGAGGGCCTGTTTTGCCAAAAATTGGAAGCAGGGAGGCGAAATTCTCCTCTGAGTATTTTGAACGCCATGACAATGTCGGCATAGGTCCGCCTGTACAAAAGACTTCTTAAACCAAGCTCTCTCAAGCGAATTCTGTATGATGGCATGTTTCGAGGATAGCTGGGATCAGGAAAGGCACGGAAATAAACGATCCTTGTGAAAGTCATCTGAACCTTTTCTATCTTGTTTATGAGCTTTCTAGTGTAGGGGTTCCAAACTTGGCTACAATACTCCAAAATATGTAACACATATGTTTTGTAAAGTTTTATCAGAACGGTAGTATCACTAGTTTTAAGCGTTCTGAGCAAGCTATAAAGGCAGCGCATGGCTTTGGAAACGATATTGTCTTATATGTGTTTCCCAATCAAGAGTGTTGGTTACGATGACTCCAAGATCGTGGATTTGAGTAAGTGTCCCTGGCAAAGCAACCCCATCAAGAGATTCGCTTCGTAAATTCGAAGAGTTTTGGCCAAGAGAAAGCAGATACGTTTTACTTGAGTTGAGCTTTAATCCCCAATTACTAGCCCAGATAGACATGCGCTCAATCGCACTACACATTCCTGATTGGATAATATGTCTGTTACTGTCGCCGGAAATTGTATAAACCTTGATATCGTCCGCATATGCACATATGTGAATATCTTGGTTTATTTTCTGGAAGGCCGGGAGATCTGAGGTGTATATGTTGAACAGAAGAGGTGAAAGTACTCCGCCTTGAGGGACTCCAGATGTACAAAAATGCGTTCTAGAGAAAGTGCCATTGCAGTTAACAACAAAAGTTCGCTCAAAAAGGAAAGATGTCAGCCAGCTCAATAGATTTCCCCTGAACCCTATACTTTCGCATTTTCTGAGTAAGCTACCGTGATCGACGGTGTCAAATGCTTTGCTAAAATCAAAGTAAACAGCATCAACAGCTTGTGACGAGCTTAGTGCACCAATCCAAGAGTGATTACATTCTAGAAGTTGCAGGCAAGTTGAAGAGTTTTTAACAAAACCAAACTGTTCAGGAGGGATAACATTAAATTTGTCTAGCCAATCTTGAAAACAGACTTTCAAAATTTTTTCCATGACTTTGCAAGGCGTTGGTGTAATGCTTATAGGTCGAAATTCATTAGGTGATGAAGCAAAAGAACTTTTAGGTATTGCAGTAACTATCGATCTCTTCCACAAAGCGGGAACCTGGCCAGTAATAAGCGAGATGTTGAAAATGTGACACAGAGGGATTGAGATTTTCTCAGCAAACATTTTATAGAAAATTGCAGGAATTCTGTCCGAAGGGATCGAAAAAAGGCCTTAACTTTACGCAGTACTCTACGGACCAGTGAAGGATTAATCACTGGTAAGGGGCAATCAGGGATAACATATGTCAGGAAGTTTGCGTTAGATTGACATGGAGGTGTGAAAACACTTGCGAAAAAGTCAGCCAGTGCATTGGCTTTATCTTCCGCAGTAGTGAGGACACCTCCATCTGAACCATATGAGCACGTCGAATTGTTCTTTTTACCCACACGTTTACTGTCGTAGGCATAGAGCTTCTTCATGTTGGGACTATTGGAAAGTTTTCGTTCTTTATAATCAAGATAACGTTTCAGGTGATAACTCAGATTCTTATTAACCGTTTTGTATTCCTCAGATTCAAGCGGATCATCTAGAGCATTGAATAATCTCTCTTTATAACGGTAAAGGTTGCGAACGTGTTTTGGATAACTTTCTTGTACATGCGCAATTTTTCGTGTTGGAACAAACTTATCAACTAACTCATGCAACACGAGCAGAAAACGGTAGTAAATATCATCAATAGATTCGTAGTTATCAAAAAACTGAGAACCAGTCAATCTCATCGAGCTTAGCATTTATTTCCTCTAGAATTCGCCGCCAAGAAGTCTTTTTCGCACCAATTACAGAATTTCTAAACGATTTCTCGATTTTGAAGGTAACTATGTTGTGGTCAGAAGCACCAAGAGGTGGACTGATAACAACATCGGAACTCAAAGTATTTGATGACAGAACTATGTCAAGTACAGATGTACCACACGTGGGTTCTCGAACGTGTTGCTTGAGCCCAACAGAGGAAAACAGGGATAAGAAACGTTCAAACTTGTGAGAACGCGCAACGGGGGGATCGCTCGACCAATCGACATCTAAGTTAAGGTCACCAACAAGGACAATGTTATCGAAACCGGAACACAAATCAGAGAGCAGATTGCAGAGTTCTTCATCTTCAAGGGAATTTTGTTTTGGAGGACGATAAACGATGATAAATCGAATATACTCGATAGAAATCCCCAGGGTGTTAAAACATATAAAACCAGCTGACATGTTTGGTGAATTGAAGGTAAACTGTTTGAAATCAATATGGTCTTGAATTAAAGCACATATCTCCCCACCTCTTCTGCCAACTCTGTCTTTCCTCATGGCTCTATACGGAAAATCAGAAATAATTTCAGTGGTAGACACTTTTGAGTTTAATCAAGTTTCAGTTACAAAAATGAAGTGCGGTTTAGAAACAGAAACAAACTGGTGAAATTCAGTTAATTTGTTAACCAAACTCCTGGCATTAAGTAGAACACACGATGAAAAATTCGAGCCTAACGTGTTTCCACGTTTTTTTTACCCTTGTTCAGAATATTTGGAATTTCCGACCTTTTTATTACCTGCCCTCTCCATACAACATAAATACGCTCGCCATTAGGATCAGCAGCGTTTAATTCGGAAGCTTCAGCACGCAGTTGTATCTCCTTTTCTCGTTCAGCTGAAGTTATAGATCGACGAATATAAACATTGCTAAATTTAGGATTAGTCTTCAGAAGCCTGGCCTTTTTTAGAGTTTCAGAAAAGTTTCTCTGAGATGAGAAAATACATTTTATGAGCCTCTGTTTACCCACCTCAGGCCGACCTGATCTAGCAACTTCTACTGGCCTCGCCTCGATATCAAGTACATCAAGTTCTCGGCCACAGAGTTCTCTGTAGCTGCTTGTCGACCAGATGCCGGTAAGCTGGCATCAGCCTCAGGTACTCCTGAGATGATGACAGATCTGGTCATCTTGTCGGCAGCAACAATCTCAGATGGCTTCATAGCGAGTGACGAGACAAGATCACTTAACTTACCTAGTACCGGAAGCGCTTCAGGCGCTTTTTGTTCCAGGACGCGCTGCAGAGTAGATAACAGCTCAATACATTCTTCCTGAGGCGACTTGAAAGGCATGTGAGTGGAGGATGGGCCAACATTGGTGAGGTTGGGCTGGGAAGTCATGATGAGCGATTGATACCACAACCACTCTAGGCGAATGCAAACTGTCGAATGAGTTGGGCAGGTAGGTAAGTTGGTATGTGGACAGATATGAGTACTTGCTGTTTAACATTAACTACTTCACCTTTTACTACTTATCATATCAAGTGATATTATCAGTTGGTAGACCAAATCGCTTAAACACGTCGTAGACTGTACTTTTCTGTAGGGAAGGGACAGGGTAAGAGACTAACAAGTTTGTTACTTACTGTTTCACATTAACTACTTTACTTCTTACTGTTTATCATATCATGTGATATTATCAGTTGGTAGATCAAATCGCTAAAACACGTTGTAGGCTGTACTTTTTCGTAGGAAAGGGACAGGGGAAGTGACTAACAAGTTTGTTACTTTCTGATGAAGTCATCAAAGTGCTTGGGGCATGTGATGACGTCATCAGGGTGTCATGTAAAGCACATAGGGCATCTGATGACGTCATCAGGGTGTCATGTAAAGCACATAGGGCATCTGATGACGTCATCAGGGTGTCATGTAAAGTACATAGGGCATCTGATGACGTCATCAGGGTGTCATGTAAAGTACATAGGGCATCTGATGACGTCATCAGGGTGTCATGTAAAGTACATAGGACATCTGATGTCGTCATCAGGGTGTCAAGTAAAGTACATAGGGCATCTGATGACGTCATCAGGGTGTCATGTAAAGTACATAGGGCATCTGATGACGTCATCAGGGTGTCATGTAAAGTACATAGGGCATCTGATGACGTCATCAGGGTGTCATGTAAAGTATATAGGGCATCTGATGACGTCCCCAGGGTGTCATGTAAAGTACATAGGGCATCTGATGACGTCATCAGGGTGTCATGTAAAGTACATAGGGCATCTGATGACTTCATTAGGGTGTCATGTAGAGTACATAGGGCATCTGATGACGTCATCAGGGTGTCACGTAAAGTGCATAAGGCATCTGACGACGTCATCAGGGTGTCATGTAAAGTACATAGGGCATCTGATGACGTCATCAGGATGTCATGGAAAGCACATAGGGCATCTGACGACATCATCAGGGTGTCATGTAAAGTGCATAGGGCATCTGATGAGGTCATCAGGGTGTCATGTAAAGTACATAGGGCATCTGATGACGTCATCAGGGTGTCATGTAAAGTACATAGGCATCTGATGACGTCATCAGGGTGTCATGTAAAGTACATAGGGCATCTGATGACGTCATCAGGATGTCATGGAAAGTACATAGGCATCTGATGACATCATCAGGTGTCATGTAAAGTGCATAGGCATCTGATGACGTCATCAGGGTGTCATGTAAAGTACATAGGGCATCTGATGACGTCATCAGGGGTCATGTAAAGTACATAGGGCATCTGATGACGTCATCAGGGTGTCATGTAAAGTACATAGGGCATCTGATGACGTCATCAGGGTGTCATGTAAAGTACATAGGGCATCTCATGACGTCATCAGGGGTTATGTAAAATACATAGGGCATCTGTTGACGTCATCAGGTGTCATGTAAAGTACATAGGGCATCTGTTGACGTCATCAGGGTGTCATGTAAAGTAAATAGGGCATCTGATGACGTCATCGGGACATCGTGCCAAGGTCGTGCCAAGTGCATAAAGCATCTGGTGACGTCATCAGGACGTTGTGCCAAGGTGGTGCCAAGTGCATGGGGCATCTTCTGACGTCATCAGGACGTCGTGGAAAGTGAGTAGCGCTTCATTTGTAGTTTGTTGCTTTGTTGGTTTATTACAAGTTTGTTGCTCACTGATTATTATGGCAATCCATGCTATTCGAAAAATATCGAAGATTTTATCGAAGATATCGAAAAATCGAACTTCCGGTGCTAGCCCGCCTTCCCATGCTTTATTGCAGGTATATAGATGACTGCTTCATCGTCTGTGCCACACAGGAAGAGATGGATCATTGCTTTGACATTCTGGAACTCTCGGGCAGAAAGCATAAAGTTCACCAGGGAGAAACCCGTCGAAGATTGGCTGCCTTTCTTGAATGTTCCAAGTCCATTTGCATGACGGAGGATATGCTACAAAGTGGTACCGCAAACCCAACAATAAAAACATAATCGTCCATTTTCGGTCAGCACATCCATATCAAACAAAGAAAGCTGTAATAGCGAATATGTTCCGAAACAGCCAGTGATGTATGTAGCGGAGAAGAGGAAAGAGCGGAATCTATCCGAAGGGCTCGAGATATAGCTGATCTGAACGGATACTCCAGCGAATTCAGTTGGCGCAGGTCAAGAAACACAACGTTGCGCAATGTAACTCAGAGTAGCTCAATTGAACAGAAAATTCCCTTCAAAGTACAGTTCAGATCCGATCAACTGAGCATTTCAATCAGGAAATGTTTAAGGAAGACGGGAATGGAAAATTCCGTGTTTCTGGTCGATATCCCTCCTAACAACCTTAAAAGACGTCTTGTCCGAAACCGCATTTACGACCGCATATGTACAACTCCCAATTGTGTGATTTGCCCGGCTGGCAAGGACGGGGATTGCACCACGTGCGGTGTGGTCTATATGATTTCCTGTGAGCTGTGCAGCGAAAAATACATCGGGGAAACGTCGCGGCCGCTCCATGTCAGGATCAAAGAACACTTGGACGGCAAAAGAAAGGCAGCGGGAAACAACAGTGCTTGGGGCGCATCGGGTCATGACCCATTTTGGTGAGAGCTTTGATATCAAGGTCGAGATAATGGCTCGGGAGACTGATACCGCAGCGCGAAAAACATTAGAGGCATTTTTCATTCAAGCTTATGACCCGCAGATTAATCGAAAGGGAGAAGGTCTGCATATAACGCGGGAACTCAGGCCATACGTAAGACTAGCCTTCTAACATCACAATTGGTGGTCTACAGCGTTCCTATAGCCTCTCCTCCTCATTCTGAGTCAGTCGAAGTGAGGCTTATCGGGCGTATCATGTCGAAATCTCCTATCACTGTTGTGTTTCGCCATGACCAACCGCTCCGCTGTTTGTTCTGCTCGGACTTAAATGAGCGAGACGGCTATACCTTTGACTTACCGCGCTGTTTTGTTTACTAGCGAGTTCCTGGCTGGGTGAGGTTCATCTGCCCTCCTCTCTCACACCCACGCGGGGGAAATTTGGGCTCTCGAATCGGTGAGTTTAAGGCGACGTTTGATCGAGTAAGCGCAAATCTTATTCGATCCTTTCAGGCTCTGAAGAAGGAGGTTTCTCCGAAACGTCGGCCATAAAGAAGATATACCAACCTCGTGTCGAGTACAACATCATCAGACATGAAGTTACGAGCGTTTTTATAGCTTCGCGGCAAGGTAGGGGTACCCACCATGGGGTTTTTGAGGTGTTTTTTAAAATTTTTCTCCGGATACTGCGATAAACATGTACTGCTGAACACGAATCTGGTTTTCGCTTATCGGAATTTATAGGTTTGCTGTAGGTTACGGTAGGTAACATGTTATTCAGGAGGCAGAACTTAATAGTTTGAAAACAGACAAATGGACATCGAATTCGTATTCAGCACCCCAAAAACCCCCACATAGAAACTTTGAGACAAATCTGTGACATTGATCGAACTACCGTATACTATAGCTGTACAATTTCGAAAAAAATTTCGAACGAACGAAAATTGAAAAAAATTGTTCGACGAAATTTTGAACGGAATTTGAAAAAATTACGTTCGAAGAATCTTCGAACGAACGAAAAAATATCGAATTTTTTTTCAAAAATTTCGTTCTTGCACAACTATACCGTATAGCCAACGCAATCCATCGTAAGCTGTCAAAAATCCATAAACTGACATCAGATTCGTGTTGAGCACTCTAAATAAACCCCAAAAGAACGATTTGAGCCACATCTTTTGTCAGATTCCAGAAATCGTCGAAAGTCGATTTTGCCGTCAAATTTTTCTGCCGATGGGAAGCTTTGAACAAATTTAGTCGAACTTAGGAAAAACCACAGGTAAACCTCAGATTCGTGATCAGCACCACAAATCACCCCCAGGTTGAATTTTAAGTCAAATCTGGAAAAAAATTTCAACGCTTTCTGTACGTGTTCTTTCACCCAAACTTTGCCTTGGGGGCTGCTTCGGGCCCTGTTCCCGGATTTCCGCAAAATTAATGCGCTTTTTCGAGGGTACAATAAGTACAAAAATCCGAGAAAAAAAACTGCTATAACGTTTTCCAGGATGACTCTAGGCAGCTGCAAAGGGCATATTTGGACTCTACGTCCGAAACTGGCTCTAGAAAAGTACATTTCATTTGGAATGGTTTGTATAACTTATAGTAGTTCATTTGTAAGCAGTAGAGTGTTGTCCGCATAAGGACATCATTACTAAAATAATGTAACGTCGCTATAGATACTAGTGAGACCTTGCATTTACTCTCGAAGGTTGGCGCAAACTCGGTGTCATATGCTATTACGTAGGTGCACCGAGTTTGCGCCAACCTCCAAGGAGGAACGAAAAGTCTCATTAGGATCCACGCCAATGTTAGTTTTTCTCTAGGAAATTTGATTGAGAGGGCCCAATTTCTCTGTTGCGCTTAGATTAGAACTGCAATAAGGAAAATCGGGCCTCATCATCAAGTTTCGAAAGAAGGCATAGCGCCGTTTAAAGGCAGCATACACGCTCACAAGCGTGGTCGAGATAACAGCATAAATAGGACCGCACGGCCCGTACCATGTCGTCAAATACGTTTGAAGCGCCAAAAACCATCCAGGATGACAATATTACTTGGCAATTTTTGAGCAATCTTGCCTTCCACGCCAGTGTTTTCCCAACCATTCGAGTACGAGAATGAGAAAAGAAACTTGAGAAAACATGTGATAAGTTAGAGTGATAGCATTACCAAATGGGAATGCACGAGAGAAACAACTTTATTCACCTGAAAATATGTATGTTCACCTATGTAATCCTCCATTTCGAAAAGTCAGCCGAAGTAGAGCGGAATTCTCAAAAATGGACGAGAGTTAATCGGTATGCAGACATGTTACATTTAAGCAAGTCAAGCTATATCTCTCGTGCGCTCTCATGAGATAGTGCTATCACTCTATCTTATCACATGTTTTCTCAAGTTTCATTTCTAATTCTCGTACTCTAACGGGTGGGAAATACAGACGTGGAAGGCAAGATTGCTCAAACATTGTCACATATTGTCATCCTGGATGGTTTTTGGCGCTTCAAACGTCGTAGACGACATGGTAGGAGCCGTGCAGTCCTATTTATGCTGTTATCTACACCATGTTTGTGAGTGTGTATGCTGCCCTTAAGGTGACGTCAAAAAGCGGTTGATGCTTCCACTGGGATGGTAATATCAGGTCTACAGGATGTTGATAGGATGTGAACGCGGAATCGGGGATGGAGACCCTCCTCCGATGGGATGTCTACAGCAAAAGCGTTCCCGCGGGTAGGTTGTCTACGGCACCAAGGAGGGGGGCGACGGGCAGTTCTCGAGGGAGCGATCCATGCCCCTTTCGGATGTCTACAGGGAGCATTGCGTGAGGTGACATCTCATTCGTGTCCTGTGGACAACAGCGAACGTCTGAGTGTATAAAAGCCACATCGAGTCGGCTTTAGCGCTGAAAACTCGACTGACTTGAGCGCGTGCGGCCGCAAAGCGGATCGAGACGCAATTGCGGACCGGAATTTGGCCCAGAGAAGCACAGGACTTTGCGAGGATGCCTATGCCACTAATATGGCAAATGAGGAGTTGCTTCTGCCTAAACCTAGGTCTTAAAAGTTTTTAGTTTGGAACGGTAGAGTACAGTAGTGAATTGACGTGATTACCAACGCTATGTACCTACCTTGAAAGCCCGAAACATCGAGAATGATTTCCATATTTGTATTCAGAGCCTGGGCTCTCCACCCTAGGCGAAGTCTGCCTGGAAGAAAAACATTTGTCCCCCGAACTCCATAATGGAATTGAGCCATCCTCATTGAGCTCCTGAGATGATTTTATTTCGCCTAAACAGATTTTTTTGATCGAACCTCACCCATAGTGTTTTTGGGGTGATAAAAACACAAATATGGAGTCCTTCTTCCCGTCATTTGACACGATTACGGAAGCTAAAGGTCAGTTCAGTGCTCTTTTTCAACTGCAGTAAGACGCTCTAGTCTTACAGAAAATGAAGAAGGAAAGTTCACCAGGAAGTATCGAATCCTGAAGTCTGCAATATGGAGTCGGACCAACTGTGTTCCGTGGTCATACTTCTCTGGACAAGCGGCTGCGCCAAGTCTGCCAAGTCTGAGCTGCCATTTGCCATAAATGTCGATAATTCATTGCTTGGTCGTCCACCCCTTTTCTTCAATGTGGTACTGGTGTCTTCAGCCTCTCAATGTTCTTAACGGTGTTCACGATGCTAAAAACCCTATTTTTTTTGCAGACGCGTAGGCTTTCAGTCCCTCTAACAAAGGAGGTTTGCCAGCATCAGGTGGAGTCTCGGAATGCAATTTTATTTGTTCTAGGGGGAGTACAGTGTTTCAATACCCCATACTCAGAATTCGCTTAATGAACCAGACAATCCCTGAAAAGGTCAAAATGTGAACAAGGCCAGAACGGCTCGTCCAGAGTGGATAGAGCTGATTTGACGTTTTAGTTTCCTTCATGTATGCTCAGAATAGATGTAGAAAAAAATTGGTACATTGATCTTAATCAGATCAAAAGTTATGCATTGTTGGCTAGACCTTTGAACGTGTATTCAGAGTCCCTCACATAACCCAACCCGTCGGTCGGTGTCTTGGCGGCGAAGTGTTCAAGTGGATATCGCAGCGGACTAGGAAACGGCGACTTGGATGAGTTGAGGGTAAGGGGGGGGGGCGGATTACTCTATGCAGCTTCTGGTTGGGCCCTCCTAAACATGCAGCAGCGACCGTTTGTCCACACTGTTTATCGCGCTGAATACTCAAAAAGTTGGCACGTTGAAATATGAATAAACTTGTAGAACATCTCCATTGGCAAAACAGTGTGGTGGGACACGTATGGATAAACGGTCGCTGCTGTCTGTTTAGGTTTTCTCCTTCTGGTTTGTGAGTGTCGATTTTTTTTACAATGATTCTCAATTTTAAGGTCCGCTTTCATTTGCTTCACTGAGAGGGGAAAGTTAGATTTGCAGGTCTGCCATGCTTGTTTCTTTCTCTTCTTTTTTGTTCTACCCACTGTGTAAGATTTCATTTGTGCGATTCCGCGAAAATTTTAACACCCTATGAAATATGAATTGCGACTGACAGTCTTGGTAAACTCGATAGAGCACCCGAAGTAGAACTGTTTTTCTTACCAGCAGCATCGAACAAAAGCAAACTCAGAACAATTCTCTGTTTCCTGGGAAATACTTCGACTTATAAACGACAGGGATCGATGCGCTGATCCTCTGAAAAAATTAAGGAAACCTGATCCAAAGTTGGAGGCAAACAATTTGATCAGGGTTTTTGCGGGTTCCATGCTTTCCCCATCTAAAGTTGTTGCACGTCTTCTTGCTAGTTAAAAATTGTCAAAAATTCAAAATATGTAAAGAGAATCGTATAACCGACAATCACAAGCCAGAAACTGCATAACGGGTTTCGAACTCCCCAACCCATCCAAGTCGCCGTTTCATAGTCCGCTGCTTCGTTGACCGACGGGTTGGGTTCAGGGGTGTGCGGAAATTTCTGTTTTCTGATTTCTGTTTTCTAGCCGTTTTGGCCTTTCTGTTTTCTGAAAAATCTGCGAGAAACAGAAAAAAAATCAGAAAAAAATGAACGAAATCCGGATCTGTGGAACAGCGCAGCTTATCTAGTCCTTTACGAGGTACTACTTGTGTTCAATGTGCGATTGCTGTTAAGGGCAGGCTTTGCGATGAAAAAAGTTTGTCGTGGTATCTTTTTGAGAAGGTAGGCCTGGTCATCACAAAAGCGAAAATAAGTGGAAAGTCGGAGAAAAAATGCTCAAAAACAAGCTATTGTTGGGTCTCAGCCCGCCCCCAATTAAAGGCAGTCTTCACGATGTATATCGCTCTCGAGTTCTACCCAAAAATGCGATTATTTGGTCGTGACGTAACTAATAGTGAAGAAACAGGGAAGAAGAATGTCCAGAATAAGTCAAAATAACGGTATCTAAATTCAGGGCGTGGACGAGAATCATGGGCCTTGCTAATTTCGGCTAGCGCGCGCTAATCTCAAAATCTGCGCGAATCGATAATGCTAACTGTGGCAGAGTTGCTTGGCAATTTGCCATCGAAACGTGCGGTGCCACAAGCTCGTCCGATTAGGGGCGGACCGATAGATAGGCGCACCGGGAGAGTTTTCAAAGCCGTTTGTATTTATTTCTGGCCAGTTTTCGTTGCTTTCTTTGACCCTATCCTCTACAGCACCTGCCAACTTAGTGTTTCACACCGAGACCTCGAGAACGAGATTTATCGTGAACACTGCCTTTAAAGGCAATGTTCACGATGATAGTCGTTTTTCTGTTTTTCCGCCTATCTTGATAACGGTCACATGCTGATTTCCACGATGCCCCTGGAATCGTACAAGACCCCTGGAAACAGAGTTATGGCCCCTCGAAATTAAGCAAGGGAAGCATTGTGGACGAGTTGTCCGAGGCTTGTAACTCCCGTTATTTACAGCCGATGTGTGCGAGCTGACCTGAGTAAAGAGAGAAGTTGAGAATGAAGGGGAGAACGGGGCTTTTGAACGGAAACCATCGCTCATCTACCCACGAATTAAGGGCAACTGTTATAGGGCGTGGGCGGAGCGGCCCAATGGGTTGGCTGGCCCACGAGATTTTCATCCACTTACCGGCCGTTTTTCGTCGTACTTCCGTTCTTAATTTTCTTAGAGGGACCCAGAGCTTGCGTTTTAGCTGAAAAAAACTTGCAACTTTTTTCTCTGCATTTAAAGTAGTTGCTGAACGCCAAGAGACTACTAACTTTTTTTAGCGGCGAAATATACGGCGGAAAATACGCATTTATAAAAAACCTACTAGTTGGGGGTGTGCGTACACCCACCTTTTAGCCGTTCTGACTTGTTTTTGTGCTTGTTTATGCAGCTTCTCCCTTATTTTCACTTTTGTAATGACCAGACCTGCAATCTTGTAAAGAACATTCAGCAACCGTTTTTATCGCGAACCCTGCTAACGCACTCGCAGGGTAGTAAATTGGCACAATAGGGGCAGCATTCCAGGGCAAAGCACGAATTCAACCTCCCCTTGTCAGCAGCTGGTGCAGTTAGTTGTTCGCAGCAGTTGCTACACACAGCGAGGGTCTGGAACCGATGTCTGTTCTAGGATGCAACCCTTATTGTACTGACGTTACACCATACGGGTGAGTGGTCTGAGAGTTTTGGCCGAGCAATAGCCGATAAATTACCACAGAACGCCTGATTTTCGCGTAATAGCCGAGTACAAGGTCGTGTTCGAAATGGCTGGTTGCCGCGAAATAGGCGTCAAATGATGGACGTCGAGAAACGGCCGCGAAAGAATGCTCTCGAAGGGGTGTAAGGCCTAGTGCATACTTGCCTCGCGGCGACGGGTCGCGGTGTATGAACTGGTACAACCCGCCGCGCCCAGAGCAGTGATCGATCCCGCCCGCCTAGCACAGACAGTCGTCGCGCGCGGCCAATCTAGTGGGAGCCGCTATACGCGACGGTGTCGTGCCTGCGTCGCGGCCGATTTAGTGGGAGCTGCTATACGCGACGGTGTAGTGCCTGCGTCGCGGCCAATCTACACTTTTCCACAATGTGCGCGCTGTTTAGCGCAATCTGGATGGTGTGTCGTGTCGTCGTGCACTGCACTACGACACCGCGACGTAAACGCCAGACATCCGACCTGGAAGGCAATAATACGTTTGCTTCGAAGTTTTTGGTTGGTAAATAGCCTCGTATTCGTTTGGTGTAGGCTATAAAACGGCGAAATTCTCATGATTGCTACGCGTGCTGGTGCGGAGCGGAGGTTAGAGACAATGAGAGAGCGGAGGGCAAACGGAGGCTGAGGCATCGCGCGCACCGCTCGCCCCTCGAATGATGTGAATTTCGACGTTTTATAGAGGGTATGTGTTCTAATCGACAGTGCACGTAGATTATATAGCGACGATCGGCCACTCGAAGGTATTCATATTCCGAATTCTACCATGGATTTCTTCATGATTTCGATCAATCCACATTTTCTTCTTTCATGCTTTTTTTGATGCAATGCACTATTCCTTGTCCGAATTATGTTCGCATTGATAATCATAGAGAGAAACACTCTATTTCGACAACAAATATCACGAAAATGGAAAAATGATATTGAATTTCGCAGAAACTGGCGCTAATCCACAATTCGAAATTTACTTGAAATTTTTTTCCGCTCGGGGCTCCTGCCAGGATTGATTTGGGCGGTCGACCCAAATTTCAGATTTGTTAAGCGATTTTCAAAAGTTTGTGATAGGCCACGCCGCTGCGTATCGCTTTTTTAGTCGGTGGGTAAACGTTCTGGATTTAAAGGCATCGTCCACGATGAAAACCGAATTTGGGTTTATGCGTTCATTCGGACTAGTGGGCCATGACAATGTCACTCAGAAAGTTTGGAGTTACAAAACCGTCTCTGAGTGGAGATTCGCTTACCTCAAAATGGCTTCCTGGGTTTGGGGGGCCGGCCTTGGGGTCGATCCGTTGTTACAAGGAACAAAACTCTTGGGTTGCCGACGGCGGGCGTGCCTTGACGCGTCGTAGGGCGCAATACACACGCCAGTCGATTTCGAATTCGGCATCGATCGAAAGCAGCCGGCAGCACTGGACGCAGCAGGTGGGTAGCCCATTTTGATTTCGCTGAAGTCGTAGTTGAGCGGCATCCTCGATGAATTGCTTCCAACGCTGCGCCAAGGAACGAAGCGTAAGACTGTTCCTTGCATTCTCTGCGCAACTATCACAAGTTGATGCCGGCGCGAAATTCAAATTTGCTATGAACTTTCTAAAAATGGGTTTTTCTCAAAAAGTTGACGTTTTTGAGGGGGCGTTTTGCTACCGTTAGTCACTATAGGGATAGTACAACACGAAAACATCAAAAACCCAAATATGGTTTTCATCGTGTACGATGCCTTTAAGTAGGTGCAACCTTGCCTAGAATGGGTCTTTTTGGGTGCTGATCACTACGCAAATCCAAATCGGTTAAGATTTTTCATGATTCGCGATTTTTGCGGTGTATGAAACGTCAATCAGCCACCTTACATGATTTTGAAATATCGAAAGAAGTATCTTATCAATGATCGCTGCCTTGAAAGTCTCCAGAGGTGAAGTTTCAGTCAAATCTGAAATTGAAAAAAATCACCTCACATAAAGAGTTATTAGGTAAAAAAGGAGAGGACGAAATCAATTACAACTTCGTGTTAAGCATCCGAAAAGGGGCTGTGTTTGATGATAGAAGATTGAACCCTACTTTTTGAAAGGACATGAACAAACACTCTGTAAAGAAAATAGTGTGTATTTTGTCGTGGACGCAATATTGCGTAATCTCCATTGGCAGGCGACCGGCCTACCACCGGTCACGTTGTTGAGCACTCTCTGTCGCGGCGACGCCGTCGCATCCGCGACGAAGTATGAACTAGGCCTAAGACGCATTGTTGAGGTAGATTTGGAAGCTAACACCGCCGTCGGTTCAACTACCATGTTTTCTCGGTTATTCCTCGATTATTTTGCGAACAACATGGTCGCAGCCATCTAGCAGCCAAGAAATAATCAAAAAATATTCAAGATCTGCTCAGCAGGATCAGTTACAAGTATGACAAAGATATTCAAAATTACATCCCTGATTTCTGTTTTGTGTTTTCTGGCCGTTTTGGCCTTTCTGTTTTCTGATTTCTGTTTTCTGACAAACTCGATTTTCTGTTTTCTGTAATTTTCCAAAAAAATTTCCGCTCATCCCTGGTTGGGTTATGTGAGAAGCTATCAACGCACGCTCAGTGGTGTAAGCAACAATGCATAACCTTTGATCTCAACAAGATAAATTCATCAATAATTTTACATCTATTCTGATCATGCACAAAGGTAATCAAACAGTTAAATCAGCTCTATCCACTTCGGCCGAGCCCTTCTGGCCTTGTTCAGATTTTGGCTTTCTAGGCACTGCCGGAGGCAGTTAGTTTCCGGGCACTGAACACGAATATGAGGTCCGTTTTGGGTATTCTGGACTTTCATTGCGGGTTGCGCTGAGCAGAAAGTCATTTTATTTTTGCAACCTATCTTTTTGAACTTATAGCCTTTTGACATCTAGGTCTAGACCAGAGTCACCCCTCATTTTCTGCTGCTGGTATCATGGACAAGGTGCTTCAATTTGCTCATACCGCAGTACGCCAAAACGGTTTGCCTTGTTAGATATGAAATTGAACTGATGTCAACAATTTCTAGGCTGGTTACAGAAAGGATGTGATGCAGACAATGGTGCGATAATTCGCAAAGATTATCCACAATGTAATGTTACGGGATGCAAAAGGGCACCTGAAATTAAGGCGCCCTAAATGTATGCGCAACGTGAATGAAAATCACCCGAGCGTACATATTGCATTTCGGAACGGCAGAATTCCACTGAACGCGTAAATTTCCCTGAACACAGTTTTTACAAAACTGATTAACTGAAGAAAAGTAAAGTTATCAAGAGCTAGGTACAGAACGGAAAATGCCGCAGTGTCTAAAAATAATGTTCGGGAACAAGAATGTCCGCGAACGGCAGTGTCAAACATAGGTTTGCTGTCGCATCAATATAAAGGGGAAACGAGGCCTTTGCTCTGTGATTGGATGTGAAAGTGTCCGCGTTTTCTCGAGGTTCCGTCATTCATTCAATTTGATTCATTCAATTTGTTTCGCGATGATGAGTAGAGACTTAGATAGTAGCTTCCTTTATGAACCACATAAGAAGCTGACCACTGTTTTACATTAATGACAACCGATATAATTACAGTCAATGATGTGTTTCCTCTAACAAGGGAACCACAATAAGTCATAGAGACCATTCCAATTAGTATGTACTTTTCTAGAACCATTTTCGGACGAAAAGTCCGAATATGCCAATCGCAGCTGCCTATACCCACTCTGAAAAAAGTTATAGGCATTTTTTCTCTGATTTTCGTACCTACTGTACCCTACAAAAAGCCCGGAAACGGACCTCATAATCGTGTTCAGCGCCCAAGACTACCCCACTAAGCAAAGTTTGGGTGAAGAAACATTTTCCAAACTTTGCGCAGACTAACAGCGTTTTGGACTTGTACGGATTTCCGGTTGGGCGTTTATTTATACCAATTAGAGGGCTCTCGAAGCGTTTTAGAAAAATATTCCAGATTTCACTTAAAATTCGCTCTGGGGGGTTATTTGGGGTGCTGGTCACGAATCTGAGGTTCATTTATCGATTTTTCAAAGTTTTCGACTGTATTCGTTCACAGGTTCCCATCGGGGGAGAATTTGATGGCAAATCGCGACTTTTGACGATTTCCAGAGTGCTTAGATAGATATTGCTCAACTTGTTCCTCTGAGGCTTATTTAGAACGCTGAAAACGAATCTGAGGTCCGTTTATCGATTTTTGACAGATGACGGTAGATTACGGTGGGTATACGGTAGTTCGGTCAAAGTCTCAGATTTGTCTCAAAGTTCCCATGTGAGGGTTATTTGGGGTGCTGAATACGAATTCGATGTCCATTTGTCGATTGTCGGAATATTGAGGTAGGTTTTGCCTCTTAGATGGCATGTTACCTACCGTAACCTACAGTTAACCTTAAAATTTCGACAAGCGAACCCCAGATTCGTGTTCAGCACCATATATTACCCCTACATATCCTCTGGTTCCGAGCTAGATTTACTCTGTTGCCTCGCACGCTTGTGCGGAGCGAGGGTAGAGACAGCGAGAAATTGTGGGGAGAAGGAGACGAACGGAAATAAATCACACTCGGAAACAGAGGATACATGTTTTTAGCAAAATCCGGAGAAAAATTTAAAAACGCTCAAAAAATTTTCTGGGGGGTACCCTTATCTTGCCGCGAAGCTTTGAAAAACGCTCGTAACTTTGTTCAGAGTGAGTCTAGTCAGCTGCGATGGGCATATTCAGAGTTTTCGCCCGAAAATAGTTCTAGAAAAGTACATTTCATTTGGTATGGTCACTATGACTTATTGCGGTTCCCTTGTAAGCAATACTGCACTTCAAGGCCATTTCAAATTTGTTTCTTATAATTTAATATATGAAAGCCGACAAAATATACTGTTCAGGGTCAGAAACAGCGTTGATACAGGTGATCCGGAACATCGACCCCCTCCTGAGAGGTACATTTCTTCGGTCCGAATATCGAACCGAACTTTTTCGGAGCCGCATCATTCCAACCTCAATGGAAAGCGCACATTCGAAAATTTTCTGCCAAGTAGGAATTCGAGGGCGGCACTTCGGAAACCGTTAATATGTTCGTTCTCCGGATTTAATATCATTGATTCGGTCTATCATAGCACGATCCATCGGCCATAACTCGGCTCGTAATTGATTCCATGAGCTCATATTCGGAACTCAACATATACTATCGCTCCAGCCGCGAAGCGGCTGGAGAGGTTTGGTTTTGCCTGGCACTTGTGATCACTTAGAATTTGGTAAAGTAGTTAATAAAACCTGTAAAACAAATTTTCTAGAGATTTCCTTTTGGATATAAGTGAGAGAGTCTAGAAGACACCCGCTGACAAAATTTGAGACAAATCGATTGAAAATTAACAAAGTTAGATCGGCGGAAGCTTAGCTAAAATTCGCGTTTTTTCTTGTAACGCGTCCCTCGTAACCTCTTCTTCGTTCCTCGTTCCTCGTTCCTGCCACTAGCCACTGACAGTGGTCGCAGGCGATCAGTTGGACAGGTAGGTAAGTTGGTATATGGATAGATAAGAAGGCCGGTGAGTAGGTAGACAATGAGCACTTACTGTTTAACATTAACTGCTTCACCTTTTACTACTTATCATATCAAGTGATTTTATCAGTTGGTAGACCAAATCGCTTAACAACGTCGTAGGCTGTACTTTTTTGTAGGGAAGGGGCAGGGGAAGAGACTAACAAGTTTGTTACTTACTGTTTCTTATTAACTACTTTACTTCTTACTGTTTATCATATCAAGTGATATTATCAGTTGGTGAATCAAATCACTGAAACACGTTGTAAGCTGTACTTTTTCGTAGGGGAGGGACAGGGCAAGGGACTAACAAGTTTGTTACTTACTGTTTCACATTAACTACTTTACTTCTTACTGTTTATCATACCAAGCGATATTATCAGTTGGTGGATCAAATCACTGAAACACGTTGTAAGCTGTACTTTTTCGTAGGGGAGGGACAGGGCAAGGGACTAACAAGTTTGTTACTTACTGTTTCACATTAACTACTTTACTTCTTACTGTTTATCATATCAAGTGATATTATCAGTTGGTGGATCAAATCACTGAAACACGTTGTAAGCTATACTTTTTCGAAGGGAAGGGACAGGGGAAGGGACTAATAAGTTTGTTACTAACTGTTTCACATTAACTACTTTACTTCTTACTGTTTATCATATCAAGTGATATTATCAGTTGGTGGATCAAATCACTGAAACACGTTGTAAGCTATACTTTTTCGTAGGGAAGGGACAGGGGAAGGGACTAATAAGTTTGTTACTAACTGTTTCACATTAACTACTTTACTTCTTACTGTTTATCATATCAAGTGATATTATCAGTTGGTGGATCAAATCACTGAAACACGTTGTAAGCTGTACTTTTCGTAGGGAAGGACAGGGAAAGGGACTAACAAGTTTGTTACTTACTGTTTCACATTAACTAATTTACTTCTTACTGTTTATCATATCAAGTGATATTATTAGTTGGTGGATCAAATCACTGAAATACGTTGTAAGCTGTACTTTTTCGTAGGGAAGGACAGGGGAAGGACTAACAAGTTTGTTACTTACTGTTTCATATTAACTACATTACTTCTTACTGTTTATCATATCAAGTGATATTATCAGTTGGTGGATCAAATCACTGAAACACGTTGTAAGCTATACTTTTTCGTAGGGAAGGGACAGGGCAAGGGACTAACAAGTTTGTTACTTACTGTTTCACATTAACTACTTTACTTCTTACTGTTTATCATATCAAGTGATATTATCAGTTGGTGGATCAAATCACTGAAACACGTTGTAAGCTATACTTTTTCGTAGGGAAGGGACAGGGCAAGGGACTAACAAGTTTGTTACTTACTGTTTCACATTAACTACTTTACTTCTTACTGTTTATCATATCAAGTGATATTATCAGTTGGTGGATCAAATCACTGAAACACCTTGTAAGCTATACTTTTCGTAGGGAAGGGACAGGGCAAGGGACTAACAAGTTTGTTACTTACTGTTTCACATTAACTACTTTACTTCTTACTGTTTATCATATCAAGTGATATTATCAGTTGGTGGATCAAATCATTGAAACACGTTGTAAGCTGTACTTTTTCGTAGGGAAGGGACAGGGGAAGGGACTAATAAGTTTGTTACTCACTGTTTCACAATATCTACTTTACTTCTTACTAATTATCATATCAAGTGATATTATCAGTTGGTGGATCAAATCATTGAAACACGTTGTAAGCTGTACTTTTTCGTAGGGAAGGGACAGGGCAAGGGACTAACAAGTTTGTTACTTACTGTTTCACATTAACTACTTTACTTCTTACTGTTTATCATATCAAGTGATATTATCAGTTGGTGGATCAAATCATTGAAACACGTTGTAAGCTGTACTTTTTCGTAGTGAAGGGACAGGGCAAGGGACTAACAAGTTTGTTACTTACTGTTTCACATTAACTACTTTACTTCTTACTGTTTATCATATCAAGGATATTATCCAGTTGGTGGATCAAATCATTGAAACACGTTGTAAGCTGTACTTTTCGTAGGTAAGGGACAGGGCAAGGGACTAACAAGTTTGTTACTTACTGTTTCACATTAACTACTTTACTTCTTACTGTTTATCATATCAAGTGATATTATCAGTTGGTGAATCAAATCACTGAAACACGTTGTAAGCTGTACTTTTCGTAGGAAGGGACAGGACAAGGACTAACAAGTTTGTTACTTACTGTTTCACATTACCTACATTACTTCTTACTGTTTATCATATCAAGTGATATTATCAGTTGGTGAATCAAATCACTGAAACACGTTGTAAGCTGTACTTTTCGTAGGTAAGGACAGGGCAAGGGACTAACAAGTTTGTTACTTACTGTTTCACATTAACTACTTTACTTCTTACTGTTTATCATATCAAGTGATATTATCAGTTGGTGGATCAAATCACTGAAACACGTTGTAAGCTGTACTTTTTCGTAGGGAAGGGACAGGGCAAGGGACTAACAAGTTTGTTACTTACTGTTTCACATTAACTACTTTACTTCTTACTGTTTATCATATCAAGTGATATTATCAGTTGGTGGATCAAATCACTGAAACACGTTGTAAGCTATACTTTTTCGTAGGGAAGGGACAGGGGAAGGGACTAATAAGTTTGTTACTTACTGTTTCACATTAACTACTTTACTTCTTACTGTTTATCATATCAAGTGATATTATCAGTTGGTGGATCAAATCATTGAAACACGTTGTAAGCTGTACTTTTTCGTAGGGAAGGGACAGGGGAAGGGACTAATAAGTTTGTTACTTACTGTTTCACATTAACTACTTTACTTCTTACTGTTTATCATATCAAGTGATATTATCAGTTGGTGGATCAAATCATTGAAACACGTTGTAAGCTGTACTTTTTCGTAGGGAAGGGATAGGGCAAGGGACTAACAAGTTTGTTACTTACTGTTTCACATTAACTACTTTACTTCTTACTATTTATCATATCAAGTGATATTATCAGTTGGTGGATCAAATCATTGAAACACGCTGTAAGCTGTACTTTTTCGTAGGGAAGGGACAGGGCAAGGGACTAACAAGTTTGTTACTTACTGTTTCACATTAACTACTTTACTTCTTACTGTTTATCATATCAAGTGATATTATCAGTTGGTGGATCAAATCATTGAAACACGTTGTAAGCTGTACTTTTTCGTAGGTAAGGGACAGGGCAAGGGACTAACAAGTTTGTTACTTACTGTTTCACATTAACTACTTTACTTCTTACTGTTTATCATATCAAGTGATATTATCAGTTGGTGAATCAAATCACTGAAACACGTTGTAAGCTGTACTTTTTCGTAGGGAAGGGACAGGACAAGGGATTAACAAGTTTGCTACTTACTGTTTCACATTACCTACATTACTTCTTACTGTTTATCATATCAAGTGATATTATCAGTTGGTGGATCAAATCATTGAAACACGTTGTAAGCTGTACTTTTTCGTAGGGAAGGGACAGGGCAAGGGACTAACAAGTTTGTTACTTACTGTTTCACATTAACTACTCTACTTCTTACTGTTTATCATATCAAGTGATATTATCAGTTGGTGGATCAAATCATTGAAACACGATTGTAAGCTGTACTTTCTCGTAGGTAAGGGACAGGGCAAGGGACTAACAAGTTTGTTACTTACTGTTTCACATTAACTACTTTACTTCTTACTGTTTATCATATCAAGTGATATTATCAGTTGGTGAATCAAATCACTGAAACACGTTGTAAGCTGTACTTTTTCGTAGGGAAGGGACAGGACAAGGGACTAACAAGTTTGCTACTTACTGTTTCACATTACCTACATTACTTCTTACTGTTTATCATATCAAGTGATATTATCAGTTGGTGGATCAAATCATTGAAACACGTTGTAAGCTGTACTTTTTCGTAGGGAAGGGACAGGGCAAGGGACTAACAAGTTTGTTACTTACTGTTTCACATTAACTACTCTACTTCTTACTGTTTATCATATCAAGTGATATTATCAGTTGGTGGATCAAATCATTGAAACACGTTGTAAGCTGTACTTTTTCGTAGGTAAGGGACAGGGCAAGGGACTAACAAGTTTGTTACTTACTGTTTCACATTAACTACTTTACTTCTTACTGTTTATCATATCAAGTGATATTATCAGTTGGTGAATCAAATCACTGAAACACGTTGTAAGCTGTACTTTTTCGTAGGGAAGGGACAGGACAAGGGACTAACAAGTTTGTTACTTACTGTTTCACATTAACTACTTTACTTCTTACTGTTTATCATATCAAGTGATATTATCAGTTGGTGGATCAAATCATTGAAACACGTTGTAAGCTGTACTTTTTCGTAGGTAAGGGACAGGGCAAGGGACTAACAAGTTTGTTACTTACTGTTTCACATTAACTACTTTACTTCTTACTGTTTATCATATCAAGTGATATTATCAGTTGGTGGATCAAATCATTGAAACACGTTGTAAGCTGTACTTTTTCGTAGGGAAGGGACAGGGCAAGGGACTAACAAGTTTGTTACTTACTGTTTCACATTAACTACTCTACTTCTTACTGTTTATCATATCAAGTGATATTATCAGTTGGTGAATCAAATCACTGAAACACGTTGTAAGCTGTACTTTTCGTAGGGAAGGACAGGACAAGGGACTAACAAGTTTGTTACTTACTGTTTCACATTACCTACATTACTTCTTACTGTTTATCATATCAAGTGATATTATCAGTTGGTGGATCAAATCATTGAAACACGTTGTAAGCTGTACTTTTCGTAGGGAAGGGACAGGACAAGGGACTAACAAGTTTGTTACTTACTGTTTCACATTAACTACTTTACTTCTTACTGTTTATCATATCAAGTGATATTATCAGTTGGTGGATCAAATCATTGAAACACGTTGTAAGCTGTACTTTTTCGTAGGTAAGGGACAGGGCAAGGGACTAACAAGTTTGTTACTTACTGTTTCACATTAACTACTTTACTTCTTACTGTTTATCATATCAAGTGATATTATCAGTTGGTGGATCAAATCATTGAAACACGTTGTAAGCTGTACTTTTTCGTAGGTAAGGGACAGGGCAAGGGACTAACAAGTTTGTTACTTACTGTTTCACATTAACTACTTTACTTCTGACTGTTTATCATATCAAGTGATATTATCAGTTGGTGAATCAAATCACTGAAACACGTTGTAAGCTGTACTTTTTCGTAGGGAAGGGACAGGACAAGGGACTAACAAGTTTGTTACTTACTGTTTCACATTACCTACATTACTTCTTACTGTTTATCATATCAAGTGATATTATCAGTTGGTGGATCAAATCATTGAAACACGTTGTAAGCTGTACTTTTTCGTAGGTAAGGGACAGGGCAAGGGACTAACAAGTTTGTTACTTACTGTTTCACATTAACTACTTTACTTCTTACTGTTTATCATATCAAGTGATATTATCAGTTGGTGGATCAAATCACTGAAACACGTTGTAAGCTGTACTTTTTCGTAGGGAAGGGACAGGGCAAGGGACTAACAAGTTTGTTACTTACTGTTTCACATTAACTACTTTACTTCGTACTGTTTATCATATCAAGTGATATTATCAGTTGGTGGATCAAATCACTGAAACACGTTGTAAGCTGTACTTTTTTCGTAGGGAAGGTACAGGGGAAGGGACTAATGAGTTTGTTACTTACTGTTTCACATTAACTACTTTACTTCTTACTGTTTATCATATCAAGTGATATTATCAGTTGGTGAATCAAATCACTGAAACACGTTGTAAGCTGTACTTTTTCGTAGGGAAGGGACAGGGCAAGGGACTAACAAGTTTGTTACTTACTGTTTCACAATATCTACTTTACTTCTTACTATTTATCATATCAAGTGATATTATCAGTTGGTGGATCAAATCATTGAAACACGTTGTAAGCTGTACTTTTTCGTAGGGAAGGGACAGGGCAAGGGACTAACAAGTTTGTTACTTACTGTTTCACATTAACTACTTTACTTCTTACTGTTTATCATATCAAGTGATATTATCAGTTGGTGGATCAAATCATTGAAACACGCTGTAAGCTGTACTTTTTCGTAGGGAAGGGACAGGGCAAGGGACTAACAAGTTTGTTACTTACTGTTTCACATTAACTACTTTACTTCTTACTGTTTATCATATCAAGTGATATTATCAGTTGGTGGATCAAATCATTGAAACACGTTGTAAGCTGTACTTTTTCGTAGGTAAAGGACAGGGCAAGGGACTAACAAGTTTGTTACTTACTGTTTCACATTAACTACTTTACTTCTTACTGTTTATCATATCAAGTGATATTATCAGTTGGTGAATCAAATCACTGAAACACGTTGTAAGCTGTACTTTTTCGTAGGGAAGGGACAGGACAAGGGACTAACAAGTTTGCTACTTACTGTTTCACATTACCTACATTACTTCTTACTGTTTATCATATCAAGTGATATTATCAGTTGGTGGATCAAATCATTGAAACACGTTGTAAGCTGTACTTTTTCGTAGGAAGGGACAGGGCAAGGACTAACAAGTTTGTTACTTACTGTTTCACATTAACTACTTTACTTCTTACTGTTTATCATATCAAGTGATATTATCAGTTGGTGAATCAAATCACTGAAACACGTTGTAAGCTGTACTTTTCGATGGGAAGGGACAGGGCAAGGGACTAACAAGTTTGTTACTTACTGTTTCACATTAACTACTTTACTTCTTACTGTTTATCATATCAAGTGATATTATCAGTTGGTGAATCAAATCACTGAAACACGTTGTAAGCTGTACTTTTTCGTAGCGAAGGGACAGGGCAAGGGACTAACAAGTTTGTTACTTACTGTTTCACATTAACTACTTTACTTCTTACTATTTATCATATCAAGTGATATTATCAGTTGGTGGATCAAATCATTGAAACACGTTGTAAGCTGTACTTTTCGTAGGAAGGGACAGGGCAAAGGGACTAACAAGTTTGTTACTTACTGTTTCACATTAACTACTCTACTTCTTACTGTTTATCATATCAAGTGATATTATCAGTTGGTGGATCAAATCATTGAAACACGCTGTAAGCTGTACTTTTTCGTAGGGAAGGGACAGGGCAAGGGACTAACAAGTTTGTTACTTACTGTTTCACATTAACTACTTTACTTCTTACTGTTTATCATATCAAGTGATATTATCAGTTGGTGGATCAAATCATTGAAACACGTTGTAAGCTGTACTTTTTCGTAGGTAAAGGACAGGGCAAGGGACTAACAAGTTTGTTACTTACTGTTTCACATTAACTACTTTACTTCTTACTGTTTATCATATCAAGTGATATTATCAGTTGGTGAATCAAATCACTGAAACACGTTGTAAGCTGTACTTTTTCGTAGGGAAGGGACAGGGCAAGGGACTAACAAGTTTGTTACTTACTGTTTCACATTACCTACATTACTTCTTACTGTTTATCATATCAAGTGATATTATCAGTTGGTGGATCAAATCATTGAAACACGTTGTAAGCTGTACTTTTCGTAGGAAGGGACAGGGCAAGGGACTAACAAGTTTGTTACTTACTGTTTCACATTAACTACTTTACTTCTTACTGTTTATCATATCAAGTGATATTATCAGTTGGTGGATCAAATCATTGAAACACGTTGTAAGCTGTACTTTTTCGTAGGTAAGGGACAGGGCAAGGGACTAACAAGTTTGTTACTTACTGTTTCACATTAACTACTTTACTTCTTACTGTTTATCATATCAAGTGATATTATCAGTTGGTGAATCAAATCACTGAAACACGTTGTAAGCTGTACTTTTTCGTAGGGAAGGGACAGGACAAGGGACTAACAGTTTGTTACTTACTGTTTCACATTAACTACTTTACTTCTTACTGTTTATCATATCGAGTGATATTATCAGTTGGTGAATCAAATCACTGAAACACGTTGTAAGCTGTACTTTTTCGTAGGGAAGGGACAGGACAAAGACTAACAAGTTTGTTAGTTACTGTTTCACATTAACTACTTTACTTCCTACTGCTTATCATATCAAGTGATATTATCAGTTGGTGAATCAAATCACTGAAACACGTTGTAAGCTGAACTTTTCGATGGGAAGGGACAGGGGAAGTGACTAACAAGTTTGTTACTTATTGTTTCACATTAACTACTTTACTTTTTACTGCTTATCATATCAAGTGATATTATCAGTTGGTAGATCAAATCGCTAAAACACGTTGTAGGCTGTACTTTTTCGTAGGGAAGGGACAGAGAAAGTGACTAACCAGTTTGTTACTTATTGTTTCACATTAACTACTTTACTTTTTACTGCTTATCATATCAAGTGATATTATCAGTTGGTGGATCAAATCGCTAAAACACGTTGTAGGCTGTACTTTTTCGTAGGGAAGGGACAGGGGAAAGGACTAATGAGTTTGTTACTTACTGTTTCACATTAACTGCTTTACTTTTTACTGCTTATCATATCAAGTGATATTATCAGTTGGTGGATCAAATCATTGAAACACCTTGTAAGCTGTACTTTTTCGTAGGAAGGGACAGGGAAGGGACTAACAAGTTTGTTACTTACTGTTTCACATTACCTACATTACTTCTTACTGTTTATCATATCAAGTGATATTATCAGTTGGTAGATCAAATCACTGAAACACGTTGTAAGCTGTACTTCTTTCGTAGGGAAGGGACAGGAAGGGACTAACAAGTTTGTTACTTACTGTTTCACATTAACTACTTTACTTCTTACTGTTTATCATATCAAGTGATATTATCAGTTGGTAGATCAAATCACTGAAACACGTTGTAAGCTGTACTTTTCGTAGGGAAGGGACAGGGCAAGGGACTAACAAGTTTGTTACTTACTGTTTCCACATTAACTACTTTACTTCTTACTGTTTATCATATCAAGTGATATTATCAGTTGGTGGATCAAATCACTGAAACACGTTGTAAGCTGTACTTTTTCGTAGGGAAGGGACAGGGCAAGTGACTAACAAGTTTGTTACTTACTGTTTCACATTAACTACTTTACTTCTTACTGCTTATCATATCAAGTGATATTATCCAGTTGGTGGATCAAATCATTGAAACACGTTGTAAGCTGTACTTTTCGTAGGTAAAGGACAGGGCAAGGGACTAACAAGTTTGTTACTTACTGTTTCACATTAACTACTTTACTTCTTACTGTTTATCATATCATGTGATATTATCAGTTGGTGGATCAAATCATTGAAACACGTTGTAAGCTGTACTTTTCGTAGGTAAAGGACAGGGCAAGTGACTAACAAGTTTGTTACTTACTGTTTCACATTAACTACTTTTACTTCTTACTGCTTATTATATCAAGTGATATTATCAGTTGGTGGATCAAATCACTGAAACACGTTGTAAGCTGTACTTTTTCGTAGGTAAGGGACAGGGGAAGGGACTAACAAGTTTGTTACTTACTGTTTCACATTAACTACTTTACTTCTTACTGTTTATCATATCAAGTGATATTATCAGTTGGTGGATCAAATCACTGAAACACGTTGTAGGCTGTACTTTTCGTAGGGAAGGGTCAGGCAAGGGACTAACAAGTTTGTTACTTACTGTTTCACATTAACTACTTTACTTCTTACTGTTTATCATATCATGATATTATCAGTTGGTGGATCAAATCACTGAAACACGTTGTAAGCTGTACTTTTTCGATGGGAAGGGTCAGGCAAGGGACTAACAAGTTTGTTACTTACTGTTTCACATTAACTACTTTACTTCTTACTGTTTATCATATCAAGTGATATTATCAGTTGGTGGATCAAATCATTGAAACACGTTGTAAGCTGTACTTTTTCGTAGGGAAGGGACAGGGCAAGGGACTAACAAGTTTGTTACTTACTGTTTCACATTAACTACTTTACTTCTTACTGTTTATCATATCAAGTGATATTATCAGTTGGTAGATCAAATCATTGGAACACGTTGTAAGCTGTACTTTTTCGTAGGGAAGGGACAGGGCAAGGGACTAACAAGTTTGTTACTTACTGTTTCACATTAACTACTCTACTTCTTACTGTTTATCATATCAAGTGATATTATCAGTTGGTGGATCAAATCATTGAAACACGTTGTAAGCTGTACTTTTTCGTAGGTAAGGGACAGGGAAGGGACTAACAAGTTTGTTACTTACTGTTTCACATTAACTACTTTACTTCTTACTGCTTATCATATCAAGTGATATTATCAGTGGGTGGATCAAATCACTGAAACACGTTGTAAGCTGTACTTTTTCGTAGGGAAGGGACAGGGGAAAAGACTAACAAGTTTGTTAGTTACTGTTTCACGTTAACTACTTTACTTCTTACTGTTTATCATATCATTGATATTATCAGTTGGTGAATCAAATCACTGAAACACGTTGTAGGCTGTACTTTTTCGATGGGAAGGGACAGGACAAGTGACTAACAAGTTTGTTACTTACTGTTTCACATTAACTACTTTACTTCTTACTGCTTATCCATATCAAGTGATATTATCAGTTGCGGATCAAATCGCTAAAACACGTTGTAAGCTGTACTTTTCGATGGGTAAGGGACAGGGGAAGGGACTAACAAGTTTGTTACTTACTGTTTCACATTAACTACTTTACTTCTTACTGCTTATCATATCAAGTGATATTATCAGTTGGTGAATCAAATCGCTAAAACACGTTGTAAGCTGTACTTTTTCGATGGGAAGGGACAGGGAAGGGACTAACAAGTTTGTTACTTATTGTTTCACATTAACTACTTTACTTCTTACTGTTTATCATATCAAGTGATATTATCAGTTGGTGGATCAAATCACTGAAACACGTTGTAGGCTGTACTTTTTCCGATGGGAAGGGACAGGGGAAGTGACTAACAAGTTTGTTACTTACTGTTTCACATTAACTACTTTACTTCTTACTGCTTATCATATCAAGTGATATTATCAGTTGGTAGATCAAATCGCTGAAACACGTTGTAAGCTGTACTTTTCCGATGGGAAGGGACAGGAAGGGACTAACAAGTTTGTTACTTACTGTTTCACATTAACTACTTTACTTCTTACTGTTTATCATATCAAGTGATATTATCAGTTGGTGAATCAAATCACTGAAACACGTTGTAGGCTGTACTTTTCGTAGGGGAAGGACAGGGAAGTGACTAACAAGTTTGTTACTTACTGTTTCACATTAACTACTTTACTTCTTACTGTTTATCATATCAAGTGATATTATCAGTTGGTGGATCAAATCACTGGAAACACGTTGTAAGCTGTACTTTTTCGTAGGGAAGGGACAGGGAAGGGACTAACAAGTTTGTTACTTACTGTTTCACATTAACTACTTTACTTCTTACTGCTTATCATATCAAGTGATATTATCAGTTGGTGGATCAAATCCCTAAAACACGTTGTAGGCTGTACTTTTTCGTAGGGAAGGGACAGGGGAAGTGACTAACAAGTTTGTTACTTACTGTTTCACATTAACTACTTTACTTCTTACTGCTTATCCTATCAAGTGATATTTTCAGTTGGTGGATCAAATCATTGAAACACGTTGTAGGCTGTACTTTTTCGTAGGGAAGGGACAGGGGAAGTGACTAACAAGTTTGTTACTTACTGTTTCACATTAACTACTTTACTTCTTACTGCTTATCATATCAAGTGATATTATCAGTTGGTGGATCAAATCGCTAAAACACGTTGTAGGCTGTACTTTTTCGTAGGGAAGGGACAGGGGAAAGGACTAATGAGTTTGTTACTTACTGTTTCACATTAACTGCTTTACTTTTTACTGCTTATCATATCAAGTGATATTATCAGTTGGTGGATCAAATCGCTAAAACACGTTGTAGGCTGTACTTTTTCGTAGGGAAGGGACAGGGGAAAGGACTAATGAGTTTGTTACTTACTGTTTCACATTAACTACTTTACTTCTTACTGCTTATCATATCAAGTGATATTATCAGTTGGTAGATCAAATCGCTAAGAAACGTTGTAGGCTGTACTTTTTCGTAGGGAAGGGACAGGGGAAGTGACTAACAAGTTTGTTACTTACTGTTTCACATTAACTACTTCACCTTTTACTACTTATCACATCAAGTGATATTATCAGTTGGTGGATCAAATCGCTAAAACACGTTGTAGGCTGTACTTTTTCGTAGGGAAGGGACAGGGGAAGTGACTAATGAGTTTGTTACTTACTGTTTCACATTAACTGCTTTACTTCTTACTGCTTATCATATCAAGTGATATTATCAGTTGGTGGATCAAATCGCTAAAACACGTTGTAGGCTGTACTTTTCGATGGGAAGGGACAGGGGAAGTGACTAAGAAGTTTGTTTCTTACTGTTTCACATTAACTACTTAACTTCTTACTGCTTATCATATCGAGTGATATTATCAGTTGGTAGATCAAATTGCTAAAACACATCGTAGGCTGTACTTTTCGATGAGAAGGGACAGGAGAAGTGACTAACAAGTTCGTTACTTACTGTTTCACACTAACTACTTTACTTCTTACTGCTTATCTTATCAAGTGATATTATCAGTTGGTGGATCAAATCACTGAAACACGTTGTAAGCTGTACTTTTTCGTAGGGAAGGGACAGGGGAAATTACTAACACGTTTGTTACTTACTGTTTCACATTAACTACTTTACTTCTTACTGCTTATCATATCAAGTGATATTATCAGTTGGTAGATCAAATCGCTAAAACACGTTGTAGGCTGTACTTTTTCGTAGGGAAGGGACAGGGGAAGTGACTAACAAGTTTGTTACTTACTGTTTCACATTAACTACTTTACTTCTTACTGCTTATCATATCAAGTGATATTATCAGTTGGTGGATCAAATCATTGAAACACGTTGTAGGCTGTACTTTTCGTAGGGAAGGGACAGGGGAAGTGACTAACAAGTTTGTTACTTACTGTTTCACATTACCTACTTTACTTCTTACTGCTTATCATATCATGTGATATTATCAGTTGGTGGATCAAATCATTGAAACACGTGGTAAGCTGTACTTTTTCGTAGGGAAGGGACAGGGGAAGTGACTAACAAGTTTGTTACTTACTGTTTCACATTAACTACTTTACTTCTTACTGCTTATCATATCATGTGATATTATCAGTTGGTGGATCAAATCGCTAAAATACGTCGTAGGCTGTACTTTCCGATGGGAAGGGACAGGGGAAAAGACTAACAAGTTTGTTACTTACTGTTTCACATTAACTACTTTACTTCTTACTGCTTATCATATCAAGTGATATTATCAGTTGGTGGATCAAATCATTGAAACACGTGGTAAGCTGTACTTTTTCGTAGGGAAGGGACAGGGGAAGTGAGTAACAAGTTTGTTACTTACTGTTTCACATTAACTACTTTACTTCTTACTGCTTATCATATCAAGTGATATTATCAGTTGGTGGATCAAATCATTGAAACACGTGGTAAGCTGTACTTTTTCGTAGGGAAGGGACAGGACAAGTGACTAACAAGTTTGTTACTTACTGTTTCACATTAACTACTTTACTTCTTACTGCTTATCATATCAAGTGATATTATCAGTTGGTGGATCAAATCATTGAAACACGTTGTAAGCTGTACTTTTTCGTAGGAAGGGACAGGGAAGTGACTAACAAGTTTGTTACTTACTGTTTCAAAACAACTACTTTACTTCTTACTGCTTATCATATCATGTGATATTATCAGTTGGTGGATCAAATCACTGAAACACGTTGTAAGCTGTACTTTTCCGTAGGGAAGGGACAGGGGAAGTGACTAATAAGTTTGGTACTTACTGTTTCACATTAACTACTTTACTTCTTACTGCTTATCATATCAAGTGATATTATCAGTTGGTGGATCAAATCACTGAAACACGTTGTAGGCTGTACTTTTCGTAGGAAGGGACAGGGAAGTGACTAACAAGTTTGTTACTTACTGTTTCACATTAACTACTTTACTTCTTACTGCTTATCATATCATGTGATATTATCAGTTGGTGGATCAAATCATTGAACCCACGTCGTATGCTTTACTTTTCGATGGGAAGGGACAGGGGAAGTGACTTACAAGATTGTCACTTACTGTTTCACATTAACTACTTTACTTTTTACTGTTTATCATATCAAGTGAAATTATCAGTTGGTGGATCAAATCGCTAAAACACGTCGTAGGCTGTACTTTTTCGTAGGGAAGGGAGAGGGGAAGTGACTAAAAAGTTTGTTACCTACTGTTTCACATTAACTACTTTACTTCTTACTGCTTATCATATCATATGATATTATCAGTTGGTAGATCAAATCATTGAAACACGTTGTAGGCTGTACTTTTCGTAGGGAAGGGACAGGGGAAAAGACTAAAAAGTTTGTTACTTACTGTTTCACAACAACTACTTTACTTCTTACTGCTTATCATATCATATGATATTATAAGTTGGTGGATCAAATCATTGAAACACGGTGTAGGCTGTATTTTCGATGGGAAGGGACAGAGGAAATGACTAACAAGTTTGTTACTTACTGTTTCACAATACCTACTTTACTTCTTACTGCTTATCATATCATGTGATATTATCAGTTGGTGGATCAAATCGCTAAAACACGTTGTAGGCTGTACTTTCCGATGGGAAGGGACAGGGGAAAAGACTAACAAGTTTGCAACTTACTGTTTCACATTAACTACTTTACTTCTTACTGCTTATCATATCAAGTGATATTATCAGTTGGTGGATCAAATCACTGAAACACGTTGTAGGCTGTACTTTTCGTAGGAAGGGACAGGGAAGTGACTAACAAGTTTGTTACTTACTGTTTCACATTAACTACTTTACTTCTTACTGCTTATCATATCAAGTGATATTATCAGTTGGTGGATCAAATCATTGAAACACGTTGTAAGCTGTACTTTTCGTAGGAAGGGACAGGGAAAGTGACTAACAAGTTTGTTACTTACTGTTTCACGTTAACTACTTTACTTCTTACTGCTTATCATATCATGTGATATTATCAGTTGGTGGATCAAATCGCTAAAACACGTTGTAGGCTGTACTTTTCGTTGGGAAGGGACAGGGGAAGTGACTAACAAGTTTGTTACCTACTGTTTCACATTAACTACTTTACTTCTTACTGCTTATCTTATCATGTGATATTATCAGTTGGTAGATCAAATCATTGAAACACGTTGTAAGCTGTACTTTTCGTAGGGAAGGGACAGGGGAAGTGACTAACAAGTTTGTTACTTACTGTTTCACATTCACTACTTTACTTCTTACAGCTTATCATATCATGTGATATTGTCAGTTGGTTGATCAAATCGCTAAAACACGTTGTAGGCTGTACTTTTCGATGGGAAGGAACAAGGAAAGTGACTAACAAGTTTGTTAGTTACTGTTTCACATTAACTACTTTACTTCTTGCTGCTTATCATATCAAGTGATATTATCAGTTGGTGGATCAAATCACTGAAACACGTTGTAAGCTGTACTTTTTCGTAGGGAAGGGACAGGGGAAGTGACTAAAGAGTTTGTTACTTACTGTTTCACATTAACTGCCTTACTTCTTACTGCTTACCATATCAAGTGATAATATCAGTTGGTGGATCAAATCGCTAAAACACGTTGTAGGCTGTACTTTTCGATGGGAAGGGACAGGGGAAGTGACTAACAAGTTTGTTACTTACTGTTTCACAACAACTACTTTACTTCTTACTGCTTATCATATCATGTGATATTATCAGTTGGTGGATCAAATCATTGAAACACGTGGTAAGCCGTACTTTTTCGATAGGAAGGGACAGAGGAAGTGACTAACAAGTTTGTTACTTACTGTTTCACATTAACTACTTTACTTCTTACTGCTTATCATATCATGTGATATTATCAGTTGGTGGATCAAATCATTGAAACACGTGGAGAGCTGTACTTTTTCGTAGGGAAGGGACAGGGGAAGTGACTAACAAGTTTGTTACTTAATGTTTCACATTACTTACTTTACTTCTTACTGCTTATCATATCATGTGATATTATCAGTTGGTGGATCAAATCATTGAAACACGTGGTAAGCTGTACTTTTCGATGGGAAGGGACAGGCGAACAGACTAAAAACTTTGTTACTTACTGTTTCACAACAACTACTTTACTTCTTACTGCTTATCATATCAAGTGATATTATCAGTTGATGGATCAGATCATTGAAACACGTGGTAAGCTGTACTTTCCGATGGGAAGGGACAGGGGAAAAGACTAACAAGTTTGCAACTTACTGTTTCACATTAACTACTTTACTTCTTACTGCTTATCATATCAAGTGATATTATCAGTTGGTGGATCAAATCATTGAAACACGGTGTAGGCTGTACTTTTTCGTAGGGAAGGGACAGAGGAAGTGACTAACAAGTTTGCAACTTACTGTTTCACAATAACTACTTTACTTCTTACTGCTTATCATATCAAGTGATATTATCAGTTGGTGGATCAAATCATTGAAACACGGTGTAGGCTGTACTTTTCGATGGGAAGGGACAGAGGAAGTGACTAACAAGTTTGTTACTTACTGTTTCACAATACCTACTTTACTTCTTACTGCTTATCATATCATGTGATATTATCAGTTGGTGGATCAAATCATTGAAACACGTTGTAGGCTGTACTTTTCGTAGGAAGGGACAGGGGAAGTGACTAACAAGTTTGTTACTTACTGTTTCACATTAACTACTTTACTTCTTACTGCTTATCATATCAAGTGATATTATCAGTTGGTGGATCAAATCATTGAAACACGTTGTAAGCTGTACTTTTTCCGTAGGAAGGGACAGGGGAAGTGACTAACAAGTTTGTTACTTACTGTTTCACATTAACTACTTTACTTCTTACTGCTTATCATATCAAGTGATATTATCAGTTGGTAGATCAAATCGCTGAAACACGTCGTAGGCTGTACTTTTCGATGGGGAGGGACAGGGAAGTGATTAACAAGTTTGTAACTTACTGTTTCACATTAACTACTTTGCTTCTTACTGCTTATCATATCAAGTGATATTATCAGTTGGTAGATCAAATCGCTTAAACACGTTGTAGGCTGTACTTTTCGATGGGAAGGGACAGGGAAGTGAGTAACGAGTTTGTTTCTTACTGTTTCACATTAACTACTTTCCTTCTTACTGCTTATTATATCAAGTGATATTATCAGTTGGTGGATCAAATCGCTAAAACACGTTGTAGGCTGTACTTTTTCGATGGGAAGGGAGAGGGGAAGTGACTAACAAGTTTGTAACTTACTGTTTCACATTAACTACTTTACTTCTTACTGCTTATCATATCAAGTGATATTATCAGTTGGTGGATCAAATCATTGAAACACGTGGTAAGCTGTACTTTTTCGTAGGGAAGGGACAGGGGAAGTGACTAACAAGTTTGTTACTTACTGTTTCACATTAACTACTTTACTTCTTACTGCTTATCATATCAAGTGATATTATCAGTTGGTAGATCAAATCGCTAAAATACGTTGTAGGCTGTACTTTTCGATGGGAAGGGACAGGGGAAGTGATTAACAAGTTTGTTACTTACTGTTTCACATCAACTACTTTACTTCTTACTGCTTATCATATCAAGTGATATTATCAGTTGGTGGATCAAATCGCTAAAATACGTTGTAGGCTGTACTTTTCGATGGGAAGGGACAGGGGAGAAGACTAACAAGTTTGTTACTTACTGTTTCACGTTAACTACTTTACTTCTTACTGCTTATCATATCATGTGATATTATCAGTTGGTGGATCAAATCGCTAAGACACGTTGTAGGCTGTACTTTTCGATGGGAAGGGACAGGGGAAGTGACTAACAAGTTTGTAACTTACTGTTTCACATTAACTACTTTACTTCTTACTGCTTATCATATCAAGTGATATTATCAGTTGGTGGATCAAATCATTGAAACACGTGGTAAGCTGTACTTTTTCGTAGGGAAGGGACAGGGAAGTGACTAACAAGTTTGTTACTTACTGTTTCACGTTAACTACTTTACTTCTTACTGCTTATCATATCATGTGATATTATCAGTTGGTGGATCAACTCGCTAAAACACGTTGTAAGCTGTATTTTTCGATGGGAAAGACCGGGAAAAAAACTAACAAGTTTGTTACTTACTGTTTCACATTCACTACTTCACTTCTTACTGCTTATCGTATCAAGTGATATTATCAGTTGGTAGACCAAATCGCTTAAACACGTCGTAGGCTGTACTTTTTCGTAGGGAAGGGACAGGGGAAGTGAGTAACAAGTTTGTTACTTACTGTTTCACATTAACTACTTTACTTCTTACTGCTTATCATATCATGTGATATTATCAGTTGGTGGATCAAATCATTGAAACACGTGGTAAGCTGTACTTTTTCGTAGGGAAGGGAGAGGGGAAGTGACTAACAAGTTTGTAGCTTACTGTTTCACATTAACTACTTTACTTCTTACTGCTTATCATATCAAGTGATATTATCAGTTGGTAGACCAAATCGCTTAAACACGTCGTAGGCTGTACTTTTCGATGGGAAGGGACAGGGGAAGTGACTAACAAGTTTGTAACTTACTGTTTCACATTAACTACTTTACTTCTTACTGCTTATCATATCAAGTGATATTATCAGTTGGTGGATCAAATCATTGAAACACGTGGTAAGCTGTAATTTTTCGTAGGGAAGGGACAGGGGAAGTGAGTAACAAGTTTGTTACTTACTGTTTCACATTAACTACTTTACTTCTTACTGCTTATCATATCATGTGATATTATCAGTTGGTAGATCAAATCGCTTAAACACGTCGTAGGCTGTACTTTTCGATGGGAAGGGAGAGGGGAAGTGACTAACAAGTTTGTAACTTACTGTTTCACATTAACTACTTTACTTCTTACTGCTTATCATATCAAGTGATATTATCAGTTGGTGGATCAAATCATTGAAACACGTGGTAAGCTGTACTTTTTCGTAGGGAAGGGACAGGGGAAGTGAGTAACAAGTTTGTTACTTACTGTTTCACATTAACTACTTTACTTCTTACTGCTTATCATATCATGTGATATTATCAGTTGGTAGATCAAATCGCTTAAACACGTCGTAGGCTGTACTTTTCGATGGGAAGGGACAGGGGAAGTGACTAACACGTTTGTTACTTACTGTTTCACATTAACTACTTTACTTCTTACTGCTTATCATATCAAGTGATATTATCAGTTGGTGGATCAAATCATTGAAACACGTGGTAAGCTGTACTTTTCGTAGGAAGGACAGGGGAAGTGAATAACAAGTTTGTTACTTACTGTTTCACATTAACTACTTTACTTCTTACTGCTTATCATATCAAGTGATATTATCAGTTGGTAGATCAAATCGCTAAAACACGTTGTAGGCTGTACTTTTTCGTAGGGAAGGGACAGGGGAAGTGACTAACAAGTTTGTTACTTACTGTTTCACATTAACTACTTTACTTCTTACTGCTTATCATATCAAGTGATATTATCAGTTGGTGGATCAAATCGCTGAAACACGTTGTAGGCTGTACTTTTCGATGGGAAGGGACAGGGGAAGTGACTAACAAGTTTGTTACTTACTGTTTCACATTAACTACTTTACTTCTTACTGCTTATCATATCATGTGATATTATCAGTTGGTAGATCAAATCGCTAAAACACGTTGTAGGCTGTACTTTTCGATGGGAAGGGACAGGGGAAGTGACTAACAAGTTTGTTACTTACTGTTTCACATTAACTACTTTACTTCTTACTGCTTATCATATCAAGTGATATTATCAGTTGGTAGATCAAATCGCTAAAACACGTCGTAGGCTGTACTTTTCGATGGGAAGGGACAGGGGAAGTGACTAACAAGTTTGTTACTTACTGTTTCACATTAACTACTTTACTTCTTACTGCTTATCATATCAAGTGATATTATCAGTTGGTGGATCAAATCGCTAAAACACGTTGTAGGCTGTACTTTTTCGTAGGGAAGGGACAGGGGAAGTGACTAACAAGTTTGTTACTTACTGTTTCACATTAACTACTTTACTTCTTACTGCTTATCATATCATGTGATATTATCAGTTGGTGGATCAAATCACTGAAACACGTTGTAAGCTGTACTTTTTCGTAGGGAAGGGACAGGGGAAGTGACTAACAAGTTTGTTACTTACTGTTTCACATTAACTACTTTACTTCTTACTGCTTATCATATCAAGTGATATTATCAGTTGGTGGATCAAATCGCTAAAACACGTTGTAGGCTGTACTTTTTCGTAGGGAAGGGACAGGGGAAGTGACTAACAAGTTTGTTACTTACTGTTTCACATTAACTACTTTACTTCTTACTGCTTATCATATCAAGTGATATTATCAGTTGGTGGATCAAATCGCTAAAACACGTTGTAGGCTGTACTTTTTCGTAGGGAAGGGACAGGGGAAGTGACTAACAAGTTTGTTACTTACTGTTTCACATTAACTACTTTACTTCTTACTGCTTATCATATCAAGTGATATTATCAGTTGGTGGATCAAATCGCTAAAACACGTTGTAGGCTGTACTTTTCGATGGGAAGGGACAGGGGAAGTGACTAACAAGTTTGTAACTTACTGTTTCACATTAACTACTTTACTTCTTACTGCTTATCATATCAAGTGATATTATCAGTTGGTGGATCAAATCGCTTTAACACGTCGTAGGCTGTACTTTTCGATGGGAAGGGACAGGGGAAGTGATTAGCAAGTTTGTTACTTACTGTTTCACATTAACTACTTTACTTCTTACTGCTTATCATATCAAGTGATATTATCAGTTGGTGGATCAAATCATTGAAACACGTGGTAAGCTGTACTTTTTCGTAGGGAAGGGACAGGGGAAGTGAGTAACAAGTTTGTTACTTACTGTTTCACATTAACTACTTTACTTCTTACTGCTTATCATATCATGTGATATTATCAGTTGGTAGATCAAATCGTTAAAATACGTTGTAGGCTGTACTTTTCGATGGGAAGGGACAGGGGAGAAGACTAACAAGTTTGTTACTTACTGTTTCACGTTAACTACTTTACTTCTTACTGCTTATCATATCATGTGATATTATCAGTTGGTGGATCAAATCGCTAAGACACGTTGTAGGCTGTACTTTTCGATGGGAAGGGACAGGGGAAGTGACTAACAAGTTTGTAACTTACTGTTTCACATTAACTACTTTACTTCTTACTGCTTATCATATCATGTGATATTATCAGTTGGTAGATCAAATCATTGAAACACGTGGTAAGCTGTACTTTTCGATGGGAAGGGACAGGGAAGTGACTAACAAGTTTGCAACTTACTGTTTCACATTAACTACTTTACTTCTTACTGCTTATCATATCAAGTGATATTATCAGTTGGTGGATCAAATCATTGAAACACGGTGTAGGCTGTACTTTTCGATGGGAAGGGACAGGGGAAGTGATTAACAAGTTTGTTACTTACTGTTTCACATTAACTACTTTACTTCTTACTGCTTATCATATCAAGTGATATTATCAGTTGGTAGACCAAATCGCTAAAATACGTTGTAGGCTGTACTTTTCGATGGGAAGGGACAGGGGAGAAGACTAACAAGTTTGTTACTTACTGTTTCACATTAACTACTTTACTTCTTACTGCTTATCATATCAAGTGATATTATCAGTTGGTGGATCAAATCATTGAAACACGTGGTAAGCTGTACTTTTTCGTAGGGAAGGGACAGGGGAAGTGAGTAACAAGTTTGTTACTTACTGTTTCACATTAACTACTTTACTTCTTACTGCTTATCATATCAAGTGATATTATCAGTTGGTGGATCAAATCGCTTAAACACGTCGTAGGCTGTACTTTTCGATGGGAAGGGACAGGGGAAGTGACTAACAAGTTTGTTACTTACTGTTTCACATTAACTACTTTACTTCTTACTGCTTATCATATCAAGTGATATTATCAGTTGGTAGATCAAATCGCTAAAACACGTTGTAGGCTGTACTTTTCGATGGGAAGGGACAGGGGAAGTGACTAACAAGTTTGTTACTTACTGTTTCACATTAACTACTTTACTTCTTACTGCTTATCATATCAAGTGATATTATCAGTTGGTGGATCAAATCGCTAAAACACGTTGTAGGCTGTACTTTCCGATGGGAAGGGACAGGGGAAAAGACTAACAAGTTTGCAACTTACTGTTTCACATTAACTACTTTACTTCTTACTGCTTATCATATCATGTGATATTATCAGTTGGTGGATCAAATCATTGAAACACGTGGTAAGCTGTACTTTTTCGTAGGGAAGGGACAGGGGAAGTGACTAACAAGTTTGTTACTTACTGTTTCACATTAACTACTTTACTTCTTACTGCTTATCATATCATGTGATATTATCAGTTGGTAGATCAAATCGCTAAAACACGTTGTAGGCTGTACTTTTCGATGGGAAGGGACAGGGGAAGTGACTAACAAGTTTGTTACTTACTGTTTCACATTAACTACTTTACTTCTTACTGCTTATCATATCAAGTGATATTATCAGTTGGTAGATCAAATCGCTAAAACACGTTGTAGGCTGTACTTTTCGATGGGAAGGGACAGGGGAAGTGACTAACAAGTTTGTTACTTACTGTTTCACATTAACTACTTTACTTCTTACTGCTTATCATATCATGTGATATTATCAGTTGGTGGATCAAATCATTGAAACACGTTGTAGGCTGTACTTTTCGATGGGAAGGGACAGGGAAGTGAGTAACGAGTTTGTTTCTTACTGTTTCACATTAACTACTTTCCTTCTTACTGCTTATTATATCAAGTGATATTATCAGTTGGTGGATCAAATCGCTGAAACACGTTGTAGGCTGTACTTTTCGATGGGAAGGGACAGGGAAAGTGACTAACAAGTTTGTTACTTACTGTTTCACATTACTTACTTTACTTCTTACTGCTTATCATATCATGTGATATTATCAGTTGGTAGATCAAATCGCTAAAATACGTTGTAGGCTGTACTTTCCGATGGGAAGGGACAATGGAAAAGACTAACAAGTTTGCAACTTACTGTTTCACATTAACTACTTTACTTCTTACTGCTTATCATATCAAGTGATATTATCAGTTGGTGGATCAAATCATTGAAACACGTGGTAAGCTGTACTTTTCGATGGGAAGGGACAGGGAAGTGACTAAGAAGTTTGTTACTTACTGTTTCACATTAACTGCTTTACTTCTTACTGCTTATCATATCAAGTGATATTATCAGTTGGTAGATCAAATCATTGAAACACGTTGTAGGCTGTAATTTTTCGTAGGGAAGGGACAGGGGAAGTGACTAAAAAGTTTGTCACTTATGTTTTACATTAACTACTTTTTATTACTTACTGCTTATCATATCAAGTGATATTATCAGTTGGTAGATCAAATCGCTAAAACACGTTGTAGGCTGTACTTCTCGATGGGAAGGGACAGGGGAAGTGACTAACAAGTTTGTTACTTACTGTTTCACATTAACTACTTTACTTCTTACTGCTTATCATATCATGTGATATTATCAGTTGGTGGATCAAATCGCTAAAACACGTTGTAGGCTGTACTTTCCGATGGGAAGGGACAGGGGAAGTGACTAGCAAGTTTGTTACTTACTGTTTCACATTAACTACTTAATTCTTACTGCTGATCATATCAAGTGATATTATCAGTTGGTGGATCAAATCATTGAAACACGTGGTAAGCTGTAATTTTTCGATGGGAAGGGACAGGGGAAGTGACTAACAAGTTTGTTACTTACTGTTTCACATTAACTACTTTACTTCTTACTGCTTATCATATCATGTGATATTATCAGTTGGTAGATCAAATCGCTAAAACACGTTGTAGGCTGTACTTTTCGATGGGAAGGGACAGGGGAAGTGACTAACAAGTTTGTTACTTACTGTTTCACATTAACTACTTTACTTCTTACTGCTTATCATATCAAGTGATATTATCAGTTGGTAGATCAAATCGCTAAAACACGTTGTAGGCTGTACTTTTCGATGGGAAGGGACAGGGGAAGTGACTAACAAGTTTGTTACTTACTGTTTCACATTAACTACTTTACTTCTTACTGCTTATCATATCATGTGATATTATCAGTTGGTGGATCAAATCGCTAAGACACGTTGTAGGCTGTACTTTTCGATGGGAAGGGACAGGGGAAGTGACTAACAAGTTTGTTACTTACTGTTTCACATTAACTACTTTACTTCTTACTGCTTATCATATCATGTGATATTATCAGTTGGTGGATCAAATCATTGAAACACGTTGTAGGCTGTACTTTTCGATGGGAAGGGACAGGGGAAGTGATTAACAAGTTTGTTACTTACTGTTTCACATTAACTACTTTACTTCTTACTGCTTATCATATCAAGTGATATTATCAGTTGGTAGACCAAATCGCTTAAACACGTCGTAGGCTGTACTTTTCGATGGGAAGGGACAGGGGAAGTGATTAACAAGTTTGTTACTTACTGTTTCACATCAACTACTTTACTTCTTACTGCTTATCATATCAAGTGATATTATCAGTTGGTGGATCAAATCATTGAAACACGTGGTAAGCTGTACTTTTTCGTAGGGAGGGGACAGGGGAAGCGAGTAACAAGTTTGTTACTTACTGTTTCACATTAACTACTTTACTTCTTACTGCTTATCATATCAAGTGATATTATCAGTTGGTAGATCAAATCATTGAAACACGTTGTAGAGCTGTACTTTTTCGATGGGAAGGGACAGGGGAAGTGACTAACAAGTTTGTTACTTACTGTTTCACATTACCTACTTTACTTCTTACTGCTTATCATATCAAGTGATATTATCAGTTGGTAGATCAAATCGCTAAAACACGTTGTAGGCTGTACTTTCCGATGGGAAGGGACAGGGGAAAAGACTAACAAGTTTGTTACTTACTGTTTCACAACAACTACTTTACTTCTTACTGATTATCATATCATGTGATATTATCAGTTGGTGGATCAAATCGCTAAAATACGTCGTAGGCTGTACTTTCCGATGGGAAGGGACAGGGGAAAAGACTAACAAGTTTGTTACTTACTGTTTCACAACAACTACTTTACTTCTTACTGCTTATCATATCATGTGATATTATCAGTTGGTGGATCAAATCATTGAAACACGTGGTGAGCTGTACTTTTTCGTAGGGAAGGGACAGGGGAAGTGACTAACAAGTTTGTTACTTACTGTTTCACATTAACTACTTTACTTCTTACTGCTTATCATATCATGTGATATTATCAGTTGGTGGATCAAATCGCTAAGACACGTTGTAGGCTGTACTTTTCGATGGGAAGGGACAGGGGAAGTGACTAACAAGTTTGTAACTTACTGTTTCACATTAACTACTTAACTTCTTACTGCTTATCATATCAAGTGATATTATCAGTTGGTGGATCAAATCGCTTAAACACGTCGTAGGCTGTACTTTTCGATGGGAAGGGAGAGGGGAAGTGACTAACAAGTTTGTAACTTACTGTTTCACATTAACTACTTTACTTCTTACTGCTTATCATATCAAGTGATATTATCAGTTGGTGGATCAAATCATTGAAACACGTGGTAAGCTGTACTTTTCGATGGGAAGGGAGAGGGGAAGTGACTAACAAGTTTGTAACTTACTGTTTCACATTAACTACTTTACTTCTTACTGCTTATCATATCAAGTGATATTATCAGTTGGTGGATCAAATCATTGAAACACGTCGTAGGCTGTACTTTCGTAGGAAGGGACAGGGAAGTGACTAACAAGTTTGTTACTTACTGTTTCACGTTAACTACTTTACTTCTTACTGCTTATCATATCATGTGATATTATCAGTTGGTGGATCAAATCGCTAAGACACGTTGTAGGCTGTACTTTTCGATGGGAAGGGACAGGGGAAGTGACTAACAAGTTTGTTACTTACTGTTTCACATTAACTACTTTACTTCTTACTGCTTATCATATCAAGTGATATTATCAGTTGGTAGATCAAATCGCTTAAACACGTCGTAGGCTGTACTTTTCGATGGGAAGGGAGAGGGGAAGTGACTAACAAGTTTGTAGCTTACTGTTTCACATTAACTACTTTACTTCTTACTGCTTATCATATCAAGTGATATTATCAGTTGGTAAATCAAATCGCTAAAATACGTTGTAGGCTGTACTTTTCGATGGGAAGGGACAGGGGAAGTGACTAACAAGTTTGTTACTTACTGTTTCACATTAACTACTTTACTTCTTACTGCTTATCATATCATGTGATATTATCAGTTGGTGGATCAAATCATTGAAACACGTGGTAAGCTGTACTTTTTCGTAGGGAAGGGACAGGGGAAGTGAGTAACAAGTTTGTTACTTACTGTTTCACATTAACTACTTTACTTCTTACTGCTTATCATATCATGTGATATTATCAGTTGGTGGATCAAATCATTGAAACACGTGGTAAGCTGTAATTTTTCGATGGGAAGGGACAGGGGAAGTGATTAACAAGTTTGTTACTTACTGTTTCACATCAACTACTTTACTTCTTACTGCTTATCATATCAAGTGATATTATCAGTTGGTAAATCAAATCGCTAAAATACGTTGTAGGCTGTACTTTTCGATGGGAAGGGACAGGGGAGAAGACTAACAAGTTTGTTACTTACTGTTTCACGTTAACTACTTTACTTCTTACTGCTTATCATATCAAGTGATATTATCAGTTGGTAGACCAAATCGCTTAAACACGTCGTAGGCTGTACTTTTCGATGGGAAGGGACAGGGGAAGTGACTAACAAGTTTGTTACTTACTGTTTCACATTAACTACTTTACTTCTTACTGCTTATCATATCATGTGATATTATCAGTTGGTAGATCAAATCGCTTAAACACGTCGTAGGCTGTACTTTTCGATGGGAAGGACAGGGAAGTGACTAACAAGTTTGTTACTTACTGTTTCACATTAACTACTTTACTTCTTACTGCTTATCATATCATGTGATATTATCAGTTGGTGGATCAAATCATTGAAACACGTCGTAGGCTGTACTTTTCGATGGGAAGGGACAGGGGAAGTGACTAACAAGTTTGTTACTTACTGTTTCACATTAACTACTTTACTTCTTACTGCTTATCATATCAAGTGATATTATCAGTTGGTAGACCAAATCGCTTAAACACGTCGTAGGCTGTACTTTTCGAAGGGAAGGGACAGGGGAAGTGATTAATACGTTTGTTACTTACTGTTGCACATCAACTACTTTACTTCTTACTGCTTATAATATCAAGTGATATTATCAGTTGGTAGATCAAATGGCTAAAACACGTCGTAGGCTGTACTTTTCGATGGGAAGGGACAGGAGAAGTGACTAACAAGTTTGTAACTTACTGTTTCACATTAACTACTTAACTTCTTACTGCTTATCATATCAAGTGATATTATCAGTTGGTGGATCAAATCGCTTAAACACGTCGTAGGCTGTACTTTTCGATGGGAAGGGAGAGGGGAAGTGACTAACAAGTTTGTAACTTACTGTTTCACATTAACTACTTTACTTCTTACTGCTTATCATATCAAGTGATATTATCAGTTGGTGGATCAAATCATTGAAACACGTCGTAGGCTGTACTTTTCGATGGGAAGGGAGAGGGGAAGTGACTAACAAGTTTGTAACTTACTGTTTCACATTAACTACTTTACTTCTTACTGCTTATCATATCAAGTGATATTATCAGTTGGTAGACCAAATCGCTTAAACACGTCGTAGGCTGTACTTTTCGATGGGAAGGGACAGGGGAAGTGATTAACAAGTTTGTTACTTACTGTTTCACATTAACTACTTTACTTCTTACTGCTTATCATATCAAGTGATATTATCAGTTGGTGGATCAAATCGCTAAAATACGTCGTAGGCTGTACTTTCCGATGGGAAGGGACAGGGGAAAAGACTAACAAGTTTGTTACTTACTGTTTCACAACAACTACTTTACTTCTTACTGCTTATCATATCATGTGATATTATCAGTTGGTGGATCAAATCATTGAAACACGTGGTAAGCTGTACTTTTTCGTAGGGAAGGGACAGGGGAAGTGAGTAACAAGTTTGTTACTTACTGTTTCACATTAACTACTTTACTTCTTACTGCTTATCATATCATGTGATATTATCAGTTGGTGGATCAAATCGCTAAAATACGTCGTAGGCTGTACTTTCCGATGGGAAGGGACAGGGGAAAAGACTAACAAGTTTGTTACTTACTGTTTCACAACAACTACTTTACTTCTTACTGCTTATCATATCAAGTGATATTATCAGTTGGTAGACCAAATCGCTTTTACACGTCGTAGGCTGTACTTTTCGATGGGAAGGGACAGGGGAAGTGATTAACAAGTTTGTTACTTACTGTTTCACATCAACTACTTTACTTCTTACTGCTTATCATATCAAGTGATATTATCAGTTGGTGGATCAAATCGCTAAAACACGTCGTAGGCTGTACTTTTCGATGGGAAGGGACAGGGGAAGTGACTAACAAGTTTGTTACTTACTGTTTCACATTAACTGCTTTACTTCTTACTGCTTATCATATCAAGTGATATTATCAGTTGGTAGATCAAATCGCTAAAACACGTCGTAGGCTGTATTTTTCGATGGGAAGGGACAGGGGAAGTGACTAACAAGTTTGTTACTTACTGTTTCACAATACCTACTTTACTTCTTACTGCTTATCATATCATGTGATATTATCAGTTGGTGGATCAAATCGCTAAAACACGTTGTAGGCTGTACTTTCCGATGGGAAGGGACAGGGGAAAAGACTAACAAGTTTGCAACTTACTGTTTCACATTAACTACTTTACTTCTTACTGCTTATCATATCAAGTGATATTATCAGTTGATGGATCAGATCATTGAAACACGTGGTAAGCTGTACTTTTTCGTAGGGAAGGGACGGGGGAAGTGACTAACAAGTTTGTTACTTACTGTTTCACATTAACTACTTTACTTCTTACTGCTTATCATATCATGTGATATTATCAGTTGGTAGATCAAATCGCTAAAACACGTTGTAGGCTGTACTTTTCGATGGGAAGGGACAGGGGAAGTGACTAACAAGTTTGTTACTTACTGTTTCACATTAACTACTTTCTTCTTACTGTTTATCATATCAAGTGATATTATCAGTTGGTAGATCAAATCGCTAAAACACGTTGTAGGCTGTACTTCTCGATGGGAAGGGACAGGGGAAGTGACTATTAAGTTTGTTACTTACTGTTTCACATTAACTATTTTACTTCTTACTGTTTATCATATCATGTGATATTATCAGTTGGTGGATCAAATCGCTAAAACACGTCGTAGGCTGTACTTTCAGATGGGAAGGGACAGGGGAAAAGACTAACAAGTTTGCAACTTACTGTTTCACATTAACTACTTTACTTCTTACTGCTTATCATATCAAGTGATATTATCAGTTGGTGGATCAAATCGCTAAAATACGTCGTAGGCTGTACTTTTCGATGGGAAGGGACAGGGGAAGTGACTAACAAGTTTGTTACTTACTGTTTCACATTAACTACTTTACTTCTTACTGCTTATCATATCAAGTGATATTATCAGTTGGTAGATCAAATCGCTAAAACACGTCGTAGGCTGTACTTTTCGATGGGGAGGGACAGGGGAAGTGACTAACAAGTTTGTTACTTACTGTTTCACATTAACTACTTTACTTCTTACTGCTTATCATATCAAGTGATATTATCAGTTGGTAGATCAAATCGCTAAAACACGTCGTAGGCTGTACTTTTCGATGGGGAGGGACAGGGGAAGTGACTAACAAGTTTGTTACTTACTGTTTCACATTAACTACTTTACTTCTTACTGCTTATCATATCAAGTGATATTATCAGTTGGTGGATCAAATCGCTGAAACACGTCGTAGGCTGTACTTTTTCGTAGGGAAGGGACAGGGGAAGTGACTAAAAAGTTTGTTACTTACTGTTTCACATTAACTACTTTATTTCTTACTGCTTATCATATCATGTGATATTATCAGTTGGTAGATCAAATCGCTAAAACACGTCGTAGGCTGTACTTTTCGATGGGAAGGGACAGAGGAAGTGACTAACAAGTTTGTTACTTACTGTTTCACATTAACTACTTTATTTCTTACTGCTTATCATATCATGTGATATTATCAGTTGGTGAATCAAATCGCTAAAACACGTCGTAGGCTGTACTTTTCGATGGGAAGGGACAGAGGAAGTGACTAACAAGTTTGTTACTTACTGTTTCACATTAACTACTTTATTTCTTACTGCTTATCATATCATGTGATATTATCAGTTGGTAGATCAAATAGCTAAAACACGTTGTAGGCTGTACTTTTTTTGTAGGGAAGGGACAGGGGAAGTGACTAACAAGTTTGTTACTCACTGTTTCACATTAACTACTTTACTTCTTACTGCTTATCATATCATGTGATATTATCAGTTGGTAGATCAAATCGCTAAAACACGTCGTAGGCTGTACTTTTCGATGGGAAGGGACAGGGGAAGTGACTAACAAGTTTGTTACTCACTGTTTCACATTAACTACTTTACTTCTTACTGCTTATCATATCATGTGATATTATCAGTTGGTAGATCAAATCGCTAAAACACGTCGTAGGCTGTACTTTTCGATGGGAAGGGACAGGGGAAGTGACTAACAAGTTTGTTACTTACTGTTTCACATTAACTACTTTATTTCTTACTGCTTATCATATCAAGTGATATTATCAGTTGGTAGATCAAATCGCTAAAAAACGTCGTAGGCTGTACTTTTCGATGGGAAGGGACAGGGGAAGTGACTAACAAGTTTGTTAGTTACTGTTTCACATTAACTACTTTACTTCTTACTGCTTATGTGATATTATCATTTGGTAGATCAAATCGCTAAAACACGTCGTAGGCTGCACTTTCGAGGGCAAGGGACAGGGGAAGTGACTAACAAGTTTGTTACTTACTGTATGCCATTAATTCCTTTTCTTCACTTTTACTGCTTATCATATCAAGTGATATTATCCGTTGGTAGATCAAATCGCTAAAACACGTCGAAGGCTGTACTTTTCGATGGGAAGGGACAGGGGAAATGACTAACAAGTTTGTTACTTACTGTTTCACATTAACTACTTTACTTCTTACTGCTTATCATATCAAGTGATATTATCAGTTGGTGGATCAAATCGCTAAAACACGACGTAGGCTGTACTTTTCGATGGGAAGGGACAGGGAAGTACTAACAAGTTTGTTACTTACTGTTTCACATTAACTACTTTACTTCTTACTGCTTATCATATCAAGTGATACTATCAGTTGGTAGATCAAATCGCTAAAACACGTCGTAGGCTGTACTTTTCGATGGGGAAGGGACAGGGGAAGTGACCTAACAAGTTTGTTACTTACTGTTTCACATTCACCAATTCACTTCTTACTGCTTATCGTATCAAGTGATATTATCAGTTGGTAGACCAAGTCGCTTAAACACGTCGTAGGCTGTACTTTTCGATGGGGAGGACAGGGAAGTGAATAACAAGTTTGTTATTTACTGTTCCACATTAACTACTTTACTTCTTACTGCTTATCATATCAAGTGATATTATCAGTTGGTAGATCAACTCGCTAAAACACGTCGTAGGCTGTACTTTTCGATGGGAAGGGACAGGGAAAGTGACTAACAAGTTTGTTACTTACTGTTCAACATTAACTACTTTACTTCTTACTGCTTATCATATCAAGTGATATTATCAGTCGGTAGATCAACTCGCTAAAACACGTCGTAGGCTGTACTTTTCGATGGGAGGGACAGAGAAAGTGACTAACAAGTACGTTACTTACTGTTTCACGTTAACTACTTTACTTCTTACTGCTTATCATATCAAGTGATATTATCAGTTGGTAGATCAACTCGCTAAAACACGTCGTAGGCTGTACTTTTCGATGGGGAGGGACAGGGGAAGTGACTAACAAGTTTGTTAGTTACTGTTTCACATTAACTACTTTACTTCTTACTGCTTATCATATCAAGTGATACTATCAGTTGGTAGATCAACTCGCTAAAACACGTCGTAGGCTGTACTTTTCGATGGGGAGGGACAGGGGAAGTGACTAACAAGTTTGTTACTTACTGTTTCACATTAACTACTTTACTTCTTACTGCTTATCATATCAAGTGATACTATCAGTTGGTAGATCAACTCGCTAAAACACGTCGTAGGCTGTACTTTTCGATGGGGAGGGACAGGGGAAGTGACTAACAAGTTTGTTAGTTACTGTTTCACATTAACTACTTTACTTCTTACTGCTTATCATATCATGTGATATTGTCAGTTGGTTGATCAAATCGCTAAAACACGTCGTAGGCTGAACTTTTCGATGGGAAGGAACAGGGAAAGTTACTAACAAGTTTGTTATTTACCGTTTCACGTTAACTACTTTACTTCTTACAGTTTATCATATCAAGTGATATCATCAGTCGGTAGATCAACTCGCTAAAACACGTCGTAGGCTGTACTTTTCGATGGGGAGGGACAGAGAAAGTGACTAACAAGTACGTTACTTACTGTTTCACGTTAACTACTTTACTTCTTACTGCTTATCATATCAAGTGATACTATCAGTTGGTAGATCAACTCCCTAAAACACGTCGTAGGCTGAACTTTTCGATGGAAAGGAACAGGGAAAGTTACTAACAAGTTTGTTATTTACTGTTTCACGTTAACTAATTTACTTCTTACTGTTTATCATATCATGTGATATTGTCAGTTGGTTGATCAAATCGCTAAAACACGTCGTAGGCTGAACTTTTCGATGGAAAGGAACAGGGAAAGTTACTAACAAGTTTGTTAGTTACTGTTTCACATTAACTACTTTACTTCTTACTGCTTATCATATCAAGTGATATTATCAGTTGGTGGATCAAATCACTGAAACACGTTGTAAGCTGTACTTTTTCGATAGGAAGGGACAGGGAAGTGACTAACAAGTTTGTTACTTACTGTTTCACATTCACTACTTTACTTCTTACTGCTTATCATATCATGTGATATTATCAGTCGGTAGGTCAACTCGCTAAAACACGTTGTAAGCTGTACTTTTTCGTAGGGAAGGGACAGCGGAAGTGACTAACAAGTACGTTACTTACTGTTTCACGTTAACTACTTTACTTCTTACTGCTTATCATATCAAGTGATACTATCAGTTGGTAGATCAACTCCCTAAAACACGTCGTAGGCTGTACTTTTCGATGGGGAGGGACAGGGGAAGTGACTAACAAGTTTGTTAGTTACTGTTTCACATTAACTACTTTACTTCTTACTGCTTATCATATCAAGTGATATTATCAGTTGGTGGATCAAATCACTGAAACACGTTGTAAGCTGTACTTTTTCGTAGGGAAGGGACAGGGGAAGTGACTAACAAGTTTGTTACTTACTGTTTCACATTCACTACTTTACTTCTTACTGCTTATCATATCATGTGATATTATCAGTCGGTAGGTCAGCTCGCTAAAACACGTCGTAGGCCGTACTTTTCGATGGGGAGGGACAGCGGAAGTGACTAAGAAGTTTGTTACTTTCTAATGACGTCATCAAAAATTACATAGGGCATCTGATGACGTCATGAAAGGATGTCATGTAAAAGTACTTAGGGCATCTGATTGAAGTCATTAGGATGTCATGTAAAGTACATAGGGCATCTGATGACGTCATCAGGATGCTTTCATGTAATGTACATAGGGCATCTGTTGATGACGTCATCCAGGATGTCATGTAAAAAGTACATAGGGCATCTGATGCCATGAACAGGATGTCATGTAAAGTACATAGGGCATCTGATGACGTCATCACAGGATGTCATGTAAAGTACTTACGAGCATCTGATGACGTCATCAGGGTGTCATGCAAGATACATAGGGCATCTGATGACGTTATCAGGATGTCAATGTAAAGTACGCCAGAGAGGAGAGGGCATCTGATGACGTCAACAGGGGTGTCATGCAAGATACATAGGGCATCTGGATGACGTCATCAGGGTGTCATGCAAGATACATAGGGCATCTGATGACGTTATCAGGACGTCGTGGAAAGTGATGCAGCGCTGTCATTTACGTAGCGTGCGCAACAAAGTTTGTTGCTCACTGATTATTATAGCAATCCATGCTATTCGGAAAATATTGAAGATTTTTTCAGGGATATTACTTCGTAATATCAATAAAAGTGTGAACAATTCTATCAAAAAGAGGTCTTCCAAGCAAAAAAGGTTTGGTTTGGCGTCAAGTAACAATTCGAACAAAAAGTGAACAATAGGTAAGTAGAATGAGGAGAGAGTCTACAAAAAAGTGAACAATATTTTCTGAGACTGATTTTCTGGCAGCCGATATTTCTGTAACAGCAAAAACAAACCGTTTGTGGTATATCACGAGGAAGAGTTCAATGGTTTCCAAGAATGGACTTCAATTTTGACGAGATTATAAGAAACATGCTCTCATTAAGTGTAATGCTGCACTTTGGTTTCGCTTCTCGTAGCAACTGGAGCTAACCGTCCGTCTTTGCTTTTGGCATTATCTTCTATTCTGATGGTAAAGTAATAGGTTTTACATGCACATACATTTAAACGGTTCTCGCGTAATCTAGACCAATTTTGAAACCACAGAGTGCTTTTCCGTGTAGAACACCTGCCGCAACGGTTTTGTTTCCGCTGTTAAGAAGTATCGACCAGAAAAATCAGTCTCAAGAAAATATTGTTCACTTTTTTTGTAGACTCTCCTCATTCTACTTAACCTATTGTTCCCTTTTGTTGGAACGTTTCTGACGCCAACCAAACCTTTTTTGCCTTGGAAGATCCACTTTTGATAGAATAATACCTTGTGTCCATCCACACAGCCCACTCAGCTGTGCTAAAGCTTCCCGAATATCTCTTCGACTTGTTACGCTATCCAAATCCACACTCTGCATAATTTGCCGCAATTCCCAGTCACGCAGCAGAGCTTCCTATAAAACCGGCATCAAAACATTTGATCAAAGAAAGGATATACATAGTACATCAAAAAGAAAATGAGATTTCTAGATCAGACAGGGGAAAATTATATACATTTAAACACATGAGAGGCAAACAAGCTTTCTAGAGATATACAGTGGTGAGATTCTGAATTGAAGTCGAAGAAGACGAGAGATAATTCTAATATGACCCAATACTTTTTCCTTCTTTTCGACTATTTTCCCGGGAAAGCTTCAAAATAAGCTAAAGTGATGAAATTAACAAACCACAGCAGAGGAAACCGCAGAGAGAGTACTCAAATCCTGCACTTCATTTCTTCATGATTCGAGCAAATATGCTCGAAGAAATGATTTTCGAACAGTGGAAATTTCGAATCAGCTTAAACTTCCCATTTCTCGAATATTCGAGTGTCTGGAGTCGAATTTTGGGATTCCACAATAACTGAGTTTTCGAACAACTTTCGGTATTGACTGTTCACGGACCAGGAGTGCCTTTTGACGGCAATAAGGCAAGTTGTATTCCATTCAAGAGTTTTCCAGGGGAATCTTTCCATATCCGCCCTCTGGTTGGAGTGGAATCACAAGCGGCTGGCGGCTGTGGACAACCGTGACTGCAAGCGTATGGCGCAAAAGTGAAAATTCTGTGTGTGAATAAAAACTGCATCGGCCTGCCCAACTGGGGGGTAAGAATGACCCGCCGATGACTAAGTATTGCTCAAAAAAACGTGCTCCTCATTATCCTCTTTGCAGTCACGACTTGCGGTTGCTGTCACAGGTTCTACAGGAACTGGCAGCGTTGAATAGAGTTCAAAATTGCAGTGGGGCTCCTGCTACACAAACTTTGTGTAAATGTCAGATCACTGAAAGACGAAATCCCGTTGTTTGGACCCCATTCCTGCTATTTCAAATGTTTCTTTGCATTGCAGGCTCTGCTATAAAATCCCATTATATCATTATTATTATTTTAACAATTTTTAAAAATGCGAACTACTGTGTAATGCTTTCCTACAGGAGCAATCGTTTCCCTAATTTTGCATTACGCTGCAGGGTTCCGACCGAAAATGTATTGGAAAGAACTTATGCTCTTCTCTGTTTCAAGGAAGCAATTGAAAGCTCAGATCACATTACGAATCGCGAGAGCAAGGACATTAAAGACGCACTTTTTCGAATAACGCGTGCATGAGAAAAAGTCAGTAAAAGTGTCACCTTAGCTTTTCCTTACTTCCAGAAGACAAATAATCCCGTACGGTATCTGCAGCTTCAACTCGTCCCCTCTGTCCATCTCCATGGGGAGATTTAACTGCCTGCAAATGCATACATATTGCAAACAGTAGCGGCCCATCATGTAGAAATATCGCTGTAGAGAGAGATTTTTGACATGATCGGGATCGCCCAACTGCCTTGCTTGCATCCGAATGTCTCAAATCAGATTCTCCGAGAGTGGCTTACACTAGTTCACCAGAAGGGTTGCGTTTCTAGATTGATCCCCGGGATTCCACGGCCCGGAACAAATGTGAGGCGTAGTAGAGTTTCCATGTGGGTGAATTCCGCCTCTCATGACTACAAATTCGAATCAAAATGTTCCCCACGCTTGCTGCGGATTACATTAGCATTGTAACTTTTTCCCTGTACCATGTGTAACATGTTCTAGAAAACGCACCCAAGAAGTTTTACATATACAGACGCAATAGAAACGGTCGGTTGAGGATCACATGGATGGAAATCTATGCAACATGTCTTCTTCTTCTGCAGCCTCGAAGTGGTTTTTTGTCATAGGTTGAGGAACTGGGCAGGCCTTCACAGGATTCGTCCAAATTTCCATTGTTGTTAAGGAGAGTAGGAGTCTCTGTGGGCACATTAACAAGTGCGCCGTGTCGTTTTCGAGAGCAACCACCAGTCCGAGGCATGCGTCTGGTCGGCTGCTGTCGATCTTTGTTGACGGCTTAAGACATGAGCAGAATAGGGAGTGACCGCAGCGCAGCGAGGCAAGAGCACATCTACTGGCTCGCCTGCCGAGTTGGGAGAGACTTCGAACTCTTTTCTAGAAGAAAGCCCAGGCAGCACTGCTCCCTAAGATAGGGTTCACAGCCGCCTTCGTTAGATATCCTCGAACAAACTGCGGTGTGCTCCTCACGCGGAAGACAAAGACTTTCCCGCATCTGTTGGGGTCGGCCCATCTCTGTACATCAACTTTACACGAGGAGCATCTGCGAACGGCGTCCTAATCCTCGACCTCTCTCTCTAATGCGAAGCCTTCATGGTTCATAACTCTCTTTGTCCGGATTGGATTCGGCTGTCTCAGAACATTAATATACGTTTGCTGTGCCTGGGGTTCACAATGCTCCTTGACTGGCAATATGCAGGCCTCCGCGCGTAAGAGGTTCTATGCAACGCTGGGGAGCTCCTTGCACAACCGGTAAGCAATTCTAAGCGCAACATTCTGCTTGCACACGCTGCGAAGCTTATTCCACCGGAGCTGTATCTGACACCAGAGTGCTGCCACACTGGTGCCACGCATATTTCAGAAGCCGGCTGAAGTACAGTATTGCTCATGTAGGTTCTCGGTATAGTCTCTCGGAAGCTTCCCCCATGATGTTCATTTCCGAGAGCTCTTACAATATTAAGCTTTGCCCTTTGACGACTGTCTGTTTCTGTTCCGCGTTTTTGTGGTACTTGCCACAGTGACGGATCGAAAATGGGAGAGACCAAGCAGCTTGGGGAATCTTCTACTTGCTGGCAAACGACTACCCATCCCATCTGACATCTATGGGTGGGCACTGATGTTCCCTTGGTGCTTGTTGTGGAGCACTGATACAAGAAGACTTTGCAGCAGAGACTGTGAGCATCATATTATCGAGGAAAAGCTTCAACCTCGGGACAGAGATAGGCGCTGATCTTGTTAGCGGCTACTTACAGAGTCACGGTCCTGGCACATAATAGTGATGTCGTCGGCATACGAAACCATCTTTATACCCCCTGCGGAGGCTCGGGTAGATCTTCAAGGCAGAGGCTGAATAGGGCAGGGAGACAACTCCCTCCGCCCTACCTGGGAACACCGGGATCTGCTATTGGAATGCTATCGGATACGTGATTCTGGAACCTGAACTCGTAGCTCGGCGGCGCAGTCCCGTAAGCTAACAGAGAGTCAAACGCTTTGGTCAGGTCGAGGGCGACGGCCACCGTTCTTAGGGGGCTTTTTCATGTTGAATCCATCGAGCGCAAAGTTCACGATCTGCCAATAGAGCAGTAGTAGTAAAGTGAAGAGTTTCCTGAACCCATGCTGATGCTGCTGTCGCTCATTTTGATCGAAGACAGGTCCCTCACGATCCAACTTTTCAGCTAATTTGGCGACAACGGGAGATAAAAGGCTAATTGGTCGAAAGCCTTTTTGCCGTACTTTTGGGAACTTGCCTGGCTTTGGCAACAGCATCACATTGACTGTCTTCCAAGCTTGGGGTAGAATGCAGGTCCGGAAAGAATTGTTAATGATATCTGCAAGCATCGGTAGATGTTCCCATAGGGAAGCTTCTTCAGAATGGCTGGGGAGATGCCGTCAACGTCCGATAGCCTTCGAATTCCGCATTTCTTTGATAGCCTTCTCTACTTGGGTGAGAGTAAAGGCCTCAGAAGCGTTCATGAGCGGCTTGTAACCGGCTCAGCTCTCTAACCGTGACTGTTTTGAACGCCTCGCTTGACACGTGTGATTAAGGAATTCTTGCCGAGCGCATAAGCAGCCGCTTTCCCTGATTTGAAGACGTTCTCCTCGAACTCCAATAGCGGAGCTCATCGAGGGAGCGGACTTGCCGGAAATTTTCCTCAACACTTTTCCCACGTCGTAGTTCCGTCAGCCTTGGAATTCGAAGCTTTTTCAGTGAACTTCTCCCCAGCTGGCTCAGCTTCTTGCGCTTGTCCAGGTCCTCACTTGCAATCTCATTATCCAGCACAGCTATATCCGAAGGTCTAGATGATCAGCGGCTCTCTTCCCATCTCTGCAGTTACCTTATCTTCTGCAGTATCTCCTACTGCTGATATTGGGATAAAAAGTTCTTCCGCTCGTATCGACCCACAGGAATTGCTGCTTTCATGGCCTTGCGGATGGCAACTTGTTAGATGGCGCTCTTTCTGATGGAACATCACACCATTTCCATGGGTAGTCGACCGCATGGCGGAGTGCAACATCTCTGAAACAGAGTCCAGTCTGCTAGGCCTAAATTGAGATAAGAACGATGACGCTGAAACCAGAGCAAGGGGCAAGAGAGTCGGAGAGATCAAAATAGACAAAGACGTGGGAATGTGATCCACTGGAGATTTGTGGATGTGGACCACGTGCAAAGCATTAGAAAGATTGTAAGACACAAGAGAGATATCTGGGGCTAGAAGGTCGGCCGTTGGCAGGAGACGGAGTGGGCTTGTCATCATTGAGGATAACCAGGTCACACTCCCCTCAGCCCACTTCTTCACGACATCTTCCCCTCTGGCGTCAGAATCAAGAGCGGAACAGAACATGTGAGCATTAGAAATCCCCTGCAAAGAGACAGGTGAGGGAGAGAGTCAAGCATGATCATGCAACTGCTGTTAAAGGCATCGTTCCGGCGATGAAATTCGTTTTTGAGTTTTCAATGTATAATGGAAGCTCTAATATGCACTACACCACAGCCACGTTGAGAGAACCGCGAAAAAGTTACAGAAAACTGTTTTTCCGGACCCATTTCTCTTCGTTTTCAGACCCAATCCAACCAATCGACGCATAATAAAGGAACAGTCGATCGCTACGAATCGATGTGTTGACCTATGATCTCCCGATCATGCCCGTTCGTCTTTCTTTCAGCTGATTTTTGGGGGAGAAAAGATTGACCGATATGTGCAGAAAAGACTGTCATGACATAATCATATGATATATTTCACCAACCTTCACTCATTTGTACTATATCACTTGCTGATCAATTACTTTCTTTTCTCGTTTGGTGGGCGGACGTAACAGATGATCGACCCAAAGGTCAACCCCCGAACCCAGAAAGACGTTTTCAACTGGAAATAACTCCATTCCGGTTCAATTTTAAGACTGCAAACTCTGTGAGTGTCCTTATTAAGGTCCACTTGAACGATATAACACCAAAACAAGAATTTGGTTTTCAGCGCGCACGCTGCCTTTCAGGAGAGGTATGGGATTGTAAGACGGGTGGCAAGATGTTACAGGGGGGATATAGATGTTAAATAGAGATAAGGGGTTTTGAGGAGGGGGAGGTGGACAGGAACGTACTCAATAGTACCGTCCTTAGGAGTATCAGGAATAATATGAGAAGGTAAGGCAGATTGCACAGAAGTAGACACTCCGCCCCCAAGAGCTGACCTTGGCATGTGATAGGTGGTGTAGCCCGGAATGTTAGGTTGGGGATAAATGGTAGACGGAAGGCTTGGTTTCTTGAACCATGATAACATCCGGGTGATGAGAACGTGAGAATAGAGAGAGTTCAGATAATTTGGCGCGAAGGCTGTTGAGATTAAAGCGAACAATGGAAACGGGCGGTTGGTAATTGAGGAATCAGAGTTGCTGGGGGCAGAGCACAGAGCACAACGGAAGAATGAGTCGTGATGCCTCACAGAACTGAGGCCGAACAGGAGAGATGCACCCACCTTTGGCATCCGAAGCACTGGACGCTTGTTTTATGCCCGGTAACATCGTTGCTGCAGGTGGCACATGGATACTTCCGTGCTGGACCTGGATTCCTCTCGACGCCGGCCCTTTGTAATAAAATCCTCAGGAGAGCTACGGCCGACCAGCACCTCTCCCATGACAAAAACCCTCTTCTCGGAGGGGTTGACGTCGGTTTGCACGGAGGCGATCTTCTTTCCTCCACACTACCACGGCACGAACATACGACATCTCGGCGGCATGTTCGCTATAGACTAAGCGAGAACGGTCGTCTGGCAGCGAGCCTGATGAAAATTGATCTCCAACCAGAACGCTGACAATTTGCTCTGTATGTGTGAAACTCCTGCTGAGCAAGACTATAGATGAATAAAATCGGACAAACATCATGGAAGACTATAAGAACAGCTTCCTCACCATTGAGCGCAAAGGAAATCTGGGGAGGATATCCGATCCATGTAATACTCAGTCGCGGTAGCAGGCTCGCGCAACCTCCGTGTTTCTCGCTGCGTACCATCCAGCTCTTTATGAAGTGACTGGAAGACGAACCTGTAACCTATTCATTGCACAAAGCTATACTTTGAGGATCCGTCTATTCACTACGACTAGAAGATCTTACTAGTTCGTCACCAGCTCATCTCTTATGTTCCAGGTAAATATATTAAGAAAATGTTACTATCTCCCATTAGCCAAACTGGGGAGGTGCTGGGTGTAGAAATAAGATCCCGAAAATCTAAAAGACAGTGTTCACAATGGAGAAAATTCCAATTTCTTCACAGAAACGTGAGATCTGGGCCCTTATAAGAAAAGTGAAGAAAGAAACAAGAAAAACCTTCAGGAAGTGGTTGGAAATCACGTGGACCAGCCGACCCATTTCATCACCCCGCCTGTCAAACTGGCTAGGACCAGTGGTAGTCGCCCATTTCCTGTCACTTTAATCATGCAATATAAATTTGAAATGTAAAAATAAATTTAAAAAAAGAAATAAATAAAAACAAAAAATATAATTAAAAAAAGAGGTTGGAAAAGCCCCACTCAGGGATCCTCCAAAGAAGAGGATCCTAGCAACGTTGCCTCGATGACGTCGTCTATATACCGGAAATTGGATCCAGGATCAGTGTATATGGTGGATGATGGGCAACAACAACAACAATCACCCCGGCTGCTAAATTAGTGATTTTTTAAGAACCTTGGGCACGTAAACAACCGGAAAGCGAAAAAATTGGCCTTGATGAATGGGGGGGGGTGAGGTGAACCACTTGACTTTATCACATAGGAAGGCCTCAATCCCTCACACCGGCCAATCCTTCCAGTTTTAACAACGAAGCGTCATAGAAGGGATCCTTTTTTGGCAGCAAAAAGTGTCTACCTGTCGCAGCTGTCAAAATGGACAGCTAACCTCCCATATTCTACAGAAAACTCAACATCCTCGATTTGTCGTGAACATTGCGTTTAAAGGCACAGTACCCCCTCAGATATGAACTTTGAGATTTTCGCGTAATTGTGTAGAAAACCCCTCCTGTATAACACGTGCCAGATGCGAGATCTCAATTCCTCCAAATAAGCGAGATAGAAGCGACCACCACAGGCCCGGCCCCATTCCTGGTTTTCGATGTCAATAGCGGCTAGATGGATGGATGGATGATTTTCAACCGAGTCGTCGTTCTTCACTCCCTCTCCGATCTATCTCCTCATCTGCTTTCTGCTGTTCTGCTGTTGTTCTGCTCTCGTGCCGCGACTGCGAATCAAGAGAAATACAGGCCTGAGACAACTCGTCCACCAATTTTTCGCCCTCAAAATACAGGCATTTTCAAGAAGCCACATCTCTGTTCGTAGGGGGTCTTGGACGATTTCAGGAATACCATTGTGATCAGAGTGTGACCCTCTCCAATGTGAGATGAAACCTGAAAAATAATTTTCAGGGTATCCCGTGCCTTTAAAGGCAGTGTTCACGACAAATCTCGTTCTCGAGGTCTCGGTGTGAAACACTAGGTTGGCAGGTGCTGTAGAGGATAGGGTCCAAGAAAGCAACGCAAACTGGCCAGAAATAAATACAAACGACTTTGAAAGCTCTCCCGATGCGCCTACCTATCCCGGTCCGCCCCCAATCGGACGAGCTTGTGGCGCCGCGCACGTTTCGATGGCAAATTGCCAAGAAACTCTGCCGCAGTTAGCATTATCGATTCGCGCAGATTTCGGGATTAACGCGCGCTTGCCAAAATCAGCAGGGTCCATGAATCTCGTCCACGCCCTGAATTTAGAAACCGTTATTTTGACTTATTCTGGACGTTTTTCTTCCCTGTTTCTTCACTATTAGTTACCTCACGACCAAACAATCCCATTTTTCGTTCGAACTCGAGTGCGATATTCATCGTGAACACTGCACTGCTTTAAGGGGAAAAAATAAAACTTTCGGTGGCATGTAGTGTGCTGTTTGGGAGGGAATCATCTGCTCTGCCCTTAGGCCCCTGCCACAGTTGGACGATAGACTAAAATCCCACCCAATGGATGTGCAAGTGAATCACGCAAAACGTTGGCAAAAAACTGTTCTCTAATAGGTTATTCTAAGGGATCCATAGTCCCCCTTGTCCCACCACCATCGACGTTCGATTACTGCTAACATTCAGAAATCCAGTCGAGCGTGACATAGGCAGGCTCTCGGACCACATAAGTTGGACTACCGACGACCCAAGACGGCCCATGAATGACCTAGGATGGACAACGGCTGACTGTCGTCCAACTATGACCAACCGAATCGTTTCAATCGCTCGAATTGTCCTTTACTGCTCAAATCGATAATTTCAAGTGTTGCGAAGAGATTACACATTAGTCACGAGAAAAATAGCTCGATTCAGGAAGCAGTCGCTTAATTCTATGGAGCGGAGAATTCCCTTTCACACAACCCATAATATGGAGCTTGATTTTTACAATTCGTGCGCAACCTTCGACAAAAAAGCACGGGAACTAATTTTTCAACACGATACTTTGACAACGTTCATCTTAACTCCTGAGAAAATAGACAACCCTGACCACATCGCTTGCACAGAAACAGGTCGGAAGAGGAGAGCGTTATCAGCTTTGCAGGACGCTCCAGACCCATACACAGCCACACCACCATCTCCTGCCAATTCCACGCGGCTGCACCACAGCAAGGGCAAAACAACACCTATCCTAAAAATACAGCGATATGCTGTAAGAGTTGATTATCGAAAAAAGAGAGAGAGAAATGAAAGCATACGTCATGTTCCCCTTGTGATAATCCATCCCAATGAGGAAGTGTAAGCTTCTCCGAATCCTGAGTTGAAACCACGGCAAGATATCGAGCATGGTCAGAAACCTGAAATTATAATTCATAATAAAACGTAATAGCACAAAATCATTGATCATGTCCAAAAAATTGCTAGAGTGCCCGACGTTAGATAAGAAAAGCACTGTTAGTCATTCTTTGAATTCAACGTTTACGACGAAAATTAGGGAGCGAAGTCTCACTATATCGAGTTTTTCAGCACTAACTGCCTGCCAATTACAAGCTCAACGAATCGGGACCCGTAGAAAGCAAGAATTGGGGGAGGTCGGTAGGTGAATCACAATGTTTGCAGCCGCAGAGACGTCCTTGTAACAAGTTCAGGAGCAGGGAGACCAGAGTTGAATTCGTCCACAAATCTACTGTAGATCTCTTCGGGCAGTGAAATGAATGCGCTATAGTGTGGCCAGGGTTACCACCATCCGGCCACTCGTCGAGCTAACGTCGACGTCGACTTCTTCTTCTTTGTAGCCACATTGAGGGTTTTGTCACAGGTTGAGAAACTGGGCGACCAGTAACGGATTCGTCCATAAGTCCATTACGGTCAGCGTGGTGGGTCTCTCCGAACATTTGAAAAGGTGTGCAGTATCATGGCCGAGGCAGCCGCAGTCCGGCAAACATCTGATTTGCTGCTGTCTATTTTGCTGACGTAGGACATAAGCATGGTAGAATGACCACAGCGCAGCGATGCCAGGGTGCATCTGGCCCTTCTTGCGAGTTGAGCCTCGGATGTGCAGACTTGGGGCGGCACTACCCCCAATATGGGATTAATGGCCGCCTTTTCCAGATGGCACCGTACGAACTGAGTATGCTCCTCGCGCAATAGACGGAGTTGTTCTTGCTGTGAGTCGTGCCATCTTTGCAGATTGACTTTGCTGGGAGCATCGGCGAATGGCTTTCTGACGCCTCTCTCTCTGACGGGGTTTAGCACTCTCCAAGAGGGGTGATTTGGTTGTTTGACAATGTTGATGAAAAATTGTTGGGCCTGGAGCTGACAGTGCTCCCTTACTGGTAATAAGCGGGTCTCAGCATGCAAGTGATCGACTGGGGAACTTCTTGCACATCCGGTGGCGATTCGAAGAGCTGCATCCTGTATGCGTTGCATCTTGGTCCAGGATTCCGAAACTAGATGCTGCCAAACTGGTGCGGCGTATTCTAGTGCAGGCTGTAGGATCGCCTTATAGGTTATAATAATGGTTTCTTAGCAACTACCCCATGATGTACCGCCCAGGGCTCTAAGCACGTTAAGCTTCGCTTTAACGATAGCCTGCTTCTGTTCCGTGTTCTTATGGAACTTGAGCGATAGATCGAGCACGAGACCGAGAAGTTTTGGGAAGCGGGCCGCAGACAAACGATCTCCATTCCATTCGACATACGGATGTGCGCTGTGTTCAGATGGGTCCGTTGTGAGAACGGATACCGATGACTTTGACGCAGAAATCTTCAGCACTTTGCGGTCGAAGAAGCTTTTCAATGTGGTCAAGTACCCGTTAACCTTAGCGGCGGCCACATTTATGTCCGGATCACGACACAAGACAGTCATATCATCAGCGTAAGCGACCACCTTGATATCATGGGGAGGGGCGGGCATGTCTTCGAGGTACAGACTAAAGAGAGCAGGCGACAATACGCTGCCCTGTGGGACTCCAGCTGCAAACGGAATGCTGTTTTGAGACATGATTCTGGAACATCACTACAGCCCGTCTTCCCTTAGTGAATGCAGCTATCCACCGCTTTTTGCCATGGCGGGATTGATGAATCCAGTAAGTTGTTTGATAAGATGCCAAGATTCACTGTGTCGAAAGCCTTAGTGAGATCCAAGGCAACTGCTACAGTTCTATGCGGCTTATAGGCATTGAAGCCATCGCTTGCATAGCTCGTAATTTCCAACAATGCTGTCGTCGTGGAGTGCAGTCTTCTGAATCCATGCTGAAACGCCTGTCTCTCGTTGTGTTCGGCCAGGTCTTTGACGATCAGCTTTTCAGCTACTTTAGCAAAAGAAGGCAACAAGCTAATGGGCCGATATCCCTTGACTGAAGTTTGGGGCTTGCCAGGCTTGGGCAGCGGAACGACGTTTGCCGTCTTCCAATTCTGCGGGATAGTACACGACCTGAACGAGGTGTTTATCACATGAGTAAGAAGCGGTAGTAGGTCAGTGGGTATCTTCTTCAAGACAGCAGGACATATCCCATCAGGACCAATAGCTCTAGAGTTCCGTATTTCCTTTATAATCTTCTCAACTTGCGTCGTAGTAAACGCTTCGGCCGCACTCATAAGCGGGAGGCGGCACAGCTCTCTTACAGTCACTCTATTCTGCGGACCTCGTTTAGCACTGGTGATGAAAAAACTTTTCCCGAGCGCATAAGCGGCTTCCTTTCCTGATTTGAATACGCCGTTGTCGAATTCGATTGTGGAGACGGTGGCGGGTGAGCGTTTACCCGAAAGCTTCCGTAAAACCTTCGAAGTAGCTGCACTGTCCGTCTTAAAATCCAACTGCCCGGTGAACTTCTCGCACTCTTCTTTCTTGTGTCTGTCCAAATCCTTTTTGATCTCACTGTCAAGCTCAGCAATCACGGGGTCCAGATGATTAACCGCTCTGCTCGCATCTCTCGTTCTTCTTCTTGTCAGCCATGAACAGAGCATCGCATCAGAGGCGTAGGAAGCCAGCCACCTCACACGGCTTGTACCATAGATCTCGAGCAGACAAGATTGTAGGCCTGGCCGGACATGAAAATACATGCAAAAATCATGTCCAGCACATTCACAATCGGGGCATTTTATCTGGGACTGACTGATCAATCCGATGAGTGTAGGCCTTTAGATATCTGGAGTGACTGCATCGCAGACCAGCGAGGATTGTCCGGGTACGTCTCGGTAGTCCAGCTTCGCTGTCGTCGACTCGCGGGGGCACGCCGCCATAAATTGAGTTGGGCTGAGCATCAGACAGGTACTCTGCCACGAACCGCGTATGCTCAGCCATCTGGAGTCTTCTTCGCGGTAGCTCGGATGTAGCTCAGCGTTGTTGATCGACTGCAGACAGAGAAGCACTGAGCGGCGTGCGTATGCTTCTTGGGTGGGGGGCAGACGACAGAAGATGGTAATTTGGATTGGTCGGGCTCTTGACAATACTTATGAGAAACTGCTGAGACTGGAGTAAGCAGTGCTCTTTCACGGAAAAGTGGGCCGGTTTCCTGGTGAAGATGCGGAATAGGCGTCGACTTGTGATATCCAGTAATAAGCCTGAGGGCGGCATTCTGTGTTCTCCGCAATCTGTACCAAGAGGATTCAGAGAGATGTCTGGTCCATATAGGGGCACCATATTCAGGACCGGCTGCACCATGGCCCTGTATGTCATACGTAGCACTTCCCTTCGTGCTGCCCCAGGTGGTTCCAGCCAGTGCGCGCGAAGAATGTTGTTGCGCGAATTGGCTGAGGCAGCACATATACGCGCATTCTCATGAAATCGTAGCGAGGATCCAGGAAGACTCCCAGTAGTCGAGGATGCATAGACAGTGGCAGCTCGTGGCCATCCCAGATGACCTTGGGATGAAGCCGATGTTCGATAGTAGCCGTCGTACATAATGTGACACTTGACTTGGAGGCAGACACAGTCAGCAACCTTGATTTGAGATACACAGCCAACGTCCGTAGGTAGTTGTTCATGGTGGCAGTGGCTCGGTCAATAACTGAGTCCGTGCAAACGATAGTGATGTCATCAGCGTACAGGCACAGATGAATGCCAGTTGGTGGCTCAGGAATATCAGACAGAAATAGCGAGAACAGGCTAGGGAACAACACCCCGCCTTGCGGACACCCGGCTTTCAATGGGACCGAAGACGATAGATGTCCGTCGAACTTGACACGAATGGACCGGTTTTTGACAAAGCTATTAATCCATCTTTTAGACCAACTGGGCATGTCCGATTCCAGAATGGATTTCGATAGGATCGGGATATTGACGCTATCGAATGCAGCCGAGAGATCAATAGCAACGACGAGGCTTCTACCAGCCGGAGTCTTGCGATTGAATCCAGCGATGATATGCTCGGTGATTGATGTCAGGGCAGTGATGGTGGAATGCTCCTTTTTGAAACCATGCTGATGAAGGTTGTGCTGTAAGGCGTTTTGGAGGAGCGGATTGACAACCTTTTCCGCAAGCTTGGCTAGGGGGGAAAGGAGGGAGATGGGGCGGTGGGAGGCAGCCTTGTCCAGTGGCTGGCCAGGTTTGGCGATGGGAATGACGACAGCTTGTTTCCAGCGCGCCGGAATAACACCAGAACTGAATGACGAATAAATGAGATCACCGAGCAGTTCATGATAAGGATCAGGAAGATGCTTGAGATGAACAGCCGATATTCCGTCGGGTCCCTCTGCACGCGAATTTTTCATCGATTTGATGATCTTGTCAATGGCGGAGGGAGAAATAGCAGGGACATCCAGCCGGTTGAGCTTCCTGATTGCTCGTATTGTTCGTCTGTTTTGCATATCACGAGGCGATGAGGCCGATGTGAAAAGTTTACCAAGCAGACAAGCTGCCTTGTATCCGTGCTCGAATCTTCCAGACGGGAACTCGAGCATATTACGATCCGTGCTCATCTTTTTGCCAGAAATTCGTTTCAGTGTTGTCCAAGCTTTTCTGGCATCCGCGGCAAAATCAATCGACTCGGTTAGCTCTTTCCAGCGCTGCTGCTTGGGTTGATTTAGCAGCTCGGTGATGTTGTCCGACAGCTGCTGTACCGCAGGATCATTGGGATAAGATCTTCGCTTGTCGTCTCTCATCGTGATCAGGTCGAGGACTTCACTGGGCACGTTTGGGTGAAAAGTCCTTACACGTCCAGTGGGAATAGCTGCTTTGGAGGCACGTTCGATGGCTTTGACGATAAACTTCTCCTTATCGTAGACTGTTCCGTTCCTCGGGTAATCGGCCGCCTGGCTGGGCAACACCTCTTTGAATAGGTCCCAGTTAGCCTTACGATAATTGGAATAAGACTTACAACCAGAGCCAGAGAACGGAGCAAGCAAGCTATTAAGTGACAAATCCAATGACGTGATTATGAGAACATGATCACTGGCCAGGACCACATCGGTAGACCAGTTACAGGAGATAGCTAGCGAGGATGATACAAAGGTGATATCGGGTGAGGAAGGCCTACCCACTGCCGGAAGACGAGTGGGAGAATACTCATTGATAGGCACAAGATCACAATCATCAGCGAATAATTCAATGAGTTCACCTCTATTGTCAGGCTCTAGAGGAGAGAACCACGAGGGAGAATGAGCATTGAAATCACCAGCTACTACAACAGAACTAGATGACAAGACAGTAAGAACAGTATGTAAGTAATTTGAGGGGTGAAACGCGTTAGGACAGGACGTTTATGGGGTATGTAGACGTTGACAATATCAAGGGGGCCACTTTGTAATACAATATGAACACCAAGACATTCTACAACATCATTAGTGGGTGGATCAATTAGGTGAGAAGGAATAGATGTTTTTACAAATGTTGAGACGCCACCACCGTGAGATGTGCGAAGGATGTGGTACGACGTATAACCGGGTAAGCGGGAAGGGAGGGAAGATGGGCTAAGCAGTCTCCTGCAGGAGAATGACATCAGGTTGAGTGCGATCTACATACACTGTGAGTTCAGCAAGTTTGGCCAGCAGGCCATTTATATTGAGTTGATAAATGCTCAGACTATGTTGAGGAACCCTAGGAGAATTCAAAGAGCAAGACATACAACAGTAGGCATGCGTGTAGTCATCATAGCTGGACAATCCCGAACATTTGAGGTGCACCCAGCCAAGTTAACCACCACATTGAATGCTTGCATGTTGAGCAGATAGTCCGCAGTGACAGCAGGGATATCATGTGTCTTGCTGCGCGGCCCCGGGTTCCTCTCGATGCCAGTTCGTAAAAGTAGAATGCAGAGGACTGTAGCAGCCAGCCATTTACACTCCTAATACGAAAAGAAAAACTCCACATGAAGTGATTGATGTTCGTTTGATGAGCCTCCATAACGTCGAATCCACAGATCCACCACGCGTAGGTTGAACATCTTGGATCTCTCGTTCTAATTTTGTCGAGGATGTCTCTGTTGACATTTGGATAGAACGTCTTGACGCGACCGATAGGAATAGCCGCATTCATGGCCTTGCGGATTGCGTCAGATAAATGGCACTCTTTCTGGTGCACGCTTTCATTCCACGGGTAATCTGCCGATAGGCGAAGCGCAACTTCACTGAACAGGCGCCAGTCTGCTCGGCCTAAATGAAGATAAGAACGTTGGCGAACACCAGAAAAGGGAGCGAGAGAATTGGATAGATCGATGTGGACAACGACAGGAACATGGTCGCTTGGCAGTCGTCGAGGTAGACCATGAGCAGCAGCTAGAAAGGTTGGACGAGACAAGAGATATGTCTGGGCTAGAAGATCGGCCGTTGGTAGGGAGACGAGTGGGCTGATCATCGTTTAAGATGACCAGATCGCACTCCTCTGCCCATTCTTCGACGTCATTTCCTCTAGCGTCAGAATCAAGTGACCAGCAAAAGGTGTGAGCATTAAAATCGCCTGCGAAGACAACCGAGGATGAGAGGGAGCAGTCGGTTAGCTGCTTAAGCATAGGAATAGGATTGTATATATATATATATATATATATATATATATATATATATATATATATATATATATATATATATATATATATATATATATATATATATATATATATATATATATATATATATATATATATATATATATATATATATATATATATATATATATATATATATATATATATATATATATATATATATATATATATATATATATGTTGAAAAGAGAAACAGGTGTTTTGAGAGGAGATAGATTGGAAGGTACTTGTGGAGTACCATCCTCAGACGTTCGCTGTTGTCCACAGGACACGAATGAGATGTCACCTCACGCAATGCTCCTCAGACGTTCGCTGTTGTCCACAGGACACGAATGAGATGTCACCTCACGCAATGCTCCCTGTAGACATCCAAAAGGGGCATGGATCGCCCTCGAGAACTGCCCGTCGCCCCCCTCCTTGGTGCCGTAGACAACCTATCCGCGGGAACGCTTTTGCTGTAGACATCCCATCGGAGGAGGGTCTTTATCCCCGATTCCGCGTTCACATCCTATCAACATCCTGTAGACCTGATATTACCATCTCAGTGAAGCATCAACCGCTTTTTGACGTCACCCCTTGAGGGTAGCATACACACTCACAAACGTGGTGTAGATAAGAGCATAAATAGGACCGCTTTTGGCTCCTACCATGTCGTCTACGACGTTTGAAGCGCCAAAAACCATCCAGGATGACAATATGTGACAATGTTTGAGCAATCTTGCCTTCCACGTCTGTATTTCCCACCCGTTCGAGTATAGTGCAGTCCACCAAGAGTGTCTCATTTACTTATCAGTGAGAAGCGGTCGATTGGAGATCAATGAACATGAAACTCGTTGCAGCACAACCTCTCTCGCTCAATTGGTATCGGGCGTGCTGGTATGGGATTTATGCACATTGATCCCCAGCCGACCGCTTGTTATTGATAAGTAAATGAGACACTCTTGGTGGGCTCCACTATACAAGAATTAGAAATGAAACTTGAGAAAACATGTCATAAGATAGAGTGATAGCACTATCTCATGAGAGCGCACGAGAGAAATAGCTTGACTTGCTTGAATGTAACATGTCTGCATACCAATTAACCCTCGTCCATTTTTGGGAATGCCGCTCTACTTGGGCTGACTTTTTGAAATGTTGTTTCTCTCATGCATTCCCATTTGGTAATGCTATCACTCTAACTTATCACATGTTTTCTCGTTTCTTTTCTCATTCTCGTACTCGAATGGGTGGGAAAACACTGGCGTGGAAGGCAGGATTGCTCAAAAATTGCCAAGTAATATTGTCATCCTGGATGGTTTTTGGCGCTTCAAACGTATTTGACGACATGGTAGGGGCCGTGCGGTCCTATTTATGCTGTTATCTCGACCACGTTTGTGAGCGTGTATGCTGCCTTTAAACGGCGCTATGCCTTCTTTCGAAACTTGATGATGAGGCCCGATTTTCATTATTGCAGTTCTAATCTAAGCGCAACAGAGAAATTGGACCCTCTCAATCAAATTTCCTAGAGAAAAACTAACATTGGCGTGGATCCTAATGAGACTTATCGTTCCTCCTTGGAGGTTGGCGCAAACTCGGTGCACCTACGTAATAGCATATGACACCGAGTTTGCGCCAACCTTCGAGAGTAAACGCAAGGTCTCATTAGGATCTATACCGACGTTACATTATTTTAATAATGATGTCCTTATGCGGACAACACTCTACTGCTTACAAATGAACTACTATAAGTTATACAAACCATTCCAAATGAAATGTACTTTTCTAGAGCCAGTTTCAGACGAAGAGTCCAAATATGCCCTTTGCAGCTGCCTAGAGTCACCCTGGAAAACGTTATAGCAGTTTTTTTCCTCGGATTTTTGTACCTATTGTACCCTCGAAAAAGCGCATTAATTTTATGAAAATCTGGAAACAGACCTCATAATCGTGCTCAGGACCCGAAGCAGCCCCCAAGGCAAAGTTTGGGTGAAAGAACACGTACAAAGAGCGTTGAAATTTTTTTCCAGATTTGACTTAAAATTCAACCTGGGGGTGATTTGTAGTGCTGATCACGAGTCTGAGGTTTACCTGTGGTTTTTCCTAAGTTCGACTAAATTTGTTCAAAGCTTCCCATCGGCAGAAAAATTTGACGGCAAAATCGACTTTCGACGATTTCTGGAATCTGACAAAAGATGAGGCTCAAATCGTTCTTTTGGGGTTTATTTAGAGTGCTCAACACGAACCTGATGTCAGTTTATGGATTTTTGACAGCTTACGATAGATTACGTTGGGTATACGGTATAGTTGTGCAAGAACGAAAATTTTGAAAAAATTTCGATATTTTTTCGTTCGTTCGAAAATTCTTTCGAACGTAATTTTTTCAAATTCCGTTCATTCGATGTCCATTTGTCTGTTTTCAAACTATTACGTTCTGCCTCCTGAGTAACATGTTACCTACCGTAACCTACAGCAAACCTATAAATTCCGATAAGCGAAAACCCGATTCGTGTTCAGCAGTACATGTTTATCGCAGTATCCGGAGAAAATTTTTAAAAAAACACCTCAAAAACCCCATGGTGGGTACCCCTACCTTGCCGCGAAGCTATAAAAACGCTCATAACTTCTTTTAGAGTAAGTCTAGGCAGACTACGATTATACCGGAGTCACTCAAATTTTCCGCTACTAGTAGCAAGAACATCCTCCCAGATTATCGCCGTATTCAATGCGCGCCGAATATGCATTCAACCCGAAGACAAGGCGGTTAGGAGCACAGTCAGAGAACGTGCTGCTAGGGAGCACGTGCTCTTATAGTGCTTCAGATTACAGCACGTGCCCCGACGAATAAAACTTTGAATGCGTGCATGATACACATTCAACTCGATGAAAAAAGGATTTCCCAAAAATGGAAAGAATGCGAAAAACTCTTGAGGCGGGACACAGATGCCGGCAGCCTCGATGGTTCAATTACACTAGTTTGCGGTGCTTTGCCTGCCCAGCCGCTGGAGACCTCGTCCAACCAATCGCGGCCCCAGATAGTGCTCGACGAGCTGGCCGAGTTGCATGTCGGTGTGCCGGGCGCGTCGCGTGCCGATGTGCAGCTACGATAACGCTGGAGTATCTTGCAGCACGTGCTCCTGCGATTAAATTTTGCAACACGTGCTCCTACGGTAAAATTTTGCAGCACGCGCTGCTTTTTGGAGCACGTGTCCCTGCAATACACTTTTTCAATGGGAGTGGTCACTCGAGTTGGATACATATTCGACACGCATTGAATGCGGCAAATTTTTAAGCTCGCAAGGTACTCTATTTCGCTGATCCCGGACTACGCTAAAACGGCTTCCCTTGTTAAACAAAAAAGGTTATATCGGCTAACTACGCTTATTTTTTTAAATCTACAATTTTTTAATCTCGCTACATTTACCTTTCCTCGAGAATTGACAACATGGATGGGAATCAGGGTAAATAAACACCCCCGAATGATCAGAGATTCTGACAAACAACTAAAATGATGCAAATGACACACATAAAGGGATGGAAAAAATCAAAATCTGCCTACGAAGGCAGTTGCTCAAAGCTCCGTAAACCACGGAAACCTTCGGGTCCATCACGGGGAACTTTGCGAGGGTGCATCCTCGGCATGCCACCAACACTCCTTCCACGGGAAGACGTTATTAAAAAACGAATTACAGAATTCTTATGATTAAAAAACGAGAAGAATAACCATAGAAGTCTACAGCATCATCAAAAAATAAAACGAATCGCGAATCTCATATAACCGAAAGTAATGAGAACTTGCACGGCACGATCTTCGTAATATGCATCGATTGGATGGACGCTGCCACCGCCCCTCCCGCGAATGTTCTGTAGAACAGCCCATCGACCTGCGCAGCCGTAGAGCATCCCAAATTGACGTCCTGTGGACAACAACTCGGTCTGCGTCGATTTAAGGCACTCGGAGAGGATTGCGTCGGTCGATGGGCTGTTTAACAGCCCGTTGCCCCCTGCTCAACAGCACACACGGGACGACTCCCGCGTAGAGCTGCCTGTTCGTACCATGAAGCGGTGACTTTCCGTTCTGGGCGGATCGACGTCGCTGCATGAGACAACGAAAGCGAACATCTGAGTCCGTGAACAAGTTCGAAAAGAGTTATAATGCCTCACAGAGAGAGTTTCGAAAAGAAGAGTTATAATGCCTCACAGAGCTGAGACCCGAACAGGAGAGATGCACCCACCTTTGGAATCCGAAGCACTGGACGCTGGTATCTCTCCAGGTGACATCCTTGCCGCACGTGGCGCATAGGTACTTCTGAGCGGGTCCAGGATTCCTCTCGACGCCGGCCCTTATCAGGAGAATCCGAAGGAGAGACGCGGCCGGCCAGCACCTCTCCCATGACAAAAACCCTCTTTGTGGAGGGGATGACGTCGGTTTGCACGGAGGCTATCTTCTTTCCTCCACACTGCCACGGCACGAACGTACGACATCTCGGCTGCGTTGTCGACTTATGCAGATGTGGCATCAACATCGGGAAATGTCCACAGCGTAACAAGACGACGGCGCACCTGGCACGCCTACCGAGTTCCTTCTCGATATAGCTGACTTTGGACGGTACGTCTCCCAAAACTGGGTTAATGACCGCCTTACTCAAGTGATCCCTCACAAATTGGGTATGCTCCGCACGTAAAATATGAGAGCTATTCTTTTGGGACTCCGCCCATCTTTCCCGAATATTGATCTTCATGGAGATTCTTCCTTCTGAAGCATTTCCTCTCACAGGATTCTAGTATCTTTCTCGCTCTACTGGCTTACACTGGTAAGATTGAAACTAAAACCACCGCCTCTCCTACCACAATGCCAAGAGGCGGAAGTCTTGGCCAAGATGAGCAAAATGACAGCGTAATCACCCCCAATTCCTCTGGCAAGGATTTTTCAATTTGTCCGTTTCCATTCGCATTCTATTACCAGAATTCCGAATCACGCACTTTGAACAGAAAAAATACTGCACATATTGTCATAAATTATAGCCAGCTCGTTATCATTTCATTAGTGAACACGTGATTGCCAAATGGCGATGACAAAACCGCAAAACATGCAGCTCGGGATTTATCCGAACAAATTTCCTGAGCTTTTACGATGGTAATCTACCTGAGTTTGGAGCCGAACAGCCCGTATGCTCATTTTATCCTGTGGATCGCAAACTCCTCAGCATCAACTTCCAAGGTGGCCTCAATCTCAGCTCCATTTGCAGAACTCTCGAGGAACACGTTGGAGAAGGCTGTCTCTGAACAGTGACTTATACAATAAACGGGATAAGATTGCAAAGCTGGTGTCCCGATAATAGTCGTCTTACCCAATCTTTACACGCATGCAGAGTAGGGTCATTCTCTGTAAAAGCCGTCATTCTCACGACTTATGGCGCGGGCGATTCTGCTCCATGCGTCTGTCATGCTCACTCTCATTGTCTCTAACCGCCGCTCCGCACTTGCACGCGTATAAACCATGAGAATTTCGCGGTTTTGTAGCCTTTAATTATAGTACGGAGCAGCCTCATACACCTTCGTTCAAACCCTGAGCAAGTACAACAACAGAGCTGGCTTCGAAGTTTCTGAAGCACGGCTGCCTTGTAAGAATACACAGTAGATCGATATCAAGTACAATCCCCAAACATTGGCCAGCCAAGTAACTACAAAATGCGCCGACTGAAAAATTTACTTTTCATGTCCAATACGTCTCGCGAACTCACAGATACCGTTTCTATGACACGGATCGAAAGAATTCTGATACAGAAAAAGCACGATTCCCTTCACCGACTACGATCCTATTCAAAGATAAACCAAAGCGAACTAAGACCTGACTCAAGGGTAACTATTTCCCAACTGTTTAGCTCTGCTTCAAAAGGGGCATGATTTGACATAGTAGTATTTTGTCAGAAGCTCGTCAAAAGAAGTTAAATATATTATGCATTTACTTTTTCATGGAATTAAACAAAAAACGCAAAAATTCAATGAAATGATGTACCATTGATTTGGCTGTGAGTTACTGTTATTCTTTAGCATCACAAAAAGCTCACGTGATTTGGCACTTCTATGCAAAACCCGATTTCCCTGTTCAGCAAAAAAATCACTTCCAGATCAATGGTCCATCAATTCATTGGATGTTTAACTTTTCCGAGTTTGTTCCCTGCCAATCAAACGCGCGATGTATTTCACTAGTTTTGACGAATACTACTCCGCCAAATCATAACCCTTCGTAGCAGATTTAAACAGCTAAAAAATTCCACTTCAGTTTAGCAAAGGTTCCTTTCCTAAAAGGAAGAATAGCAGTCCTATGCGTACACCTCTGTTTATGAGATGCAATGTTGCATATGTCACATTTTGTGATTAATCGATAATACTGATCGATTATGTGTGATGAGAATAATTCCCAAACCGAGTGATCCACATCAATCATCAATTACCACACACACACACACACACACACACACACACATAGGGACACACACACACACACACACACACACACACACACACACACACACACACACACACACACACACACACACACACACACACACACACACACACACACACACACACACACCGACACACACACACACACACACACACACACACACACACACACACACACACACACACACACACACACACACACACACACACACACACACACACACACAACGCACACACACACACACACACACACACACACACACACACACACACACACACACACACACACACACACACACACACACACACACACACACACACACACACACACACACACACACACACACACACACACACACACATACACACACACACACACACACACACACACGCACACACACACTGACACACACACACACACACACCGACACACACACACACACACACACCGACACACACACACACCGACACACACACACACACACACACACACACACACACACACACACACACACACCGACACACACACGCACACACACGCGCACACACACACACACACACACCGACACACACACACACACACACACACACCAACACACACACACACACACACACACACACGCACGCGCGGATTCTTCTAAAACTTTGACCACGTAAACAACATTTACTTCAATATCCTCAGGCTATTACAAACAAAATGAGTTAAAGAACATATGAGAACACGGAGCAAACTGACCCATGAGGTAAGACGACAGCGGGTCCACGAACAGCGAAGGAGCATTCGGACATGCTCCGATTTCGGGAGGAGCATCTTGAGTCATCGAAGTCCTTTATATAATAAGAGTAAGCTTACGATTAAACAGCGGAAAGCTGAGTGAAAGGTGAGTTTGATCTTGAATATAATACTTGTTCTTTGCAAAACAGGTTCAATACCAACAATCGGAAAGAAACAGAATAGATGTCAGAGATTCTTTGGGATTAAATCTTTGTGTATTCGAATTGTTTAGGCTGTAACAAATTAGTCTTTTTGCCGATTACAACCACGTTTTTTTGTTCTCAATATTATTTCTTAAAGACGGAGACTCCGTCAACAATGTATGCACACTCACTACCACAGAGAATACCTATGCACCAGGGCTGTGCGTAATTACGAATTACCGGCGTTTTTTGGCAAATTTTTACGATTTACGAGAAATTTGGGCCCAAAATCATGTAGAATCCGTAACAAATCCCAGTAATAAAACGCGTTCTAAATGAGCAACGCAAAATCTGCGGTCTAGTACAAATATAAATTTAACACTTTCAATACATCAGCTTATTTTGTTGTGAGATGAAGACTATGAGTTTATTTGTGCAACGTTTCGATATTAATATCGTCTTCAGGCCAACTGAAATTCTCACACTGAAACAATCAGTTACACAGCGCGAACAATGGGGAGCACCAACCTTATCAATCAGGAATGGCACTAAACCAGCAATGAGAAGGGCTCCTGCCGCAAGGTGTTCTAGAAATGATGTTGATGATAGGCTGTCAGCCTATCATCAACGGCTTCCATCATTTTCAATACAACACAATCTTCAACTAACACTTTTAAATTCCTAACACCTCCTAATATTTGATTACTCTTCAAAATTTAAATTTTGGTAGAACCCGTACCCTTGCATGCCCGGTCGGTGGAAGTCCAGCAGTAGGTCAGTCGCATGGAGAACTATATTGTTGATAACGAGCTTTAGATATGATTAATCGCTCCCACTTCTCTACTCTACAGGACCCAAACTTATTAATTGGTTGTCCAACCTTTCCTTGCCCCAAGCCGAGCCAGGTCGGTAGCTTCACAGCTATTTACTTCCGCCATGAAATGCTCTTTGTCACTTGATGAACACCAGAGACGCAGACCTTTTGTGGAGCTGCAGTCTATAATCCGGGACCAAAATTTCGGTCCGCAGGAAAGTTGCAGACGAACATAACCGCTGTTGCAACATGTACTGCAAACAGAGTCATGCTGTGACCGCGGAGGTCCTGACATGATCTATATTCGTTCAGCACCACTATTTTCCTAGCTCTCTGTAAACTTCTAAAGCGGTCGTCTGCAACTGCTGCACAACAATTCCATTGCGATATAAATAGAACCAGTAAATATGGGGCTCGGCTCTAAGGACTTGGCTGGCTCATGGAGCAAATAAAGGTTGGAACCCAATAAAGCACTTCGTTGAAGAATTTCAGCGTGAGACTTCCGAGAACAACCTTCCCCACGCATCCATCTTTAGCGGTTAAAAAGATACAAGCAAAAAAATGGAACTTCGTGATTTCAAATCTGCCGGAGAATCAGGAAATTATTTTTCTAACCTGAAAACATTATTCGACGAAAGATTTTTACGGGGACTCCCAAAATAACCTTTGATGTCTATCTCCAGAGGCTACGAGAGAAGAGAATTGGTAAATTTCGAAATCTGGTTTGAAATATTTCTAAGAAATTATGGCTGCCAGAGTCTCCTACTTTTTCCGAAAATGTTTTCAAATGTTTTAATAATGAGGCAGCGAATTCTGAAAGCAAAAAGAAAAGATGAAAGAACCTAATTTTGGCTTAGCACAGATTTTGAGGGAGCCACTCACCCATTTTGCATTTCAAAATCCTAATCAACCTTCACCACTCGAACCTTGCCGTCTCCACTAGACTTGGAACCGAATCCGAATAAATATTTCGATTCATTCCGGGAATTTGAGATTTTAGGATTTATTCAAATATTTCGATTTATTTGAAAATTGAAGTTTTGGATTTATTCGAATATTCGATTTATTCGGAATTTTAAATTTTAGATTTATCAATTTCGATTATATTCGATTTATCCGGGAATTCGGATTTCGCATTTATTATTCGAATATTCGGCGAATTTAAGTGGCCCTCATTCGGATTATACCGCGGTGACAGGCGTTTGATTACCAGCACTCACATTTACGATCAAAACCGCATAACGACCTGGGAGGATTTCCAGGTCAAATCTAGAACATTTTTTGAACGCTCTCCAAGAGCACTCCTAATTGATATAAACAAACGCTCAGCGACAAAACTACCGTGAAAGTGGAAAACGCTGTCACTCTATGCAAAAATCCCGAAAAATATGCTCTCACCTGAACTTCGAACAGGGGGTTGTTTTGGGCGCTGAGCACCTATTATCAGGTCCGATTCCAGATTTTCCAACGACTAAAGCGCATTTCGGAACGTACAACAGGTGCGGAACTCTGGCTAAAAACGCCTGTAACTTTTTTCAGAGTGGTTTTAGGCAGCTGCGAAGAGCACACTAAGATTCTACGTCAAAAAACGGTTCTGGGAAAGTATACTTCAACCGGATTGGCCCGGGCAACTAATAGTAGTTTCCTTGTGAGAGCATCTTTCGCGCTGGCACCGCAATCCGCAATTGTGCCGTGCTCGTCTCCTCTTTGTCCCGCGAAAGTTACCCGATCGACCCACCGTGGTCATTCCGTGCTCGTACCATGATGCTACCATGATCGTCTCCCCGGTCCAGCGCTCTCATGCTGTGCAGATTTGTAAAACGGCGCGAAATAGGACACGGGAAATAACTTATAGCTCTCGGTTGATCCTGACGTTGACGGGCAGCTCATCCCCATGACTCATCATTCAACGCATATCGCCGCATTCGGCGTTTCGTCTGCCGTCTCCGCGGCAACCCCCGTCTATCACGCGCGCGTCTGGCGTCTTCTCTACTGCCATTGTCTATGACTTACACTCTGGGTCTCCAGCATACAGGGGGCTCTTTCATCTGTCTTTGGCCATCGTACAGGCTGCCAACGGTTTTCCTCACCCAAGAACCTGGGAATCGCAACTTAATCGGTTTCTTGTTACCTCAGGAAATTGATGAAGCCTTAATTTCGAGGGAGTTTTACCAGAAGTGTCTGTATCAAACAATACGGTGATACTGGAAGTGTGGCGAAGCTGGATTTGGACTTAATATATTTATTAGTGGCTTTGTGATGTTTCAAACATTCGGAGAGGAAACATTGGCAGAGCATTTGACCAAAAATAAGAGCATTAGAAATAATCATTTGTACATTTGTAGATACGATTAAGTATGCAGGAAGAATTTAGTCCAGAAATTGTTTGAAAAAATTGGAAATACTGCTGTGTCAGTGTGCTAGGAGAGCAGATAAGCTATCCAAATATTGCTTACACTCACATTGACTTTCTCTTAAAGGCAGTGTTTTGTTCTACAAATGTACAAATGATTTTCATTACCGAGTTTTGCACTCAAAACAATACGTTGGTCACCAAGTGTTACCAAAATTACGAAGGAATGGCCTGAAACCTACTAAAACGTCTTGTCTAAAAAGCATTATTCTCTGGCCTGGACTAGTTGTTCGATTGAATGAACATACTCACGGCTGTTGTCACCGGTAAAAAATGGGGTTAAACGAAAATGGAAGAATATTTCAGGCAAAACAGTATTAGTTAGGCCTGAAAGAAAACGTTTTTCTCGATTTGTATATGTATATGTTTATTACAGGTCTAGCCTGCTTAGTTAATTTACACAGAATAAATGCAGCAAATAATGAATAAATAGAACATAAAACCTATACAATAGTAAAAGGCCAGAAACCGGCTCAGACGTCCACAGTCATCAAGTACTGATCCCAGAGACGTTTAAACGCAGGTAGGGTTGTAGGGAGACTGCACCTTTTGAGGCTCGAGGCTCGATTCTCTTTATTTCATTCAACGACTTTATTGTGGTAATAAAGAAACATACATATACACGTATGTGAATGAGATTCTTTGTTAAAGTAAAAAAAGATGAATAACAATGGCAGAAGTGAGAAGGGGAAAAAATATGAATTTTTTGCAGAGGATTTTTTTTTTACAATTCGAATGACCTCTTGTCTCAAGAACTTGAGGCCACCGCTTCTGGGACAAATAAAAGCACAACAAGCTGGAAAAACCCGTCACATTGATTAAAGGGGTTTTACTAATAATCTAGAGTGGACGCTCACTCGTTCCGAGTAGCTTTTCAAACTCGCTCCCGGCTCTATTAACAAAGAAATGGTGCCTCAGACTTTTCTCGGCTCTGTTACGAAATTTCTTTGTCATTTCAGTTCTACCCAGTGGTCAAACAATCGGTTTAGTGATTAATCTCAAAATCGAAGATTATCGTGAACACTGCCTTTAATCATTCCTAACCGGTTTCTTTGAGGAACATACTGTGTCAGTAAACTCGCAAAGAGATTACGTTCTTCCTGATCTTAAGATTTCCGTTGTCACTTCAGTCGAGGAAACAGTACAGAACCTATTTTTCAAACGAATTGTGGTGGAAGATTTTCTTGGAGAAAATACTATACTATTCCTTTCACTTGATCATAAAAGCGTTGAAAATCTGATGAGTACCACTAGTACTTCCACTGACAAATCCACATGCAGGCAGACCTGTTCAGTGCCTGTAACGAAATATTTCCACAAAACATTAATAACAGTCTTGTTTCCCATTAATTTTCCCTAAATGGAACGCAGAATTGCATAAAAGACTCGAAAATCACTGTCAACCCTCTGATCCATCATTAGTATGGCACTAGAGACATCCTTTCGACTGAGGAGCTTTTGTGTAGTGTAATTACGTGCTCCAATGCTATAGCGCTACGCATACGCCGGAGCAATTGACGCCGGCGTTCTCGAACTGTCTCGTCGTCTCGCCCTCTCCGCTCTCGGCTGAATAATGAGTCATGGGGATGAGCTGCCCCGCAACCCAGAATGGATGATAGGACGCACTACGATAAGGGGTGGAGGCTGACAGAATCTCGCGATAGCTCGGGGCTCGGTTCCGCTATGGAGCGCGGAAACGTCGATGTTCGAACGCGGTACGCTCCTGGTTCGAGAAAAAGAGAAAAATGTGATTCGAGTAAAACAGTCGAAATAAGGTGTTTTAGAAATTCAATTGTCGAAATTTGCAAAAATTGAGTTAGTCGAAAACTTGACCATTCGATTATTCGAAAAAACGAGTCAATTCGACTACTCGATTATTCGAAATTTTGAGAAATGGAGTTAGCCGTAAACTCGATTATTCGAAATTTTCAAAAATCGTTTCCGCTATGGAGCATCGCGGAAATGTCGATGTTCGAACGCGGTACGCTCCTGGTTCGAGAAAAGAGAAAAATGTGATTCGAGTAAAACAGTCGAAACAAGGTGTTTTGCTGCCGAGATGTCGTACGTTCACGCCGTGTCAGTGTGGAGGAAAGAAGATCACCTCGATGCAAACCGACGTCACCCCCTCCGCGAAGAGGGTTTTTGTCATGGGAGAGGTGCTGGCCGGCCGCAGCTCTCCTTCGGATTCTCCTGCAAAGGGCCGGCGTGGAGAGGAATCCTGGACCCGCTCAGAAGTGCCTATGCGCCACGTGCGGCAAGGATGTTAGCAGGACACATACCAGCGTCCAGTCCTTCGGATGCCAAAGGTGGGTCCATCTCTCCTGTTCGGGTCTCTGTTCTGTGAGGCATTATAACTCTGCTTTTCGCTGTGTTTTATGCTCTTCACCTACCAACTCTGATTCCTCTTCCTCTAATCGCCCCCTTTCCATTGTACATATCAATCTCAACGGCCTTCGTACTAAACTTTCTGAGCTCTCTCTCTTCGCACGTACTTACCATCCAGACGTGATCATGGTTCAAGAAACCAAGCTCTCTCCATTCCCTACCTATCCTCATCCTAATATCCCGGGCTACACTGCCTTCCATGCTCCAAGGTCAGCTCTTGGCGGAGGAGTTTCAACCTTTGTTTTATCCTCTCTCCCTCCCACCTCATACCAAACACCCCACGGATGGTACTCTCGAGTACCTTCCAATCCATCTCCTCTTAAAACACCCTTTCTCTTTTCAACATATATATTCCCCTACCACCTCATGCCCCTCCTCCTACAATCCCATTCCTCTTCTCAAACAACTCAACGATTATTCCCTCTCATCATCAGTTGTTTTCGCGGGCGACTTTAATGCCCACACCTTCCTGCTCGTCCCTTGGTTCTGATGCTAGAGGAGAAGAAGTCGAAGAATGGGCTGAGGAGTGCGACCTGGTCATCTTAAACGATGATCAGCCCACTCGTCTCCCTGCCAACGGCCGATCTTCTAGCCCAGACATAACTCTTATCTCGTCCAACCTTTCCAACGCTTGCTCATGGTCTACCTCAACAACATTGTCTAGTGATCATGTTCCCGTCTTTGTGCACATCGATCTCTCAAATTCTCTTGCTCCTTATTCTGGTGTTCGTCAACGTTCTTATCTCAATTTAGGCCAAGCAGACTGGTGCCTGTTCAGTGAGGTTGCGCTACGCCTAGCGGCTGATTACCCGTGGAATGGCAATGTGCACCAGAAGGAGCATCACTTATCTGATGCAATTCGCAGGGCCATGAAGGCGGCTATCCCTGTTGGCCGAGTTAAGACGTTCTATCCAAACGTCACCAGAGAAATTCTTCAGAAAATCAGGACTAGAGATGCCAGAAGAGCAGTTGACCATCTAGACCCTGTCGTCGCTCAGCTGGATGGTGAGATCAGAAAAAGATCTCGACCAGCACAAGAAAGAACAGTGGGAAAAATTCACAGAACAGTTGAATTTCAAGACGGACAGTGGAGCTACTTGGAAGGTGCTTCGGAAACTATCGGGGAAAGAGCTCGCCAGCCACCATCTCCACTATTGAGTTCGGTAATAACGTTTTCCCAGTCAGGAAAGCAAGCCCCCTACTCTCTCGGTAAAAGTTTCTTTGTCACGAGTACAAGGCGAGGTCCGCAAAATAGAGTGACAGTAAGAGAGCTGTGCCGCCTCCCGCTCATGAGCACGGCCGATGCGTTCACTGTGGCGCAAGTAGAGAAGATTATAAAGGACATGCGGAACTCCAAAGCTGTCGGTCCGGACGGCATTTGTCCTGCTGTACTGAAGAAACTCCCGACTGAGATCCTTCCGCTCATCGTTGATATGATTAACACTTCGTTTAGCTCTTGCACTATTCCGCAAAACTGGAAGACAGCCAACGTCATCCCGTTGCCCAAGCCTGGCAAACCTCAGTCATCAGTAAAGGGATATCGTCCCATTAGCTTGATGTCACCTTTCGCCAAGGTGGCCGAAAAGCTCATTGTCAAGGATCTAGCGGAGCACAACGAGAAGCAGTTGTTTCAACATGGGTTCAGGAGGCTACATTCCACAACTACGGCGTTGCTAGAAATTACCAGCTATGCTATCGACGGGTTCAACTTCAACAAGCCATTGAGAACTGTAGCTGCTGCGTTGGATCTCACCAAGGCATTTGATACGGTTAACCTTGGAGTCCTGTCAAGCAACATTCTGGAGTCGTCAATACCATCTTGGCAGAAGCGCTGGATATCGGCCTTTAATAAAGGTCGGCGGGCAAAGTCATGTTTCAGAACCATGTCTCCAACAGTATTCCTATGGCAGCTGGAGTCCCTCAGGGCGGAGTTCTATCGCCAGCCCTCTTCAATCTGCACCTCGGAGATATGCACTGAGCCTCCACAGGACATCAAGGTCGTCGCGTATGCCGATGACATAACAATCATGTGTCGAGATCAGGACTTACAGGTGGCCGCCAATAAGATCAACGAGTACCTGATCACACTAAAGAGCTTTTTCGACCGCAAGATGCTAAGTATCTCTGCAGCCAAGTCGTCAGTGTCCGTTCTCACGACGGACCCATCCGAGCACAGCGCTCATCCGGATGTCGTGTGGGATGGAGACCGTTTGCCTGCTGCTCGCTTTCCAAAGCTGCTCCGGTCTTGTGCTCCGATCCGTCACTCAAGTTTCATAAGAATACCGAGCAGAAGCAGGCAGTCGTTGAAGCTAAGCTCAACGTTTTCAGGGCCCTGAGCGGCACTTCGTGGGGTAGCAGCAAGGAGACTATACTCTGGCAACGTATAAGGCAATTCTGCAGCCCGCCCTGGAGTACCGCCGCACCGGTTTGGCAGCATCTCGTCTCAGAATCCTCCTGGACAAAGATGCAACGAGTACAAAAATGCTGCTCTCCGTATCGCCACCGGATGTGCAAGGAGTTCCCCAATCGAGCACCTGCATGCTGAGACCCGTCTATTACCAGTGAAGGAGCACTGTCAGCTCCAGGCCCAGCAATTCCGCATTAACATTATAAAGCAACCAAATCACCCGTCGTGGAGAGTGCTAAACCCCGTGAGAGAGAGAAGTATAAGAAAGCCATTCGCCGATGCTCCAAACAAAGTCAATTTGCAAAGATGGCACGACTCACAGCAAGAACCACTCCGTCTTTTTGCGCGAGGAGCACACCAAGTTCGTACGGTGTCATCTTGTGAAGGTGGCCATAAATCCTATACTAGGAGATATACCGCCCCCCGTCTGCACCTCAGAGTCTCAACTCGGAAGAAGGGCGAGATGCACGCTCGCATCATTACGCTGTGGTCACTCTACAATGCTAATGTCTTATGTCAGCAAGACTGACAGCAGCAAATCTGATGTGTGCCCGGACTGCGGTATCGTCGGCCATGATACCGCACATTTATTCAACTGTCCGGAGAGACCTACCACGCTGACACCAATGGACCTATGGACGAATCCACTACTGGTCGCCCAGTTCCTCCGCCTATGACAAAACCCTCTATGTGGCTGCAAAGAAGAAGAAAGAAGACAAGGTGTTTTAGAAATTCAATTGTCGAAATTTGAAAACAACTGAGTTGGTCGAACACTCGATTATTCAAAATTCTGAAAAATCGAGTTAATCGAAAACTCGATTATTCGAAAAAAATTTCGAGTCGCCGAAGTGAACTGTCTACTATCTAAACACGTCGTTATACCCGTTGGCATTCGTCGTTGCACTGACGACTTGCAGTTGTTCACAAATCATGATAGCTCGGAGATTCCCATTATCTATCATTAAATTGTATTTTTCCAGTTTCACCAAGTTGCTTACATACCCCTCCTAAAAAACATTCTGGAAGATTCCTTGAGGTAGTGTTCACGATAAGAACGGTCTTTGAGTTTTTACCTAAAATCGAATTTACCGGGGTCGGGTATTGCGACTGTAATGGCAAAAGAACGGCTAAAAACGAGGATTAGATAGTTCTATACGGCCCTCGTATTTGTACGCGCTATACCCTACCCGCCCATTCCTTGCTAGCCGTTGAGCGAGCGGGCATAGCACAAGCAAGTTTGAGGGCCGTATAGGGCTATCTATGACTCGTTTTTAGCAATTCTTTCGCCACTGTTGTTGCGATGGACCCCGGTACATTCGATATTCCGGTGAAAACTCGGAGATCTTTTTTTTATCGTGGACAATGTCTTTAACCTGACGAGTCACCCACTGTTGGAGGAGAGTTGGACTCTCTTAAGGAAAATCGGCAAGAACTTATGTTACAGTCTAATACATCGAGGTAAACAATCGCTCAGTCAGCAACGTGTTATGGCAATCGCATGACGCGCATATGGTACTATGAGAGTTTAAGGTGCGACAGGCCACGGATAAAGGGTGGGGGAGTTGCTCTACTTGTAAAGCACTGTCTTTTCCCGGGGCTGGTTTTTAAGGAAAGCATAGATAACTCATATGAACTGTTGGCTTGTAATCTACATTGCCAGCAGGGATGTGCGGAATTTTCTGTTTTCTGCCCATTTTTGGCCACTTTTTTCTGTTTTCTGTAAAAATAGGGAAAATTTGGACAGAAAACAGAAAAAACGTGTACCGCGATCTGCAGCAGGACTGTTTTTTTGGATTTTTTGAAGCTAAGCCGATAGGGTGAGGGTGTACGTCATCCAGGCTCTCTGCAGTTGTACCAAGCTAGACACTTTTATCTCGCTGTAGTGGTTATCCATTAGGGCGCATGTGGCGTGGTAGGAGAAAACAGTGCTGTTCGCTGTACACGGTCGGGTTCGATCCTCGCCGAGGTGAACCACACCAACCGATCCTGCGGGGTCCTTCAATTGGTAACAGATTCAAGTAGGGAGATCAAGGCACTCCTTGGGAAGTCGGCTGGCCCCTGCAAGCCAATAATTAAGCACGAAACCGTGATCAGGCGAGCACGAAAACAGCGGCTCCGTGATCAGGCGATTCAGCTGCCGCGTCCTGAGCCTCAAAATCGCCGCGATAGTACCGCAGCGGCTCCGCGTTAGAACCGCGCCGGCTTCGCGAGGATGCAGCAGCGAACCCTGCGTGGAGTACGATGTACTGTCCTGTGTGGTAAAACGAAATTGTCGCCGGTCCAATATACACAATTTTGAGGAACATTCCGTATTTCCTTGTGCGAAAAAGCGGCGGTAAGCTCTGTCCCCATTATATAAAGGACGTAACGACCGCAGATGCAAATTTCTGTTCTTACAATTAGCCCCCACCCTAGTTGTCTTATAACTTCATATCAGAATCAGACACTCTCTCGGAGCCGCTGCGGCGCTATCGCGGAGGAGAAGCGGCACTGTCAGGTCCCCGCTACGGCTCCGCGGTAGTGCCGCCGCGGCTCCGCGATAGTGCCGCTTCGGGGCCTATACGCGTCAAAAGCGGCGCTATCGCGGAGCCATAGCGGCAAATTCTGTCAGAGTCAAGCCTCTACGAATACGACGTCCAATGCGTTGCGCATTCCAATAGGGATTCAGGAAGCCGATTCTTTAACTTTATCTTATAGTGGATACTCTTACCCAGAGGTTTATTGTTGACGAATCCCTCAGATGTTACGCAAAGCTGTCAAGTGAAAGGAAAACTGCAATGTGATACTAACAATAATAAGCCATTAATTGGCCCCAACTGTGCCATGCACGCAAAACTCTAAATACGCGTTTTAATTCACGGCAACGCAGATAGGCACATAATTCACTTGAGATGAAACGCCAAAAAAATTGATGGTGAGGCTATGAGGCAGGTGATAATTCTGCCATAGCGGTACGAGAGGCTCTCAACGTGGAGCGAACAGCGCGTCAGGTCAGTTATACTCTAAGGCCTCTTTCAGAGTGCGATAGCTGATCACCACGATGGCATATTTTGATTTGTTTTGTTTTTTGCAGATCGACGTGCGACGCGATCTCGATCGATGCTCATGATTATCATCCCATCGCGTCGTGCGGCGATCGAACTCTGAAAGAGGCCTAACGGCACAGGCGCGCGGTACGGGCGCGACTTTCAGCTCTGAGGAGTAGGACAGTGTTCAAACCAGCAGTTATCTTACAATCAGTGTCAACATATGTACACTAAGGAACGGAAAGCTCGCTCAGACTCCATGCACAGACATACATCTGTATTAAGCTTCTAATAGAGTAATCGAGCTTTCATTGCCTTGGAAAAGGAAGGTTTGATGAACATTTGTCATATCATCACACTCATAATCTGCATTTCCTTTTGAAAATTCAATGAAAGAAGCATAGATCACTAAAAATGTATAAAAAAATCAATGTTTTGAAAAATTTCGTTTAGTGTACGCAAGACCCTTTATTGATTTTTGAAAATTTTCTGTTTTCTGCCCATTTTTGGAGATTTTTTTCTGTTTTCTGTCAAACTAGATTTTCTGTTTTCTGTTTCAAAAAATATTTTTTCCGCACATCCCTGATTGCCAGGTGTCCAAGTGCAGAATCATTCTCGTTTATAGGTCGCCTAAATGTTGTGCTAGTAGCAGTGAGCAACTATTTAAATGTATTAGTGATCTGACTTCATGCGCTTTTCCTCCTTGCGATTTCAATTTTCCTAACATTTGTTGGGACTCTCTCTCAGTTTTGCAGGGTGGTTGAGCATCAGGCGGCTTGTTCCTGGAGCTTATTTCTATTCACCAGTATAGGCTCGAGTCATCATGCCAGTTTGCATTTCAAGCTGGCTGGTTCACTGAAGGAACAAAAGTACATTTTTGGCCGAGATTTCAAGAAGGCAAATTATGACCTGATTGGAGCTTATTTAGATAATATTGATTGGTCAGGGTCGTTTGGGTGTAGTTTTAGTGTCAATGAGATGTATGAAACATTCCTTTTTATTTTATAACATGTAATAGATTTATTTGTTGGGCTTCGAGAAATTCCTATTTCCAGTAACAATCTGCCACATTATCTGAATAGGCTTCACTTGAAGTCAAGATCTCAGGCATTCAAGCTAGCAATGACTACTAATAACGATGAAGAATGGGATAAGTATAAGGCAGCGTCAAATATTTTGAAAAAACTTTATAAGTATAATATTTCAGTGGAAAAAAAAGGTAATTGAATCTAATAATCGAAGTAAGTATTTTTTAAATTCATGGGTACTAGGCTAAAACCTAGGAAAAAGTTGGTCCACTACGTAGTGTTGATGGTGAATTCCTTACTTCAAACTTTCAAAGGCGGAGTTACTTGCTGAAAGTTTTGAGCGTGTATTTTTAAGGGTGTCGGGAACAGCAAGTGCGGGTTCAATGGGTGTTCGAGTCGTAATGCAGGAGTCCGTGTCTTTTAATCGTAATGTTATTCTGGAACTTTTGTCTAAATGGCCAAGCTGCTCTTCCATTACTCCTGACAACATCCCATTCGTGTTTATTAAAGGGTAGCAGTTCACATTTCCACTCCTTTAGAAATTCTTTTCAACTTGATCTTCTTTAGGACAGAAGTTCCTTCTATATGGAAGCATGCGTTAGTTTTTCAGCTCCCCAAAACCTCCGTACACTGACGCCGCTAATTACAGGCCTGTCAGTCTTACCTCATGTTTCTGCAGACTTTTTGAGAAGATAATAAAGAATGCCCTTGTGATGCATCTGGAAGGCAGCCAATTTTTTTGGATAGGCAACATGGGTTTCGTAAAGGAAAATCCACTGTCACTCAAGTGATTGGAACACTAACTCAATGGACTTTTAGTTTGGATAATAAAAAGTGTAGATGTTATTTACTTTGATTTTTGAAAGCATTCGATAAAGTGGACCATGTAAAACTGATTTCCTGAATGCAGCATCTGGGCATTCACGAAAAATTGTCAATTGGGTTGAAGCCTTTCTCAGCGGTCGTACACATTCCAAGTATGCGTTAACGATTGCCTTTCTTCTGTCAGAAGTGCACCTAGTGGGGTCCCTCAAGGGGGTCTTATCCCCAATTTTGTTCAACATTTATACATATGATATTCCCATTATAGTGGAACGTGGTGGTGTTAGGTGTCAGATCTTTGCCGGATGATATCAAGGTTTTCAGTGAAGTTAGGAATAATGGGGTGCCAGCTTTTGCAGGATAGTATTCAAGCTGTTTGCTGTTGGTCGGAAACATGGGGACTGCCCTTGTCAGTTGGGAAAACCAAAGTCCTACACCTGGGAGTAGACCCTAATCTCCAAGCCACCTACGTAATTAACGATATACCTATTGAGGCAATTGATAAAATAAAAGACCTCGGATTTGTAGTAGATAACAAGCTTTTGTTTGATGAGCATTGTAGGCTCATTGCTACTAAGGCGCAGCAGAGACTCTTTCTCATATTTAAATCGTTAGATCGAAAGATCCAAAGTTGCTGGTAAAGGCCTATAAAATTTATGTTCGCTCAATGTTGGAGTATGGCACTTGCGTTTTTGGGCCCTATAAACGTCAGTTTGTAGAAAGGTTGGAGAGGGTACAAAACAGCTTCACGAGGAAAGTCTTCATTCGGACACTTGGATTCACATATGCCAACATTCCTAGGAGTTATCTGAGAAACAAAAGGCTACAGCTCGACACTCTTGCTCTCCGTAGGAGAAGAAATGATTTATTCTTGATTTTCAAAATGTTTAATGGGCTGGTGGGTCTTAAACTATCTGAATTCTTCACCTTGAGACGTTCTAATACTAGAGGTCAGGGGTTCAAACTTAGCTTCTCTCAGCCTCGAACTCGCTTAAGGCGAGATTTTTTTCACAATTCGAGGGGGATTGGAATATCTGCGCTTCAGTAAAAGGCTCTTGGTGCCTAGTTCTTTCAATTATTAAAAGGCAGGTTGACCGATATTTGCAACAGGAACCGTTTATTGGCTCTAGTAGGGCCTAGATTTCTTTTTGTTTGCTGTTGGTTATGTTTAAATGTTTTTCCATTCGCTTTTTTTGTTTTGTTATTCACATGTGCTGACGCGCATGTAATAAATGTTAGATGTAAATGGTGCGCCTCGCCTTTACATGACGTCATCACTCGATGAGTGGAGTGGCAGAACGAAGATTTAAAGACCTCACATAGCGACGTCTCACTGTATGCGTGCGTAAGCAGCAAAAGGATCCTTTGTGGGTTGACAGCTGAATGCCCGCGCAGTCCGATAAAATCTTTATTACAACTTGTAACGCTTCTGCCCTTCAGTACTCTTTTTGAGAAAGTTGAATTTAATCATATCACGCGTTTCGATTTCGTTGTTACGTTTTTTTCTGCCGAATTACCATATACCACTGCTAGATTTGAACATTTAGGGACCAAGAAAGTCAGGTTAGAGGTTTGTCGCTGTCAAAATGTTTCTACGATCTGTTTTGAATAATAATCGAAGATTGCAGAGATCATGCACTAGTTCAGGTATATAGTCTTTTTGCGCTGAAACCTGCTGAGCCCGCTTACTTATGATAATGAAAAAGTCCCCTATTAGAGGCAAAGTCCACCCTCAGTATCGTTTTTGTGCATATCTTGAATTTTGAAAGTATATCTTGAAAACGGTCCCACGCTGATCCCAATGGTGTCTCTGAAATAGTGCAGAACTCACTAGAAACGGAGTTATGGCACGTCAAAAGTTGAGCTGCGGAAGCATCGTGGCCGAGTTGTCCGAGGCTTGTAACTTCCTTCATTTGCAAACTATGTATGCGAGCCGACCTGAACAAGGAGAGAAGTTGAGAATGAAGGGAAAAACGGGGATAATGATCGGAAACTTTCGCTCATCTCGTCACCGTTGAGCTCGAAAAATCGTAAAAGGGGCGTGCCAAAGCGGCTTCCGGATGTGGGCGCCCCAAGGTGGCTTCCTCCTATATCTCGCATATTCGGAGGAACTGAGAGCTCGCACTTGGCAGGGGCTATATAGGGTGGGTCTACTTCACAATTATGTGGAAATCTCATATTTCGCCCCTGAGCTTGAACTGTGCCTTTAAGTGAAACTAGATAAGAAATATACAGTTGGCCCGCATCTGCAGATCTAAAGAGGTCACAAAGGGGTGAGCGGTACCACCATTCCTTAAAAACGACAATTACACTCTCGGCAGAGTTTTATCAGAAAAACTGGTATCCAAAAATGGGTCTCTACTAGTCCAGAAGCCTATTAATGTTGTTTACCAAGTGTCTCACGTTCTCCTTACGCTGTTCTCCACAAATAACGCTCTTGTACACCCATTTTCTGGCTCAGGGTACGGCGCGGGGTGTGGATATCCCAACCGGGGGGCCTGAGCTGCGCAAGGGAAGGGATTAATCTCTTGTTCTTTTGATGGTTCCTCTTCTCTAAACTCTACATCTTTTAAAATAAGTTGTTCCTCTTCTTTATATTTTACAACAAAAAACACAAATAACGCTCCTGGAAAAGAGTTCAATTGAGTTGTCGGAAAACATCACTGCATTGCTGAATCAACACAACCAGCAACGCTGGAAAGAGCTCACCGAGTCGATCGATTTTGCCGTGGATGCCAGAAAAGCTTGGAACACCTTAAAGCAGCTTTCAGGCAAGAAGATGAGTACTGACCGCAACATGCTCGAATTTCCGTCTGGAAGATTCGAGCACGGATACAAAGCTGCTTCTCTGATGTACTCGGGGGATCGTCCCCAACCCGACGGCCGTGGCCACGTCATTAGGGACTAAACACAACCTTGGTTGGCCGCCGATATGCATCCTCTAGCACCGTCCCTTTGGGAGGGACTTGGTAGGGTATTCGTCCCTCCTTTGCTGAATGTGTTCAATCGATTGCGGGGGAACGACCCCAAACCTACGGGCTTACTCAAATGCCCAGTGAACACAGGGAGCATCCCCAAACTGACACGTGGAGCAATCATGTGGATCGCCGAAACATCGATTGCAATTCTTCATTTCTTCTTTTGATGGTTGCTCATTTTTGTTTTTGTTTTGAAATTGAGAACTTTTGAACTTCTTGCTTGTTCATTTTGTACTTTTGAAGTTTTATTGGAATTCACGCAGAGCTTGTCGTCTGATAGGAAATTTAGCCTATTCTTTCAATCAGCATTTTTTAGGGAAACCATTGAAGGCCAAAAAAAAAACAAACAGTGGCAACCAATTTCTGCAGTTATAATCTAGAGCACAAAAGGACTGAGACAATTTATCAGGTAATATTTAAAATTTTTTTTCCATTCATGTAGCACTGGGGCACTCTCGTCGCAATGATGGCTGTCTTATCACCGTATTTTCGCGGTAAATCCGCGGCAAACTTCTTCTCATATTTTTTTTCGTTTTCCGGTAGTTTTTCGGCAGCCACTGGGTAGTTCTACGGTGATTTCGCGTTATGTTCGCAGAAGTTCCCGACCTAGTGATAGTTTTGCGTCAATTTCTCGGTAAAGTTCTGGTTCGCGATAGATTCTCGGTAGCTTCCACACAATTTCTTCCAAAGCTGGGCTTCATGAGGAGCCTGCAAGAAATAATGGAAGTGGAAGAGAAGTAGTGCTTCTAAAAGAGTGTGCTAGAGGTCTTAGAGGGTTGGAGGACTTCAGAAGGAGCGTGAAAGAGGTCTCATAAAGATACCAGGTCTTCAGAAGCAGCCAAATAAGAAGCTGTTCGATCGATTTCGTGGACATATAGTTGGAAAGGGGGGGGGGCTAGCAGCGAGGTTCACGGCAACTGAAAAGCTGCCACTGCTGATAGTATGTGCCAATGATACGGTTCGCCCATGCAGTCAGCCTGCGTGATGAGCGGTGGGCGCGAAGACATTTTTTCGGACGTGTAAATCGATTAGAGGAAATATGAGACAGATAGAGAATGAAATCCCTTTTAGCTGTTTGCAGCCGTGGGAAGGCTCGTCCGAAAAATGCCTTTGCGCCGTTCGCTTAACACCTACACCGACCGCGTGGGCGGACGGACTCATTCGAAGTAACTGTACATTTTTCATGCTGCGTTGTGCTTGAAAGCACGATGTCCTTTCTGATTCTGAGTTTCACACTCGAAAAAAGGGCTGGCTGGCAAGTGAGGCAGCAACCACGAAGAAACGACGAAAAACTCATTAAAACGCCTCATTTCAGTGAAAGAATTGTCTGGCCTGGACTAGTTGTCCGGTAGGATGAATGAGTTCTCGGCGGTCGCTACCGCTGAATGAAGGTGAAGTACTATATTATGCAAAACAGCATTAGGTAGGATCCAGAGGTTAGAATGGAGCAACAGAGTTGTGAAGTTTTTGAAAGAACTCCTTCGTCCCCACAAGCAGCTCCACTTAAAGGCAATGTTTACGATGATTTTCATGCCTGAGTTTTTTGAAATAAAACAATGCGTTGGCCTCCAAGTGTTACCAAAATTACGAAGAAACGGCGAGAAACGCACTAATACGTCTTATTTCAGTGACATTATTCTATGGCCTGGACTAGTTGTCCGATTGGATGAACATGTTCATGGTGGTTGTCACTGGTGGAAAATTGGGTCAATCGAAAATAGAAGAGTATTTTATGCAAAGCAGGATTAGTTAGGGCCCTACGGAAAGAACGGAGCAATAGAGAGTAGAGAAATTCAAAGGACGGGTTCACAAGATTTTATTGTCACAACAAACAGTTCCTGTGATACTTAAGAGTCGGAGTGATACTTAAGCATTCCGTGTATTTCTGTTGTCTTGAAAACGGTCTCATGCTGATTCCTACGATGTCTCTGAAATCGTACAGGACCTTCTGGGAACGGAGTTATGGTCCCTCAAAAAATGAGCTAAGGAAGCATGGTGGACGAGTTGTCCGAGACTTGTAACTTCTGTCTTTTGCGGCCGATGTATGCAAGCTGACCCGAGTAAAGTGAGAAGATGAGAATAAAGGGAAGAACGGGGCTATTGATTCGGAAACCATTGCTCATCTCACGATCTCGAGTCTTCATTTGGTCACGTCGAAGGGCGGGCACTCTCTGAGAGTTTTGGCCGAGAAATAGCCGAGAAATGCCTGCTTGCCGCGTTATAGCCGCGAAATAGCCGCTAAATAATGCTCGCCGCAAAATAGCAGAGAAATAATGGTAGATATACGGCGCGTTCCGGAAGCGTGATTCAGATGTCAGCACCTCCGTCGGTTCAATTACTCGAGTTTGAGGTACTTGAACCTCGTTTAGCCTCTGGAGGCCCCGCCCAACCGCTGGCGGCCCCAGATGGTGGTTCGGCGAGCCGGCGACGGTTGCGTCTTGGTTAATTTTGTGTACTTCTAAATATTTCTCGGTTATACCTCGGCTATTTCTCGGTTACTTCCGTCCGTTCCGTGAGAAGCCGGGAAATAGCCCACCAGGAGCCGCCGCCGGTCCTGGTGGGCTATATCCAGGCTATTTCGCGGCAATTGCTCGGCCGAGATATAGCCCACCAGGAGCCGCTGCGGATCCTGGAGGGGGGCTATTTCCTGGCAACTGGTGCTTTTAACACAGCCACCAATCTAGAAATTATGCTGCAAACTTTTATTGCCGGTCTTACCTTCATTCACAATTACAGACAACGATACCGCCAATCATAAAGAAAATACGCTCATGTAAGGGGAAGCAGTAATAATGGGTGATCAAGAAACCCGATTTTACCCTTACTTTTCCAGAGGAGGACGCGGTTCAGCAGACCACATATTTGGCGGCCATTTCGCGGCAAGCGTTATTTAGAGATTATTCTGCGGCTATTTCAGCTGCAACCATTATTTGACGACTATTACGCGATAAGCAGGCATTTCGCAGCTAACTCTCGGTCAAATTTCACAGAGTTGTTTCTTGTGTAACAATACACATTTCAGAAGAGGAGAGAGGTCGCGAATGAGCCGTCTACCACTGCGCAGTAATGATGAGTGTACGTTGAAGACGGAGCTCATCTTGGCCGAAATCGTTACAAGTTGGTTTATATTCTTGTTGATTTTCATGTATATTCTCATTTTGGGCACGTTTTTAGCCTTCTCTATTTCACTTTGTGGGACATGCATCAAATGCAGCCCAGGATCGCTCGCCTTTGATTTGAAGATTTTCTATCGGTAGTCGTTGGTTTTCTCGGAGTGAAATCATGAACTATAATTTCCGTATGGCGTTAATCCTGTCTATGTTAAACCTGTATCATTGCTGCTTGCAGCTTGCGAAAGACCTCATTTTCTTCATGAACGAGATTCATATTGTTAGCGTTTTTCAGTTTTTGATTTTGGATTTTGCTTTGATTTTGAAGGAAATTTCATTGGAAGTAAATTTTTGATAGATTTTGTGTTGATTAACGTTTTGATACTGTGAGGAAATGCGTAAGCCTACTGAGCAGTTTTAGCACAGTACACACGTAGTGATCGAGGAAGCCAGCGGAAAGGTAAGCGGTATGGTAAGCATTTTGAGACCCGGCTCCCTAAGAACGGCTTTACAGAGCCAACTAAAACCCTGCAAAACTCAGCTTTGGTCCCTCCCAATAATAAACTTAGGAGGGACCAACCACGGCCAACCTAAACCCTGCAAAACTCAACTTTGGTCCCTCCCAATAGCGAACTTGGGAGGGACCAATCGCGGCCAACCAAGTCCCTTCAAAACTCAACCCTGTCCCTCCCAATAGCAAAACTTAGGGGACCAACTCCACCCACTTTAGGGGATCGTCCCCAGCTGTCGGTGGGGATGGAATGAGTTTGGGTTGGGATCGTCCCAAGAGTTCATCAGAGTTGTCTCCTCGGCAAACTATTTGCATCTGCGTCATCGCCTCGGAATAAGCAACACAGACGAACAATGCGAGCAATCAGGAAGCTCAGTCGACAGGATGTCCCTATTATCTCTCCTTCCGCTATCGACAAGGTCATCAAATCGATGAAAAATTCGCGGGCTGCGGGACCCGACGGTATTTCGGCTGTCCATCTCAAACATATTCCTGATCCCTATTACGAACTGCTCTGATCTTATTCATTCGTCATTCAGTTCTGGTGTTATTCCGGCCCGCTGGAAACAAGCTGTCGTCTCTTCTTCTTCTTCTTTGCAGCCGCAGGAAGGTTTTTGTCAAAGGTTCAAGAAACTGGCGACTGAAACCGGATTCGTCCACAAATCCATTGTTGTCAGAGTGGTCGGCCTCTTTGGGCAATCAAATAGGTGTTCGGTTGTGTGGCCACGGCTACCGCAGTCCGGGCACTCGTCAGGCTTACTGCGATCGACCTTATGCAAGTATGACATCAGCATAGGGGAATGGCCGCAGCGTAACGAGGCAAGGGTACTTCTAGCCCGCCTACCGAGTTCCATCTCGGTGTTGCTCACCATGGGTGGTACGGCCTCCAATATGGGATTGACGGCCATCCTACTCAAGTGATCCCTGACGAACTTGGTGTGCTCCGCACGTAAAAGATGCAGACGATCCAGTTGGGAGTCCGTCCATCTTTGTATATTGACTTTCTCGGGAGCATTCGCAAAAGGCCTTCTGATATGTCTCTCTCACGGGATTCATGATCCTTCTTAATGGGTGGTCAGGCTGCTTGACAATGTTAATAACCAGTTGCTGCGCTTGGAGTTGGCAGTGCTCCTTAACCGGCAGAACTTCGGGCCTCAGCATGAAGATGTTCCACTGGGGTGCTTTTAGCGCACCCTGTGGCAATCCGAAGTGCAGCATTTTTGAACTCGCTGCATCTTTTGTCCACGATGACTCCGATATCATGTGCTGCCATACCGGTGCAGCGTACTCCAACGCCGGCTGCAATATTGCCTTGTAGGTTGTCAAAATTGTCTCCTTTGCTACTTCCCCACGACGTTCCTCCCAGAGCTAGTGGAACGTTGAGCTTTGCTTTCACTGTAGCCTGTTTCTGCTCAGTATTCTTGTGGAACCTCAACGAAGGATCCAATACTAGGCCGAGCAGCTTAGGAAAACGTGCAGCAGGCAGACGAGCGTCTTCCCAATTCACAACGGGGTGAGCGCAGTGTTCCTTAGGTCAGTGGAGAAAACTGATAGATGATTTAGCGGCAGAGACAGTGAGCATCATACCATCGAGAAAGCTCTTCAGAACGATGAAGTAGCTATTGATCTTGCGTGCAGCTATATTAATGTCTCTGTCTCGGCACAAGATGGTGATGTCAACCGCATACGCAACGACTTTGATGTCACTTAGGGGGACGGGCAAATCTTCCAGGTAAAGACTGAACAGAGCAGGCGATATGACTCCTCCTTGAGGGACACCGGCAGCGATCGGAATGCTATTAGAGAAATGTCCCTGAAACAACACTTTTGCGCGGCGTCCTTTGATGAGTGCGGTAATCCATCGCTTCTGCCAAGGCGGGATGGTGGACCTCAATAGCTTCTCAGACAGTATGCCTAAGTTGACAGTGTCAAATGCCTTCGTGAGGTCCAGGGCTACTCCAACAGTGCGTTGAGGCTTTCCGGCGTTGAAGCCATCCAAAACATAGCTCACAATCTCCAGCAGCGCCGTGGTGGTAGAGTGTAATTTGCGGAATCCATGCTGGTGCTGCTGATTGTTATTATGCTCTGCCAGCTCCTTGACGACCAGTTTCTCGGCGGCTTTGGCGATTGGTGATAAAAGACTTATTGGCCTGTCCACCTTAGCCGTGGAGGGCGATCGATTTACCTGGCTTGGGCAACGGGATGACGCTTGCCATTTTCCAGTCTTGCGGTAGGATGCACGTTCGAAAAGATGTGTTGATGACGTCAGCCAGAATTGGCATAATCTCACTTGGTAGTTTCTTCAAGACCGCAGGACTAATGCCACCCGGCCCTACAGCCTTCGAGTTGCGCATCTCTTTAACCACCTTTCCAATCTGCGCGGGCGTCACAGCTTCTGCTACATTCATAAGAGGTAACTTACAGAGCTCTCTTACAGTCACTCGGTTCTGCTTCCCTCTCTTAGCCTGAGTTATGAAAAATTCTTTCCGAGAGCAGTTGCAGCCTCCTTTTCCGATTTGAAGACTCCATTCTCGAACTCGATCGTGGAATATTTGGTGGAGGTGCTCTTGCCCGAGATCTTCTTTAGAACTTTCCAAGTTGACGCTCCATCACTCTTGAAATTCATCTTCTCCGTAAATTTCTCCCAACACTCTTTCTTGTGCTTGTCCAGATCTCGCTTGATCTCACTATCCAGCTCAGCAATGGTCGGATCCAGGTGATCTACGACTCTCTTTGCATCCCTTGTCCTTATCTTCTCCAAGATTTCCCTGGTGACATTGGGAAAGAAGGTCTTGACTCGGCCCTCCCGGAATGGCTGCTTTCATGGCCTTGCGAATCGCGTCAGTCAAGTGACGCTCCTTCTGGTGCACGTTTCCATTCCATGGGTAGTCATCCACATGGCGAAGTGCCACCTCCCTGAACACGCGCCAGTCTGCAAGGCAAAGATTTAGATAAGACCTTACACCTGAATAAGGAGCAAGAGAATTAGAGAGATCGACATGGACAAAGACGGGGATATGATCACTGGACAGAGTTGTAGCGGTCGACCAAGAGCGGGCGCTGGAGAGATTAGATGATACAAGAGAGATGTCTGGACTAGAGGATCGGCCGTTGGCCGGGAGACGAGTGGACTGATCATCGTTGAGAATGACCAGATCGCACTCCTCCGCCCATTCTTCGTCTTCTCCTCTAGCGTCAGTTTCAAGCGACGAGCAGAATGTATGAGCATTGAAATCGCCTGCAAAGATAGCAGAGGGTGAAAGGGAGCAGTCGTACAACTGCTTGAGTGAAGGAGTGGGGTCATAAGATTGGGGACAGGACGTGGTAGGAGGGATATAGATATTAAAAGAGATATAGGTGTTTTAAGAGGAGGTGGATAGGTAGGCACTCAAGAGTACCGTCCGATGGGGTGCTTGGTATGATATGAGAGGGTGGATTTGATAGTACGAAAGTGGAAACTCCTCCGCCGTGAGATGACCTTGGAGCATGATAAGCAGTATAGCCAGGAATGTTAGGGTGACGAGCGGTAGTAGAAGGAGAAAGCTTTGTTTCCTGAACCATTATGACATCAGGATGATGAGTACGAGAAAAAAGAGAGAGTTCAGACAACCTGGGACGAAGGCCATTGAGGTTAATATGTACAATAGAGAGGGGGCGGTTGGTAAAAGAGGAATCAGAGTTGCTGGGGGCAGAGCACAGAATACAACGGAAGGAAGAGTTGTGATGCCTCACAGAACTGAGACCCGAACAGGAGAGATGCACCCACCTTTGGCATCCGAAGCACTGGACGCTTGTTTTACTCCATGTGACATCCTTGCCGCACGTGGCGCATGGGTACTTCTGAGCGGGTCCTGGATTCCTCTCGACGCCGGCCATTTGTAGTAGAATCCTTAGGAGAGCTGCAGCCAGCAAGCATCTCTCCCATGACAAAAACCCTCCACGCGGAGGGGTTGACGTCGGTTTGCACGGAGGTCGTCTTCTTTCCTCCACACTGCCACGGCACGAACGTACGACATCTCGGCAGCTGTCGTCATCCCCATCGCCAAGCCAGGCAAGCCGCCGGATAAGGCTGCCTCCCACCGCCCCATTTCCCTTCTCTCCCCCTTGCCAAGCTTGCGGAAAGAGTCCTTAATCCGCTACTCCAAAGCAGTCTACAGCACAGCACCCACCAGCATGGTTTCAAGAAGGAGCATTCCACAGTCACAGCCCTGACGTAAATCACCGAGCACATCATCGCTGGATTTAACCGCAACAACCCGGCTGGTAGAAGCCTAGTCGTTGTCATAGATCTCACGGCTGCTTTTGATAGCGTCAGTCTTCCGCTCCTCTCAAAATCCATTCTAGAATCGGACATGCCCTGTTGGTCTAAAAGATGGATTAATAGCTTTATTAGGAACCGGTCTATTTGTGTCAAGTTCGACGGACATCTGTCGTCTTCGATCCCCCTTAGAGCCGATGTCCCTCAAGGCGGAGTGTTATCCCCTAGCCTATTTTCGCTATTTCTATCTGATATTCCTGTGCCACCAACTGGTATTCATCTGTGTCTGTACGCTGACGACATCACTATCGTAAGCACAGACTCAGTTATCGATCGAGCCACTGCTACCATGAATGACTACTTACGGACCCTGGCAGTGTATCTTAAAGGCAGTGTTCACGACAAATCTCGTTCTCGAGGTCTCGGTGTGAAACTCTAAGTTGGCAGGTGCTGTAGAGGATAGGGTCTAAGAAGGCAACGAAAACTGGCCAGAAATGAATACAAACGGCTTTGAAAGCTCTCCCGATGCGCCTACCTATCCCGGTCCGCCCCCGATCGGACGAGCTTGTGGCGCCGCACGCGTTTCGATGGCAAATTGCCAAGCAACTCTGCCGCAATTAGCATTACCGATTCGCGCAGATTTCGCGATTAGCGAGCGCTTGACGAAATCAGCAGGGCCCATGATTCTCGTCCACGCCCTGAATTAAGAAACCGTTATTTTGACTTATTCTGGACGTTTTTCTTCGCTGTTTCTTCACTATTAGTTACCTCACGACCAAACAATCCCATTTTTGGGTCGAACTCGAGTCCGATATTCATCGTGAACACTGCCTTTAAATAAAAGTCGCTGACTGTCTCTGCCTCCAAATCAAGTGCTACACTATGTACAACAGCTACTATCGAACATCGACTACATCCCAAAGTCGTCTGGGATGGCCACGAGCTGCCACTGTCTAAGCATCCTCGAAGGAGTTTTCCTGGACCCCTCTTTACGATTCCATGAGAATACGCGTATACGAGCTGCCTCTGCCAACTCGCGCAACAACATTCTTCGCGCCTTGGCAAAAACCTCGTGGGGCAGCACGAAAGAAGTATTACGTACGACTTATAGAGCCATGGTCCAGTCTGTCTTGGAATATGGTGCCCCTGTTTGGACCAGACATCTCTCTGAATCCTCTTGGTGCAAGTTGCAGAGAGCACAGAATACTGCCCTCAGGCTTATTACTGGATGTCACAAGTCGACGCCTATTCCGCATCTTCATCAAGAAACCGGCCTACTCCCTGTAAAACAGCACTACTTACTCCAGTCTCAGCAGTTTCTCATAAGTATTGTCAAGAGCCCGACCCATCCAAACTACCATCTCCTGTCGTCCGGCCCCCAATCAAGAAACATACGCACGCCGCTCAATGCTTCCCTGTCTGCTGTCGATCAACAACGCTGGGGTACATCTGAGCTCTCCCGCAGAAGACTCCAGATGGCTGAGCATACGCGCTTTGTGGCAGAGTACCTGTCTGATGCTCAGCCCAACTCAATTTATGGCGGCGTACCCCCACGAGTCGACGACAGCGAAGCCGATCTACCGAGACGCACCCGAACAATCCTCGCTGGTCTGCGATGCGGTCACTCCACATATCTAAAGGCCTACGCTCATCGGATTGATCACTCAGTCCCTGATAGATGCCCTGATTGTGAATGTGCTGGACATGATTCATTGCATCTATTTTCATGTCCTTCCAGACCTACAATGTTATCTGCTCGAGATCTATGGTTCAAGCCGTGTGAGGTAGCTAGCTTCCTACGCCTTTGATGCGATGCTCTGTTGATGGCTGACAAGAAGAAGAAGAGGAAGGGAGTTTGAGAAAATCGTCAAAAATTTGACGTATTGACGCTTTTGGGACGGGTGTATGAGAAAGTCGTCAAAATTTTGCTCTTGGAGGTAGGGGGGGGGGGGGTGTCTGAGTAAATTCAGCATTGTCCACACCTCATGCCGCACCGTTCTGGCCTCTTTATACAATAAGCCTTCACGCCTTAATTCCACTATAAACGTAGATTATACAAGTGTTTCCAATCAGTCTGGATGCACACTGTCCGTTGATCGAGTGTGGCTAATTTTGAAGGCGATTTTTACTCAAGCGCTACCGTCGCTGTGATTGCTAATCAATAGCGAGGGTGCGAAGCCAGCAGTCAGCGATTGCCGCGTCGCCACCGTTCGCGGGATTTAGCCAACACCGACGAAAAGGACTGTCTAAAGGAACAGGGTAGCTTGCGTTGGGAATAATGCTAAGATGCTTTAGATGGGTGAAACTCAATTAAATTATCTATGACGTTCAAGGGCAACTTATCCTCGCAAACATTGTAAATCTAAGCAAATTGCATCCGACATCACAATTGCTCAACCGTTTGAAGGCTTAGAAGCTTCTTCAATCTGTCACACCAAATTTCAAGAATTTTTCCGAGCAGACTGTTTCAAACCCCAGTCAAAAATCGGCGAACATTTTACTTATGTCTAGGTCCGTGGCTTGTTTCCTCAAGAAAAAAAACATTTAAATCTCACCCGCGGCTGGCGCGCTGATCGATTCAGGCCAAGAGAAGAGCGCAGCTGGGGCCGTATGCATACCTCTCCCCGAGAGCGCCCGCGCGGGAATGGGGACGACCCCAAGTCATCCCCGGCATGCACATATCTCCCCGCAATCTTTCGGGGAAGAGCTCCGCCCACATTTCGCGGGGATGGCATCCCCCCTACGAATTTGCTCGGGGACGATGGGATTAGAGCGCGTTATTCTACCATTGTGAATATTTATTTCGATGGGAATTCGACGCTTGTCGGGCGTTAGCCTACTCCATCGGTCGGTGAACAGGGTCAGGTAACATTTCAGGGGCGGTGTCACTACCAAGATGCACCCATGTCTTGTATAAACGTTCAATATACAGAAATTAATTGCGGAAAATTTCGGAACTTAGCAACGCTCGTCACAGTTATGATAGGTGTTTGAATTGGCGGTTTACCTTTCACTACGCTGCCATTCTACTTTCTTTTCATCGAAATAGTTTTTTTTCCGTTACGCTTAGTTCACATTATTTCTGCGTTATTACCAAGCAAGTGCTTCATGCAACGAAATCACACGCAGTTGTAAGAATGACGCAAAAAGCGCAGATACTTCTCTCTCGTGGCGTATGAGTACTGTTTCACAATCATACATAAGTAAAGGGGCCGTAGCAGAGCTAAAAATATTTTACCACATCTTAGATCCTCCTAGGAGCTTTCGCCGGCCATGCCTAGCTCAATAATGAATATATGCAGGTAACGGATACGAGTTGTAAACTACCGCACTCCAGTAACAACCATCTCGTAGCCTGCGCCCTCCACATTTTCACCGTGCGTCCTCTGCGTCCCTGTCACTGCCATCCCAGGGGGATGAGCATGAGATATGCATACGATCGTGTCTAAAAATCACCCATCCCATGCGGGCGGTCGCGACGCGCCGTGGTATTGCAGCGCGCTTTCTCGCCGCTGCAGTGCTTTCTCTTGCCTTTTCTCAGTCTATCGTTGGACAAGAGTTCGAATTCCACGAATCTTGTTCCTTCATATGAGAAACTGTAAACGACAGGATAAATTGGTAAATTTGAGGAATGAGAGCCGTGACAATATCGAGAATCTGTCTTCCGGCCAGCGATACCTCTCACCTCGTCATGAGAATTCCATCGGCGAATAGTCAGCTTACTTAGAGTATTACGATGTACCATAGCTTAGTGTGATCGTCTTTACGCTCTTTGGTTGAGTGCGAAAAAAAGCGGAATACGATGCTTCTGCTAGGTATTATTGACCTCCTCAATTGTGATGTATACTAACGAGCTCGCTGAATCACAATAATCACGCAAAAATTTCAAGCTCAATGTTTCAAGACCATGCGTCGGCTGAATGAATTTTGAGAATGCGGAGCCGGTTCAGACAACACTTGAGATGGTCCTAGCAATATTTTTGCACCCATCTCGAGGTTACGCCTATGCGGTTCTTCATGTCCTTCCTTTTTCCGGTAAACGAAAATGTGAGGAATTCCGAAGGAATCACCTCATATTTACGGTTACCGACTGAGAAAGTGAAGTTTGTCCTTATATGCGTGTTCAGCTCCCGAAATCTTCCTCAATTAAGTTTGACTAAAAATCTAACCGAAAGGCTATAGTATAGTGCCCAGTTGATTTCATAACACTACTGCTATAAAATCTCATACTGTGGACGTGATGGTATACTAGAACACCGGGTCCAGCAGACCGTTGTCCTATTCGTCCAAACAGCTATGTTCCTACCTTGGTAATATACATTGGATCCGAATCAAAAAATTTGGAATACTCGGATTTCGTATAACTCAAAAATCAAAGGTCTTGGACATCCGACTCGAACGGATAGATTCAAAGTAACAGCATCAGATAATCCGAGTCATTCGGATAGAGAGGCCAAACGGATAATCGAATTTCGGATTAATCCGAAAATTAAGTTTTTTCGGTGACTCGAAATTGGGGCCACTCGGATTTTGACGTTTTTTCGGTGAATTGAGTCATGGAAATTTTGGTTCATTCGGATGGATATCCGAAAATGAGTGAGTGGATCCGAGATGCTCAACCTACGCGTGGTGAATCTGTGGAGTCGACTACCAAGCCGGCTCATCAACCGAGCATCAACTACTCCACAAAGAGTTTTTTTCGAAATGGGAGTGTAAATGGCTGGCTGATGCACTCCTTCATATCCTACTGTTACGAGCTGGCATTGAAAGGAACGCGGGACCGCGCTACAAGGATCCGCGATATCCCTGCTGTCATTGCGGAGTATCTGCTCAACATGCAAGTATCCAGTGCGGTGGCTGTCTCGGCTGGGTGCACCTCAAATGTTCGGGGTTAACCAGCTACAATGACTACTCTGATGCTTACTGTTGTAATTCTTGCTCAAGTTCTCCCAGTGTTCCTCTACATAGTCTGAACATTTTTCACTTCAATATTAATGGCCTATGTGCCAAACTTGCCGAACTTACATTGTATATAGAACGCTTTCAACCTGATGTCGTCCTTCTGCAGGAGACAAAACTTAGCGCCTCATCCTCATTTCTGCCCCGCCTCGCCGGTTATATGTCGTACCACGTCCCGCGCACATCTCACGGTGGTGGCGTCTCAACATTTGTAAAACATCTATTCCATCTCACCTTATTGTACTTCCAAAAGATAATGGTAATGTTGTGGAATGCCTTGGAGTTCACATTGTATTGCAAAGCTGTCCACTAGATACTGTCAATGTTTACATCCCTCCTTCCACTTCGTGTCCCCATTCGTTTGATCCCACTCCACATTTACACAATGTCCACTCTGTGCTTTCGTATCAATCGATTGTAATGGCTGGTGATTTCAATGCTCACTCCCCATCCTGGTTCTCCTCTTTAGATCCTGATGAAAGAGGTAAATTCTTAAACCCCCTGGTGATGATTAAGACCTGATTCCCATTAATGAGGATGCTCCAACTCGCCTTCCATTGACGGGCAGGCCCTCTTCACCGGACATCATATATGTATCTTCCTGTCTTGCCATGTCGTGTAACTGGTCTACTGCTGTGGCTATGTCAAGTGATCATATTCCTTTATGCACATTACTGGATCTCTCTCTTAATAGTCAACTTGCTCCTTTCACAGGTTCCCGTAGCAAAACCTACACCAATTATCGTAAGGCTAATTGGATCTGTTATAAGGAGGCGTTACTCAGCCGGGCTGCCAACTACCCGCTAACCGGAACTGTGCACGATAAGGAGAAGTTCATCGTCGAAACCATACGCAGTGCCTCAAGAGCTGCCATCCCAAGCGGTCGTGTTAGAACATTCTACCCTAATGTACCAAAGGAAGCGCTGGAGCTCATTAAGCGACGTGACGACCGACGCAGAGAAGATCCTTCCGAATCGTCCATATCGCAACTGTCTGAGGAGATAACCACATTGCTAAATGATTTCAAGCAGAAACGATGGAGAGAATTCACTGATTCAATCAACTTCGCCACTGACGCAAAGCATGGAACACCCTTAGGTTGTCTGGCAAAAGATAGCTGCAGAAAGAAATGCACTTGAATTTCCATCGGGTGAATATCATTATGGCTACAAAGCAGCCTGTCAAATGGGAAAGCTCTTTGCTTCAGCAATTTCGCGTCGGGACCGTAGTCACAGATGCACTTTGCGCGCCATCAGGAAACTCAATCGTCATAACGTTCCTGTTATTACTACTTCTGCTATCTCGGACATCATCAAATCGCTGAAGAATTCGAGGGCTGAAGGACCAGACGGCATCTCAGCCGTTCATCTTAAGCACCTGCCGGAGCAGTACATGGAACTACTAAGTGACCTCCTCTACTCATCTTTCAGCACTGGTATCATTCCTGCACGCTGGAAACAAGCGATTGTTCTTCCCATTCTCAAGCCAGGAAAACCGCAAGAGAAAGCAACCTCACACCGGCCAATTTCCCTACTCTCCCCAATCGCTAAGTTAGCGGAAAAAGTCATCAATCCGCATCTCCAAGAAGCACTGCGGCATAACGTACATCAGCACGGCTTCAAAAAGGCACACTCCACCACCACGGCGCTGACGTCCATAACTGAACACATCATTGCCGGCTTTAACATGAAGGCCCCTGCCGGAAGAAGCCTCGTAGTAGCAGTTGACCTGACTGCAGCATTCGACAACGTCAGCACTCCTCTGCTTTCAAAATCGATACTGGACTCTGACATGCCTGACTGGTGCATACGTTGGGCCAACAGCTTCATGAAAAATCGCTCCATCCGCGTGAAATTTGACGAGCACATGTCTACTTCGATTCCCCTCAAGGCAGGCGTCCCTCAGGGTGGAGTACTATCACCTAGCCCATTTTCGTTGTACCTGTCTGATATTCCCGTGCCTCCACCCAGCATCCACTTATGCCTCTATGCAGATGACATCACTATTATTTGCACTGACCCAGTCATCGACCGAGCTACTGTGGAGATGAACAAATACCTCTGCAGCCTGGCAAAATATCTTGAATCTAAGCAACTGAAGGTCTCTGCAGCCAAGTCCAGCGTTACTCTATGCACTACTTCAAATGCTGAGCACCAACTTCATCCTAAAGTACTTTGGGAAGGTAATCAGCTGCCCTTGTCCAAGCACCCTCGTCTACTTGGAGTCTTTCTGGATCCCTCATTGCGTTTCCATGAAAACACCCGTATCCGAGCTGCAGCAGCCAACACGTGCAACGGGGGCAGCACAAAGGAGGTTCTACGCACTACGTACAAGGCCATGATACAGCCAACTCTGGAATATGGAGCCCCAATATGGTCTAGACATTTGTCGGACGCCTCTTGGAGCAAACTACAAAGAGTTCAAAATACAGCTCTCCGTGTCATCACAGGCTGTCCAAGATCTACACCTGTATCGCACCTTCATCAAGAATGCGCAGTACTTCCAGTTGCAGTCACAACAGTTCCATATTGGCATAGTTAAGAATGCCGCCCATCCCAATTATTCACTTCTATCATCGGAACCTCAACACCGTAATATTCGCACACCACTGCATACTGCTATCTCTACCACTGATCGTCAAAAGTGGGCTACCTCTGAACTCACACGAAGGAGACTGCAGCAAATGGAGCACACCAGATTTGTATCCGAATACTTGTCCTGTACTCCTCCTAATCCCATCCTTAGTGACGTGCCGCCCAATGTCGATGAAAGTGAGAAGAACCTGCCCAGACGCTCTCGCGCGACTTTGGCGGGCCTACGATGCAGTCATTCTTCGTATTTGAAGGCCTACGTACATAGGATCGATGATTCGGTCCCTGATATATGTCCTGACTGTCAATGTACAGGGCATGATTCACTTCATTTATTTTCGTGCCCAGCAAAACCAACCTCTCTGTCTGCTCGTGATATGTGGAAGAAGCCGTGTGACGTCGCCGCCTTTTTGGGCCTATGAGGAAGAAGCTCCGATGTGGCTGATAAGAAGAAGAAGAAAATGAGTGAGTCGGATCCAATGTTTACTTGGTAACCAGAATTCTCAAGAAAAATCCAGAAAGCTCAAGAGATTTGAACTTGATCTCTGCATTCGAAGGCATATCACAAAATTTCAATTTTGGTTGAACTTTACGTTCTTCAAACACTGAGTTTTTCGGGATTTCGGATCCCCCACCATTGTTGTTGTTGTTGTTGCCCATCATCCACCATACACACTTATCCTGGATCCAATTTCCGGCATATTGACGACGTCATCGAAGCAGCATTTCTGGGATCCTCTTCTTTGGAGGATCCTGAGTGGGGCGTTTTTCACCCTCTTTTTATTTAATATTTTTGATTTTTCATTTTTGTTTTGGTTTTTTTTTGATTTTTATTCGTTTTTTTACATTTCAAATTCATTTCTGCATAATTAAAGTGACAGGAAATGGGCTACTTCCACTGGTTTGAGCCAGAGATCTTCTATCGTGAGGTGCGTTGGCCTTCCAGAGCAAGAGAGCATGTGAGGTACTGTGTGTTCCTCAAGCCCGCAATCTGGACTAAGTGGATTATCGGCTGCTCCTATCTTATGTAGATACCAATGCGACTTCGAATAGAAACCGCTCCGGAGCTGAGATAGCGCTGCCCGGCTTGGTCTTGGCAAAGTCTCCTCCTCCTTAGCAATCTTCGGCGGCGGTCCACTTAGCAAGGGGAGTTCATAGTAACCAGGAACTCCTTAACAAACTCGTTAAGCACTTCTTTGCGAATGCTTTCCGCGTTTCCTGGCCTGACCACTATTGGCTTGATCGTTCTGACATGCTTTCTGATCTGTCTTGGTGGTTCCGATTTCTTCATCATGTCGTGTGAGGGATGTTCTGGATCAAGTGCCGCAACCGTTCGATATTGAAGCGTCAACATCTCACTATGAGCTTTGACTGGCATGATTCCCGTCTCATTGCTGAGGTGGGTAGCCTCTGTCCCCCACCATTGTCCTTCAGGACTGCAACCGCTTGAAAACTTGAACGTTGCCTCCATTTTCAGAGAAAATCTTTGTTGCAGTTGCTATTGTTTTCTCGAAAATCGAATGTCTACATCCCAAATCTATGCGACGATCCTATTTCTTCTGTGTTGTTTCAGCGGTGTTCGTAGGCACACTCGCCTATACAAAATATGCACTACACTTTGAGTAGTTGAGGCAATATCGAATGGTACATGCGGGGAATACTTTGCCGTGAAGAGAAAGCGCGCTGCAATGCGACGCCGCGACCGCCCGCATGGAGTGGGTGATTTTTAGACACGATCATATGCATACTGTGCTTATCTGGGCCAAATTTCGGTCCGCAATTGCGTCTCGACACGCTTTGCGGCCGCACGCGCTCGAGTCAGTCACTCGCAGCTAACCGTCACGGCGGCTGCGGGGTGTAACTCGTCCATATGTGCAGGGTGCTCATGGATTTCGGAGAAATGTATTAAAACCTCCGGGAGGGTGAGGCATGCATGTGCGTGTGGGAGCCTTTAATACTTTAAAAGAAAAGGAAATCCCAATTTTATTGCATATTCGTGCTGTAAAAGGGACGCGGAGGACGAGTTGTTCGTCACCTCCTAAAAACACAACTCAACCGATTTTCTTGAGAAAGGGCCCAAGTCATGCCCCTGCTTTCAAGAAGGTGAGGCTAAATCCAGAACACATTTCCGCATTTGGACGGATTAAGGTGCACGCAAATGAGAAAAAATATGAGTTAAACCCCCCGCAGCCACCGTGATGAGTAGCTTCGAGTGAGTCAGTCGGGTTTCCAGCGCCAAAGCCGACTCAATGTGGCCTTTTTTATACAATTTTCTCCATTTTTTTCTTCGTTTCCAAAACCCACCTAGAGTCAGCAGATCGCTGGCTACGGAGCTGGAAGCTCTTCTGACACGGGAGCGTGCAGCCGCGAAGCGTGTCCGGACCAGGGATGTGCGGCAATTGCCGTTTGCCGGCCGTTTTCGGACGATTTTTGTCGATTGTCGTTTGCCGTTTTTTCTCTCACTTTTCGACAAAATTCGGCAAAAAGTGCGAAATAGATAACAAACGCCGAGATTAGGACGCGCATTGAAAACCTGCTAAGCTTTGCAGCGACCGGCTCGACTCGAAAGTAGAGAAACAGACTATACGTACTTCAAAACTTCGAGCCAGTTGATGTAACCTACCGCGCGGTCACGTCAAAGCAATTACTAGTATTGTAGTGTCCTGCTCGTGTGGGTCCTCTTGTCTGGAAGAACACCGAATTCCCCACCGCCTCCTCGCTGAGGCTTGAGCATTTAACGTAAGGCTCATCGGGACAAGATTTAACACCTTGGTGATTTTTAGGAGAGAGCACAAAGGGTTCAGGAAAAACGCTGAATGGCTCAAATTCTTCCAGATACTTTTCAAGGCGTCGTGTAAAGGATGTTGGACTTCACTGGCAGTTTGTGGGCTTATGCACTTCACCATCTTCTATTATGCTCACAATTGCGCTGAAAAACGGCACCAAGTTGAAAGTTGGAGTTCTGAGTTGAAAGGGTGGGAGAGGGTGTACACGGCGTGCGGAACATCCGTTTAGATCAAATGCTTGACTATAAACTGGATGCACGTAGTGTAGAGTGATCAGTTGGGAATAAGGGGTGGCGTACGGCTTAGGATTCAATTCAATTCAATTCAATAGCTTTATTTTGCAATAAAGAAACATACGGAATGTATGTGAAGAAAGGTTGAATACGGTAACCTGCGTGTGCAGGCAAACAGAACAAAAAGCAAATAAAATAAAACAAACACTCGTACGATAAAGCACCCTGTGTAAAGCTTCAGCAGAAAGAGCGGCCATCTGCCCCATGCAATGACCTTAGATTAAAGTGGGACAGCTTGCTTTTAAAAATAGGAAAGTTCCCGGATTCAAAGACTTCCGATGGTAATTTATTCCAAATTTGGATGACCCTGAACGCAAACGAATGCAGCACGTTAGATTTCGATGTAAATTTACGTTCGAGCTGGAAGGCGTGCTGGCGAGAACGAGCACAGCGGCGGGTGAACGTGAAAACGCTCTCAAACGGAATGTCGCAAAGACCATTCACGATTTTGTAACATAAGTGCAAATCAAACTCAGTTCTCCGATATCGTAGGGTTTCAATCCCAGCATTTCAAGCCTCGTCATGTAGTCTGGCACTGTAGGATGGAGGTGGTTCGAGATATGCGCGGTTTTTCAGGAGTCGTATTTGTGCAAAGCTTGAAAAACTAGTCAATTGTTTGTATTTGAATTGTTAGAGCACATTTTAGAAGAAATTCGAAAGGTTTCAAGGATAGAGATGCCGAAGATGGAGCAGTTTCTCAAAAACGCTTACAAGACCGTCCAAAAACATGCGTTTTAGATGTAGTTGTCCACGTCAATATCTTTTAATTAATTCCGGTGGAACAGTAAACACGCCAACGAGTACGCCGCGAACTCTGAGAAGGTTTGCCGCGGCAGTTCCGGGAAAGTAAAGCGACCCTTAACTGTGCCGCGATAGTTCCGCGGTAGTACCGCAGCGGCTCCACGATCATCACTGCCGTTATGATTCTGTTGCAGTGCCTTGAGCCTCGACAACGCCGCGACATTGCCTCGATAGTACCGCAGCTGTTCAGTATTAGAACCATACCAGCTCGGCGAGGATGCGTAAGCTAACCCGCGTCGACTACGTTGCACCGTCCTGTGTGGTATCGCCGGTTCGATCACCCGAGTTTGATTACCCACGTCCCGTATCTCCTTGCCCGCGGTAACTAGGATACCCTCTGTCCCTATCAGATAGAGAACCTAACAACCGTAGCTGCACATTTTTCTCCGTAGGCCCCGCACAGTTGTACTATGCCTCACAATTAAATTCATACGAGTTTCTCTCCGTCGGTCCCATTTTTGTAAAGGCACGGTCATCGATCCCGGAGCCGCGGCGGCACTTTCGCGGTGCCTCTGTGATGCCTGTAGGAGCCGGTGTGACTTTATCGCGGAGCCGCAGCGGCAATTTGTACCAGAGAAGCGGCGTGGCTGCCCCGCTCGTTAGAAATTAATTGACGAAAGTAAGGCCACATTGAGCTCTTCACTTCTTTGAAGGAGTTTCGAGTGCTCACCCTCTTAACTTGGATCGCGCGATATTCTAAATTTTGTGCGATTAATTTGGAGCACGAAGCAAATGAGATACTACTACATATTCCAAAAAGGTTGACATTAGAGAACCTCGAAAAATTAGTATCTTTTCACCACAACATTTCGCTTACTAGTGTTCAATAGAATGGTAATTCCAGTGCTGTTTATATCAGGTATTGTACCAACGTATTAGGTTCAACTTCTTGTGGTATTACTGAGAAACAATTTCTTATCTGGCTATTTAAATACGAAAAGTGCATGAGGAAATAGTATTTTTACAAGTACTTTTAGAACATTTGTATCGTTTTCGTACCAGCTTTTTTTATTTTGCCGTTTGTCGATTGCCGTTTGCCGGCCATTTTGAGACAAATTTTGTCGATTTCCGTTTGCCGATTTTTTAAAATCGTTTGCCGCACATCCCTGGTCGGGACGCAATTGTGGACCGGAATTTGGCCCAGATAAGCACAGTACGGTCCGTCCCCACGTGGGGATCGTTCCCGCTCAAGGACGCTCGGGGACGGGAGGCGGACATTGCTCACCCATGCATGCTGCGTAGCGGTCGGTGAGCGTCGCGCGCGACGAGATGGGCGGAGACGAGACATTCCCGGTTTTAGGTGAATTTAGATAAATTAGCATGTCTTGGAGGGTTTCTAGCTTTCCTACGATTATTTCTTGCCGTAATCGATAACCATTTACTAGTATGGAGCGTTGAAGACTTTTCTAAACGGCGGTGTGTTTTAGGCGTTCGCCGCGCGCGCGACACTTACCGGACCGCGACGCGTACGCACACGGGTGAGCAGTGTCATGGAGCCCTCGGGGACGGATCCCCGACGGGGAGAGATATGCGTACAGCCCCTGATCAGCTTACCATACCGGCAGCCGCGGTTTAGATTAAAATGTTTTTCTTAAGGAAACAAGCCACGGACCTAACTGTACATCGATATGGATGGGTTGCCCGGCAACCAATTAATTAAGCTGACCTTGTGGAATGATATTGGACCGTGAAATAAAGCTCTGTGCTTATGTGTAGGGCAACTTCTTTTTGTCAGAGAAGATGAAACAAAAATAAAAGTAAAAAAGAATGCTGGAAACTGACCAGATCTTCACTTTCATCGATCAGGGATGGCGAGGGCGAGCGTTGTACTTGAACGAGCGACATAGTGAAGGAATAGAAGAAGAAATGCGTGTGAAAAACACAATTGGCGAGTGTTGCATTCAGAATAAAAGATATGGTGGAATCAGGTTGACGTCGGAGCGCTCGATGGATGGATGATTCACACCACAATCATCAACGGGGCATCGACAGACAGACCGTCGCTCCCTGAAATACACAAAACTCCCGATGAAAATCACGAGGAAAAGTCAACATTTGTCGCCCGGTGGAAAATGAATCAATAGAAATCATCGATCGCAATGAAAAACAAGAAAAACACTGGGAAGATGACGAATCACATGATCTCAGCAGAAGCTAAGAAAATCACCCAAAAGGTGTAAGACAGCCCACAAATGGAGAATTCAAAGTATAATAGAGTTAGAGGAAATGGTTCGTCTGGCAGGCTGTGTAGGTACCTATTTGATTGGATGACAGATAATGAATAAATATGTAAAGAAAAAGTGTTGTGAGTGAGAGTGTGAATATAGGGGAGAGATGGAAGAACGCAGGACGACGAGGGTGGCCCCGGCGATCAATTGAACATCGGGGTCGCTCCCGTCGCCCCTCTCATGAATCCCCACCACCCCATGGAAAACTCACGGGTGGCTGGACCAGTCCACTTCCCCAACCTCGTTTGCTCAGTTTACCACACACAACGAATCCCATTTGGATATGTACATACTGGCGACTAGAATGGAACGGAGCTGAAGGAATAGCGGAGATTCAGCGTTTCTACCTCTAAATTCTGGAATGGGTTAGCATTTTGAACTGGATCGTGTGTTGAAGCCCGAGCGATATTTGTATCGCCCGCGATTTTTTATTCAGAAAAAAAAACCACAAATTGGCACTTGGAACTTTTGAGGTTCAAATAAGTTCTCCTCAACTTCACTTTTTTTAATTAGTTGTGTTTCCCCAGCAGGAATGCGTACAGGTTGTAAAAAAAACGAAATTGTCGTGGTTCCTTCGCGTGCGGGTGCGGAGGTTAGAGACAGCAAGAGAGCGAAGCTGCCGATATGTCGTACGTTCGTGCCGTGGCAGTGTGGAGGAAACAAAATCACCTCCGTGCAAACCGACGTCAATCCCTCCGCGGAGAGGGTTTTTGTCATGGGAGAGGTGCTGGTCGGCCGCGTCTCTCCTTCGGATTCTCCTGATAAGGGCCGGCGTCGAGAGGAATCCTGGACCTGTGCAGAAGTATCAATGTGCCACCTGCAGCAATGATGTTACCTGGCATAAAACAAGCGTCCAATGCTTTGGATGTCAAAGGTGGGTGCATCTCTCCTGTTCGGGTCTCAGTTCTGTGAGGCATCACGACTCTTCCTTCCTTTGTGTTCTGTGCTCCGCCCCCAGCAACTCTGATTCCTCTTCTTCTTCTTTTTTGCTGCCACATTGAGGGTTTTGTCATAGGTTGAGGAACTGGGCGACCAGTAACGGATTCGTCCATAAGTCCATTACGGTCAGCGTGGTAGGTCTCTCCGGACAGTTGAATAAATGTGCGGTATCGTGGCCGATGGTACCGCAGTCCGGGCACACATCAGATTTACTGCTGTCAATCCTGCTGACATAAGACATTAGCATTGTAGAGTGACCACAGCGTAATGATGCGAGCGTGCACCTGGCCCTTCTTCCGAGTTGAGTCTCGGATGTGCAGACTTGGGGCGGCACTACCCCCAATATGGGATTAATGACCGCCTTTTCCAGATGACACCGTACAAACTGAGTATGCTCCTCGCGCAATAGACGGAGTCGTTCTTGCTGTGAGTCGTGCCATCTCTGCAGATTGACTTTGCTGGGAGCATCGGCGAATGGCTTTCTGACGCCTCTCTCTCTGACGGGGTTTAGCACTCTCCAAGAGGGGTGATTTGGTTGTTTGACAATGTTGATGAAAAATTGTTGGGCCTGGAGCTGACAGTGCTCCCTTACTGGTAATAAGCGGGTCTCAGCATGCAAGTGATCGACTGGGGAACTTCTTGCACATCCGGTGGCGATTCGAAGAGCTGCATCCTGTATGCGTTGCATCTTAGTCCAGGATTCCGAAACTAGATGCTGCCAAACTGGTGCGGCGTATTCTAGTGCAGGCTGTAGGATCGCCTTATAGGTTATTATATGGAAGGATATAGGTTATAATAATGGTTTCTTAGCAACTACCCCATGATGTACCGCCCAGGGCTCTAAGCACGTTAAGCTTCGCTTTAACGATAGCCTGCTTCTGTTCCGTGTTCTTATGGAATTTGAGCGATGGATCGAGTACGAGTCCGAGAAGTTTTGGGAAGCGGGCGGCAGGCAAACGATCTCCATTCCATACGACATACGGATGTGCGCTGTTTTCAGATGGGTCCGTTGTGAGTACGGATACCGATGACTTTGACGCAGAAATCTTCAGCATTTTGCGGTCGAAGAAACTTTTCAGTGCGGTCAAGTACCCGTTAATCTTAGCGGCGGCCACATTTATGTCCCGATCACGACACAAGACAGTCATATCATCAGCGTAAGCGACCACCTTGATATCTTGGGGTGGGGCGGGCATATCTTCGAGGTACAGACTGAAGAGAGCAGGCGACAATACGCCGCCCTGTGGGACTCCAGCTGCAATTGGAATGCTGTTTGAGACATGATTCTGGAACATCACTCTAGCCCGTCTTCCCTTAGTGAATGCAGCTATCCAGCGCTTTTGCCATGGCGGGATTGATGACTCCAGTAAGTTGTTTGATAAGATGCCAAGATTCACTGTGTCGAAGGCCTTGGTGAGATCCAAGGCAACTGCTACAGTTCTTTGCGGCTTATAGGCGTTGAAACCATCAATTGCATAGCTAGTAATTTCTAACAAAGCTGTCGTGGTGGAATGCAGTCTTCTGAATCCATGCTGAAACACCTGTCTCTCGTTGTGTTCGGCCAGGTCTTTGACGATCAGCTTTTCAGCTACTTTAGCAAAAGAAGACAACAAGCTAATGGGCCGATATCCCTTGACTGAAGCTTGGGGTTTGCCAGGCTTGGGCAGCGGCACGACGTTTGCCGTCTTCCAACTCTGCGGCATAGTACACGACCTGAACGAGGTGTTTATCACATCAGTGAGAAGCGGTAGTAGGTCAGTGGGTATCTTCTTCAAGACAGCAGGACATATCCCATCAGGACCAATAGCTCTAGAGTTCCGCATTTCCTTTGTAATCTTCTCAACTTGCGTCGTAGTAAACGCTTCGGCCGTGCTCAAGCGGGAGGCGGCACAGCTCTCTTGCAGTCACTCTATTCTGCGGACCTCGTTTAGCACTGGTGATGAAAAAACTTTTCCCGAGCGCATAAGCGGCTTCCTTTCCTGATTTGAATACGCCGTTGTCGAATTCGATAGTGGAGACGGTGGCGGGTGAGCTTTTACCCGAAAGCTTCCGTAAAACCTTCCAAGTAGCTGCACTGTCCGTCTTAAGTCCATCTGTGTCCATCTGTCCGGCGAACTTCTCCCACTCTTCTTTCTTGTGTCTTTCCAAATCCTTTTTGATCTCACTGTCAAGCTCAGCAACCACGGGGTCCAGATGATTAACCGTTCTCCTCGCACCTCTCGTTCTAATTTTGTCGAGGATTTCCCTGTTGACATTTGGATAGAACGTCTTGACGCGACCGATAGGAATAGCCGCATTCATGGCCTTGCGGATTGCGTCAGATAGATGGCACTCCTTCTGGTGCACGCTTCCATTCCACGGGTAATCTGCCGATAGGCGAAGCGCAACTTCACTGAACAGGCGCCAGTCTGCTCGGCCTAAATTCAGATAAGAACGTTGGCGAACACCAGAAAAGGGAGCGAGAGTGGATAGATCGATGTGGACAAAGACAGGAACGTGGTCACTTGGCAGGGAATCGAGGTAGACCATGAGCAGCAGCTAGAAAGGTTGGACGAGACAAGAGATATGTCTGGGCTAGAAGATCGGCCGCTGGTGGCAGGGAGACGAGTGGGCTGATCATCATTTCAAATGACCAGGTCGCACTCATCTGCCCATTCTTCGACGTCATTTCCTCCAACATCAGGACCGAGAGACGAGCAAAAGGTGTGAGCGTTGAAATCACCCGCGAAAACGACCGAGGATGAGAGGGAGCAGTCGCTCAGCTGCTTGAGAAGTGGGATAGGACTGTAAGATGAAGGGCATGAAGTTGTAGGTGGAATGTATATGTTGAAAAGAGAAAGGGGTGTTTTTAGGGGGAGATGGATTGGGAGGTACTCGAGAGTACCGTCCGTGGGGGTGCTGGGAATGAGGTGTGAGGGAAGTGAAGATAGAACGAAAGTAGAGACTCCACCGCCGAGAGATGACCTTGGAGCATGGTAAGAAGTATAGCCTGGGATATTGGGATGAGGATAGGTAGGGGATGGAGAGAGCTTGGTTTCTTGAACCATGATCACGTCTGGATGGTAAGTACGTGCAAAGAGAGAGAGTTCAGAAAGCTTGGCACGAAGGCCGTTTAGATTGATATGCACAATGGAAAGAGGGCGATTTGAGATAGAGGAATCTGAGATGGAAGGTGAGGAGCATAACACACGACGAAAAGATGAGTTATGATGCCTCACAGAGCTGAGACCCGAACAGGAGAGATGCGCCCACCTTTCGCATCCGAAGCACTGGACGCTGGTATGTCTCCAGTTTACATCCTCTCCGCACGTGGCGCATTGGTACTTCTGAGCGGGTCCAGGATTCCTCTCCACGCCGGCCCTTTGCAGGAGAATCCGAAGGAGAGCTGCGGCCGGCCAGCACCTCTCCCATGACAAAAACCCTCTTTGTGGAGGGAATGACGTCGGTTTGCACGTAGGCGATCTTCTTTCCTCCACACTACCACGGCACCAACGTACGACATCTCGGCAGCTCTGATTCCTCTTTTACCAACCGCCCCCTCTCTATTGTACATATGATTAGGTCCATGGCCTGTTTCCTCAAGAAAAAACGTGTAAGGCCGTAGTTATACACCGGCGGGACGCTGCGGAAATAGCAAGACAACTACCACTTATGTACGTCCAAATGTGCTCTGACAATCGGACAGCGCGGCGCTGGGGCGCAAAGAGCGCGAGGCGGCGCCCCCATCCTAGCCTGGCGCTGTTCGCGCCCTAGCGCGAGGCTAAAAGTCTTCAACAGCGCCGCGCTGGGTCATTTTTGCAGAATAGCACGGGGCCAGCCACTTCCATCGCGTCGATTGTATCCACTTCTCGATTCATTATTATCAATACTATCATATATCATCATATTATTACATTAGGCATATATTATTAATAACATGACTTAATTATTATGAATAATTTATCTTCATTCTAAGTCGTAATACAACAAATTTTCGCCATAACAACACGTTTTCATGCATTGACAATGCTAAAAAAGAAAACCTTCCTTGCATAGTTTTCCATTCTCTAACAATCAATACTCTAAATTAAAATACCCGTACTTAAGCATACGAAAGCACCTTAAAGCACTTGTGATTGATTACACTTCTGCTTATATCTGCACAGGAACACAAAATGGACATTCAATAAGATCGAGACGTACGAGTGCAATGCAGGAGTACAAAATGGACAAGCAAATAGATGGAAACATGGGGAATCGCGGAGCACAAAATCTGCCAAACCAATTTCTTGGGTTATTACGAAAACTAATCATTATTCGAATACCGTCAAGATCATATAACGCGCTCCCTGTGGATTTTTCGCAGTCCACAATATGCCATACATCAGTCGACTAGATCCGGATCTCCATTGCACTGACCGTCATCCTTCTGCTCCACACTCTGGGACTGCCGAGAGCGATTCTGAAAGAAGTGTTCGAGAATTCGTAGCATGATACGAATTTTACGAGGAAATTTACAGAAAGTTGAGCAGATTTTGTCACAAACTCACATCTCTCGGAATCCACTTCTGACTATGAGCGCCATCCACGTCTGCAGATTTGAGGCCTCGCGCGTCTCATCTGAAAATGAAATGTAAAATGTAATATCGAGCAATACAATAACTGTAAGTGACAAACTCTTTGAATGTATGGTATTACCAAATGGTGACAGAAAATATTCGCGGAGGAAAGTTAGGGCGTCACCGAAACTAAATGAAAATCAGACATTAACATCCGCGCTTCAATCGAAAAAACCAGAGAGGATTGCGAACAGAGCGCGAGGCTGGGCCATGATTTATTACCCCAGCGCGGCGCCGTTCTACTAATTCAGCAGGTCCCGCATGGAACACGCTGTCTCGCGAAGATTCCGCGGGGGAGCAGTCGCTGGCCTCGCGCTGAAGGATGCTCCGTGCACTAATCGCACCCCAGCCTCGCGCTAAATGCCGAAAATGCCCCAGCGCCGCGCTGTCCGAATGTCAGAGTGCTGAGGCATGCCAAAAGGAAGAGTTGTCCCAGAAAAAAGGGCCGGAAGACCGCTCTGAGCACTTATACACGCCGCGGCACTGTATACTGTAGCCTGGCGGGACCTACCCTGTTGGACGTTTGCCAATCTCCATCAGCTGATTATTTTTCAAATCTAAATTTGCTAAAATATCATCAAAACGACATAATGAGCACTTCTATGACAAGAGCGATACATTTCTAATGACTTTCTGCAATAAACAAGTGATAGAGGCGTGAAATAGCGATAAAATACATTTGAAACGCCTAAAAAATTTAGGTCTGCAATATTGCGTCAAAGACGCAATATTGCAGATGAGTCCCTAAACCACGCAGCAAGCGGCGGCAATGTCATCGCGGGACGTTTTCATTCCGCTGATGTATAACTAGGGCCTAAATTGACACCGCGGCTGTCGTGGCGGTTTAAATCTCAATCTCTGAGAATTAAACCGCCGCGCCAGCCGCGGTTTGAATTTAAACGTTTTTTTCTTGAGGAAACAGGCCACGGACCTAACTATATAAATCTTAACGGCCTTCGTACCAAACTGTCTGAACTCTTCGCACGTATTCATAATCCGGATGTTATTATGGTTAAAGAAACCAAACTCTCTCCCTCTACCACTTATCCCCAACCAAACATTCCAGGCTACACTGCCTATCACATCCCAATGACAGCTTTCGGAGGCGGAGTTTCTACGTTTGTGCTTTCTAACTCACCTTCTCATCTAATTCCAAATGTTTCTAAGGACGGTACTCTCGAGTGCGTTCCCGTTCACCTCCCTCTTAAAACTCCATTATCTCTATTTAATATTTACATCCCTCCCTCCACTTATTGTCCCCCAACCTACAACCCCATACCTCTTCTTAAGCAGTTGCATGACTGCTCTCTCTCTCCCCATCAGCTGTCTTTGCAGGTGACTTCAATGCTCACACGTTCTGTTCTGCGCTTGAGTCCGACGCCAGAATGGAAGACGTCGAGGAATGGGCTGAGTGTGATCTGGTTATAGGTAGGTTATAGGTTTATTACGTTCGCATCAGGCAAGCGTTAAAGAGGCACGCAACAATACAAAAATGGTCAAACAATAGCAATTATATGATATGCATTAAAACTACACAATGTATGGTAATGGAGAACGCGATAATATAATGGAAGCGATCGATGACAGAAAAACTCAAGGCAACTCATAGCACTGCAAAAGTTGGGACACACTCCTCCTGAACTGAGGTCATAGGAAAGGTCATAGTGGAACCTGGATTATTTTTGTAACCTTGAGGAAAAGACTTCCAGCTCTGAAAGTGAATAATTTAGCGCGAATGGTTGTTTTCGGTCTAGGCAACGTGACCTTAGAGTGACTCCCTCTGGTTCTAGTGAAAACAATTTGAAAAAAGTTTCTTGGCCGAAAAGCACCTGCTGAATACAGAAGCTTATGAACCATGCATACATCAAATACTCGGCGTCGAGATTCAAGTGTGGGTAAACCTAGATACTTGTTCCGGAAAGCAGCTTTTGGGATCCGGTGATACAAAAATCCTCCAATCCTTACAAGCAGCTTAGGAGTGAAGTTGTTTTGAACTTTCTCTATGGCATAAATATGCTTTTTCTTAAACGGACAAAAAACTGTAGTACTTGATTCCACAATAGGCCTGACATAAGTTTTGTAAGCTCGTAAAAGCAAGGGTTTACTTTTGATTGAAAGCCCTCTAAAAATATGAAATGTTCGCATTAGAGCTTGCTTACATTTAGCCCTTATGTGAGCAGTAAAGTCAAGTCCATTGTTGTATAGAAATCCAAGATCTCTCACCTCTTTCACTTCAGATATAGCTACCCCATCAATCATATACATATGCCTGCTTCGACATAGGCAATCGCGAACCCAACTTCATACAAACTGTCTTGTTTGGAGACAGAGGCAATTGCCTTTTTTTAGCCCATTCGGCCATAGCATTTATGGCATCCTGCACTTTGCACTCATCACCCGCCTGGGACAGTACTCTATAGACTTTCATATCGTCAGCATACATTTTACATATTGAACCAGTGTTATGTATGATGTCAGGAATTTCAGCCGTGAAGATGTTAAAAAGGATTGGTGACAGGACACCTCCTTGCGGAACCCCACTCCTAACATGGGCGATGTTCGACAATGATTGTCTCATTTTTACTTGAAAAGTTCGTCCTGAAAGATACTCCTGTATCCACTGTAAAATTACTGGGTGCAGCTGTAGAGCATGCAATTTACTCGTTTTTGTGAGAAACACGATCAAAAGCTTTAGCGAAATCAAAGTAGATAATATCACAACAAGTCTTGTTGTCAAGGGCCAGAGACCAGTCATCTAAGCATTCATTCAAATTGGTTTCAACTGAAAGACCGGGAACGAAGCCATGTTGGCTGTTCGGAATTACATTATTGATAGCGAGATGACTAAGAATACATTCCTTGAGGATTTTTTCATTTTTTTTCATTTTTTTTTCAAGAATTCTACAAAATATAGACGTTATGCTCACTGGACGATAGTTTCCTGGATCAGACGCAGGCTGCTTTTTCAGTATCGGGGTTACTATAGAATGCTTCCAACGAGAAGGAACTTGACTAGACATCAGTGACTGATTAAAAATGTAGGCAAGAGGGCCACTAATAGCGATAGCTACTTTTTGGATAAAGAAAAAAGGGATGAAATCTGGCGTGACAGATGCAGAACTAGGCCACTTACTCAGCGAATTATAAATTTGATCCGAATAGAAGCACGGGAAATGCTCCATGGGCGAGCAAATATCGAAAAAAGCCTCAGGAGTGTACACATTATCATCATCAAAAGATCTAGAAAAATGATCAGCTAACATATTCGCCTTGTCCACCGCAGATGATGCCACAATCCCATCATTTTGCAAGCATCCTATATGATTATTCTTATCCTGAAGTTTTGTATTCAGGTAATTATAGAAACTTCGCGTACTACCTGATCCAATGATTTTTCGCTCGATGGATTCATTGTACTTCTTAAGCTTCTTCAGGAATTTCTGCGAAAAATTATTGTACTCTGTCCAGCTATTTGTACGCCTAGCTTCATAAAACAAGCAGTCCGGATGGCTCAGCATATTCTGAAGGTACTTTGGAAGATGGGCCGATTGGACTGAAGAAACCAATTTCCACGGAACAAAACGTTCAATTGTTTCATTAAGAACCTCAAGAAATTTTTCATACTTTTCGTCAACACTATTCATTGAATCAAGCAAACCTCTCCAATGTATTTGGGCTAGACTTGCGCAAATGATGGAAAAATCACAAGCAGAGAATACTCTTCGATAGACAGGTGTGGCTAAGGCTTGACAACATTTAACTTGGAACGAGATACTACTATGATCGCTATTACCCACCGGAGGAAGAATGTGTAAGTCATTTATCAGAGTTTTAGTACTGGAAAAAACCAGGTCAAGTACGTTCATCCCTCTGGTAGGATCTTCAAGAAGTTGAATAAATTCATGGCAAAAAACTAACTCTTCCAAAGAAGACATTTTAGATGTAGTGGCAAAATACTCATTGTCAAAGTGCTGGTCTGGCATATTGAAGTCTCCTACAATGACAGTGTCCAGTTCGCAAGCAGCCAAGTCACTCAAGACTTTAGAGAGCTGTTCGGTTTTGGCAGCCACACAATTTGGTGATCTGTAAACTATGATAAACCTAAATCTGTTACCCTCGCAGCAAATGTCAACGCCAAGGATTTCGTATGCATTTTCAACCGCTTCTGACAGTACCACTGATAGAGAGAGTCTATGATGAGCTATGATCATCACGCCACCCCCGACCTTTCTCGGCCTATCGCAGCGTCGTATATCATAACTCAGAACCTGGTCCCGGGCGACCCGTCGCTGCTCGTCCGGGTCTCCCGAAATGGTGAATCGGGTAGCGAGAAAATTTGTACATTGTAGATTAGTCGCCCGTAACGTACATTCACACGCGAATTTGCTGCTCCGGGAAGGCAATTTTCATCATCCAGGTGGCTGGTAACAATCGAGGGGTTAGCGGGTCGCCCGGAAAGGTTGGCGGGTCGCCCGGAACGGGATCTGGCCCCGATTTTGAGTGTCCGGGTGGCCCGAAATGCAGTCTTTTTGCACCGGGAAGGCCGGAACGAAGTTCTGAGAATCTGCGACCATCCTCGCCAATAAAGAAGGTATAGAATGACTGGGCTTTAGCCAAGTCTCACAAAAAACATAAATGTCGTATTTTCGATTTAGAACAGTGCTAACATAATCCGAGTTTTTCGACATTGACCGTACATTTGAATAAAAACATTTCAAAAGGGCATAATTGTACCGAGGAGAAAATCTCAGTTTACCTGATTGGAAACTTGGTTAACTGTAGAAGTCGAGACCGCATTTGTAGGGCTGGTATCAATACGCATACTTGAAGGGCCTGTGCCCGGGGGCTGCGTTATAGTAGCATCCCTAGGAGATGAGGTACGACGCAAACGAGCTTCTTTCCTACGTTTTAACTCTTCATCAGAGAGAGACTCCCGGAGGAATATCCCACGACTAGCGAAAAAACGTAAGCGAGAAGAACGGCTGATAGCCATACGTTGGAAGACAGAGGCAGGAAGTACAACCTTCAGCAATCTATCCCTACCAGGAGTAGGCATGCCTAATCGATAAACCGACACAGGGTTGCACTCAATATTAAGAAAGTCCAGTATGTTGCAAACATTACAAAAATCATGCGAAACACGCTCTCTGCTATGGGTAGACTTCAACTCAGGAACACCGCACACCACTATAGAGCGAGATCTTTCAATATCCTTAAATGAGCAATCAATATCAGCGCGCGGAGAGGAAATAACGGAATTGACAACGGTAGGTGAGGAGTACTGTTAACTGTTTCGGCAAGAATATTATCACGAAGCAAATCAATTTGACGTTTAAGTGAAACATTCTCACGGCGGAAGAAACTCAGCTCCTTTGTGATCGTTTCTATGACCTTCTTCACGCACTCAGGGACCGTCCTCGACTTGTTGATTTTCAGCAGCTGGTCCTGCAGCTCCTTCGATAGCGACGATTCCGGACTTCCATTGAGCTCATTGATCACAGCGTTACCCTCGATGACATCAGAAGAAACCACAGCAGAATCCATCACGTGGAGTACCAAGTAGCAGAAGATCAAATATCCGATGCTCAGAAGTTTTTCAACAACTTAAACGCTCGTTAAAACCCCTGAAACAAGTAAACGACCAGCTTTTTTGGCCGTTTCAACTTAAACCCCCGCTTTTTCAACTGAAATCCCTGCTAAAAACCACCCACTCAACTAAACACCCACTATTCGTGCGCGTGGACCTGGAAAACAACTTAACACCCTCTTTGAGAGGGGGGTTACAGTTGTATATAACAATTCAACAACTTGTGCCAAGACCAACAACTTAACTGCTACCTTCGAGAGCTGACAAGCTGTAACAAGTAATCGACAAAATCTGCTCGTACGCGTGGCATATCGAATCAATAACATTATCATCTCGACGTTCGTCCTGTCACCCGGCTTTCTCCAATCAAGTTCTCTTTCTGTCGTTTCCATTTCCTCCAGCCTTATCGGTGTCTTACTTAGATTATCCTTTATGTGTTTCTACATTATTCAAGATCTAACCAGAGAGAAACTGTCGCCGGCACACGACGAAAGACTCCAATGCACTTTCGCAGCAGCCCTCCTTCTCGAAAACGTCCATTTAGTGTTGGACAAACTCGTTCCAATCCAAAATCAGATGCGGCGCGAAATTCAAATGTGGTAAGTGGCGGGAAATTTGCGTTTTGAGGCAGCGTCCATACGTCGCGGAAGCGTGCGATTACGTAAAATTTATGTTCATCAAGGGCACACGTTTTGCTTGCCGCTCACGCGCTTACGCCAGCTCAAAGAAGGAAGCAGCAAATTTCGAGCTTGCTGCTCAATCGCTAAAGTAGGAGATATTAAACCTGTTGCTACGTGATTGCCCTTGTACCCCATAAAAATATCGCAGAATACACAAACCTTGGGAAATGATCAGCCGTCGCGCCGATTCCAGCGATTTATCACCCGGTCAAAGATTGTCAATCAAATCAAAACGAGGTGGGGGTGTTTGGCAGTGCTTAATTGTGGGCACGGGCTACTCCAGCGTTGAGGAGCGTCGAGAGGCGCACAACAGCGCGAACGCCCGCTCTCGCTACGTATGGACGCTGCCTGATCGAATGATGCGCGAAAACGTTTCGAGCTCCTACGGTATAAGTCCCTTAACCCAACGTAATCTCCCAAAAATCTGAAGACCGTCTTGACCACCCGAGTCCGTATGTAGGAATAGTGCCCAACCTTAGCCTCACTATCAGTGTATCTTTGGTCTTGGAAACAGTAAAAGCTCATTGAGGCTCTTACTCTAACCCCTTGTCAAATCGAGAAATGTTGATTGATTTGGTTTAGGGTATACTCTTCTAGAAAGAGGTTGGATTTAGCCTCTTTTCAAAAGAGTATACCCCAGACTTTTCACTTTCGGTTCAACATTTTCACGCCCAGTCCCTAAATTTGCAAATCTTCGAGCATTTTTACGTCTTAATTGTCCAGCGGGACAGTGCGATAGAGTTATCGTAAAATTTTTGGTCCAGAAACCGGAAAAGTGGTGAGGGCTTCCGAAAAATCGGGAAATTATAAAGTCGGTCTGTAAGTTTTGCGTTTTTTTTTTGGATCATCAAGGGTGCCACAGATCGGTGCTATCGCAAGCCTTTGGCTACTGTCTCATCGAGCTTGGCCACGCCCATTCCCCGCTCACGTTTTTGAATACACAGAGAATACGTGATTCAAACTGGCCCAGGACGCAGCTGGGCCAATGCACTGCAAGAGGTGTGGAGAAGGCGGATTCCACCCAGACCCCCTCCAGGAGCGTGATTTGGTAAAATGTTTGGCGATTTTCTCAGAACCTCTTCGCTATAGCGTGACTTTGTTTTTTTTTTCGTTAAATTCAAAGAAGAGGAGATTTTTTTGCAAATTTGAAGGTATAACCGCATTCTTCATGAAAATACAGTGCGTTCGGAAATGATAGGGACACCCCTGAAAACCACAGTCTTTATGTTTAAATTGAGTGCGGCGTTCAGTAATGTTCATAAATGAATTCAGCAAGGTAAATAACCTCTGTTCACTTGTTTCTTTAACAATAGCACAATATTGTAATATTTTATTTTAAGTTGTCACATTATTCGCCGTTCGGAAATGATAGGGACACTATTAAAAAACAAAAATTATCAAACAAGGAATGAACAAAACATACACATACATGAAATCTAATATGATATCGCACCTCCAGGGTTGGAAATTAATTCAAAAATTCTATTCGGCATAGAAGTGATCAAATTGGATATCACATTTTTATCCAAATTTCTCCAGGCTTCGAGTACAGCGGCGTTTAGCTCGTCTACGGTCCCATACCGCTTGTTATTCGCGTAAATCTGGCGCACAATTATGCCCCAGATAATCTCTATCAGGTTGCAGTCAGGACTAAACGCGGGCCATTCCATCACGCGAACTCGGTTTTGTTGAAACCACGCCTTTGTGGATCTGGAGACATGGACCGCAGCGTTATTTTACTGGAAAATGTAGCGTTGACGCCTGTTTCCAGTGAAGAACGGCAGAAGATGCGCACGCAATGTTTCTTGATACTCTTCCGAATCCATCCGACACAAAGTGAAGGCGATTTCCAAAACACCTTCGCTGCAGAATGCTCCCCAACACATCTGCGAACCGCCTCCGAAACTTCTTCGACTAAATACCATCGGATCCTTGCAAAGATCTCTCCAGTAGCATCGAGCACCGTCAGGTCCATCAAGGTTAAACTTCTTTTCGTCCGAGAAAATTACCTGAAACATGTCGCCTTTATCTTTTAAATTTTATCGGGTTTCAGAGAATCCCTTACCTTCGACCAGTCTGCTGCCATGTTGTTCCTTGCAAAACCGGAGTCGAGCTACTTTGTGGGCTTCTGAGAGTGATGGAGCCTTCTTCATCACTTGGCGGACGATGTTTTTGTCTGCGTTTACGACGCTCCAAACATTAGTCTTCGACACATTGAGCGACAACTGAGCCCTCACTTGGTTGAGAGACAGACTACTGTTCGAGCAGAGTCGGCTTATGCTCCGTGCATCCCTGCCGCTGACCTTTCTTGGGCGTCCAGGACTCTTCGCAAAGCCGTAGGGGAGTCTGGATCTCGTAGGAACTGGCTGGTGCAGTTGGGGAACGTCCGAGCTGGGAGGCAATTCGACGTTGGCTCAGCCCGGCAGCGTTGAGGGCACGTATTTGGGCTTGTTCGGAAACAGTAGGCGATGTACCACGGCCCATGATTGGAATAAAGATGTTGGGTGTCCTCGTGTTGTGTTCATGTAGTGAACTTGTAACGGGAAATTTTGTTCGAAATGAAAAATTCCATTTTTTGCAGGGTGTCCCTATCATTTCCGAATGGTGAAATTTTCTAAATTTAAAGGCAAAATCTTATGAAATTAGGCACGGTTTCAAAAAAGTTGCGAACAGAGGTTTTTGATCACGCTGAATTCACTGATGAACAGTATTCATCACCATACCCAGAAATGTTTTGAAAATCTCATTTTTTAGAGGTGTCCCTATCATTTCCGAACGCACTGTATTGAATACCCCAATTCTGAATGAAAGGTCTGTTCGGTCTCTCGGCGGAGCTCAGACACCCCTACGCAGTTCAGATCCCCCTGTGGAGTTCCCCACCCCGCGCCGAACCCCGAGCAGGGCCTTGTAACCGATCTCAACGGAGCTACGACCCCTATATTTTAGTGACCACAGTTCTCGAGTTTTCTAATGTCCGAAATTTTTGCTAACCCACTTTATTAGATGAAAACTTTGTCTAAACTTTTTAATAAACACCCTCTCCCATTTTTGCACATTCTCCTTTTTTGAGCCGAATCTTTTAAGACCCTCGTCCACCCACTTTGCCTCCGGTCACAACCGCGCCGGACCTAGGATAGCGCGTTGTTGTCTACTTCTCAACGGGTGGTAAGAGGGGGGAGCGGTTAGCAGAAAAATTTGAGAAAAATTGGAATTTCTGGTTGGGGATCGTAAGAATTGCTTAAAAAAGACAGAACCAGGGGCGAGGATCGGAAAAAATTCCGGAGTCGTGAATCGTAATAATTTCGTCCAAAAATGGAACATGGAAAAAAATTTTCAATCTTTTTTTTCGGAAGTTTTACTACACAGAGGGGTGGGGGCTCGCAGTTCCGCTGAGAGCCAGCGCGACCCTCGCAGGAACTGCCTACGGTTTTATTAAACTTGAGCTTTCTGGATTTGTTGGCTACATTCCAGAGTTCTTGAGTGTTTTCGCAATAAATTTAGCTTTTTTTATTGAAGGGAATATTTCCAAATCATACTGAACTTTTTTGTTGTTTTGAATTAGGCTAGTTTTGTTTGTTACCCGAACACAGCAGCTTTGGGGCTAACTTTAAACCAGATCGGACGATTTTACCTCCTCACTGGGTACTTTTCAGTGTGAATTGAACCATTCAATCAAGTTCGGACAGAGGGTTCCGCGGATCTTGGTGTTCGACCTCAGCAGGGCTACGACCCCCCACGGTGCAGCGGGGTTGTGAATGGAGGCAAAGACGGACGGTGGAGGGTCGTACAAATGTCGCCAGTGTAAAAGAAAATTTTGCTAAAATACAGTGGGAATCATGAAATTTCTCAACTAAATTTCCGCATGCAAGAAAGTAAAAGAAGAAGGAGAAGAAGGTGTGGTTCGTAAAAATTCGCCAAATTTTTTTCCCCGAAAAGGTCACCAAAGGGGTCGTAGCTCTGCTGAGATCGGTTACAACACCCCGCTGGTCACAGCTCTTTACTTCGAATTAAGCCCTTCATCAAAGTCGGACAAATTAAGCGCAGCTTCGTGTCCGACCTTGGCAGAACTACGACCCGCGGGTCCAGTGCGGTTGTGAACTTTCGCAAGAGGGAACGGGGGGGGGGTCGTACAAGTTCTGCTCGTAAAAAAGAAAAAAATTGTTAACCTGTGGTGAGGACCTACGGTGAGAACACATTTTCCAGAATATTTCGTGCATTCTTTATCGTAGGGTCGTCATCCCTCCGAGAACTTCGCCAGTGGGCTACTGGACACTGCTTTGCTGACCCGCGGACACGCTCTTATATGGCTATTTCACGGCTAATTCGTGTGTGTGTGTATCTTTTGCGGATATTTAGCGACTAATTACGATCAATTACGCGAACATTTTGCGTGAAGTTTGCGACCGCGGTTTTTTCGCGGATACTTGCCGTCCATCGCGCGGCTATCGAGGTTATTTTGCAGATTTTGGCGTAATCTTCCCGGCATTGTCGCGAATTCGTTGTGGATATTCTATTTCGCGGCTAATTGGCGTCTGTTGCGCGGCCTCATGGTCTCGGTATACTTCGCTTTTATTTCGCTGAGGCTTATCGCCTATCAGGCGGCTTACCCACGAATACTTGAGGCCCCCGCATAATCGAGCGGCAGAAGTCGCGCCGCCACAATGGAGGATAAAGAGCAGCTACGCAGCTTCGTGCCTGTCCTTTATTCCCCATCAATGCGGAGCGACGTTTGCCGCTAGACTATGCATACGCCTTTAGCAGGTTAACGTTCGGGCGGGGCCTAGTACTGCAAACCTGAGTAATTCAATCGACGACATTACCGACATCCTAGTACGTTTAATGCTACGCTTCCCGGAGGATAATAACAAATATGATAGTGTTGAAAGTATGATTCTCACGCGGCTATGAAAACGCTCGTTCTTTTGAACTGCTGATGAGAAGTAATCGCGTCACATTCACGAGGTCAGCTGCACCAGGTTTTGTGTGACCCCCTGACAACCCTCTTGTTATGGTTTCTCTGAAATTCTCTGAATATCCTTTTCGCTGATTTGGCTCCAATTATGCATGCGAATGGTTTGTAAAATGCATGTCCCCACGTTACATGCAAATGGAAGACGGCCTGTGGTGTTGGTAGGCGCGCTGCGCAAAAGTATCGATAAACAGCCGCGCAGCTGCACTGCACTGTCTTAGGCTTCATTCATACTCTTCAACGCCAGCACAATACGCGCGGGTGTGATGCGTGAGTTTGATTCGCCTGGAGCCACGCCCGCGCGGCACGCGCGTGACATGCACTGCGACGGCCGTAACCAAGAATTAATTATTTTCATTATTAATCCGTCATCGGTTTCATTCCGTTCCATAGTAATTACTTCCAGTACTATACTGTGCTACCATGTAGGTGAATGCGTTTACATAATTTGCTTGTTTGGGAAAGTTCAGGCCCAATCTATTCCGCTCCGCCATGCGTCACCGCTGGAGTATTCACAGTCCCCGCAAGCGCGGTGCGCGCTGGCGCAGAGGAGTATGAATAGCGCCTTATTTTCCTCGTCATATCTAGTCCCTCTTCTCATTTCTCCCCCTTTTCATGTCTCCTAGTTTTTTTCGCCTATATACCAAGCAAGCTCGTTTCAATCATTTCTTTCGTTTTATATGCGTTCGAATACAATTCGTGTGTTGCTTGGGTTCATATCCAGTTCTTTCAGGTGTTAGTTTTGGCTGGTGATTCGCTCGAGAGTTGAGTCGCCCCCAAAGCTGTCACGCCGATCGGATGGATCAAGCGTCTGTGATAATGTGGTGCTTGGATGAACGCCAAATGCTCGTCATCGTAAAAGGAACCTGTTAAGTTCGAGGTTTCGGAAGGCTCGCATGAAAACGATTGTTGAACATTGGAAAGAAGAAATGGGAGTCATGAAGAAGCAAAGCAGAGTTAGACGGAATGCGACCCTGATGCTGTATTTGGGCGGAAAAGATGCAGGGAAGGAATGGGCGGAATTACCAAAAATTAACCGGATTTAAATGGTGACATCTCGATGAAATCCACTGTCTGCTCCATCATTCAGCAAGTAAGGTTAACGACAAACTGCCCCTGTTCCCTACGTCCTCCTGTTAAATGCACAAAGCCCTACGATCTGTTGGGAGCGAAACTTCACCTGAAGCTGTTTAAAATATCAGTTGGAAAACAGCACCCTCAAATCCAACTCATCATTGTTGCGTGTGAATGGGTTATTTGCTTTCATAAAGTAGATCAACCGCGACAGTTCGATTGGCCACAAGGCTCCTAGCGAAGTACAAGATCTCAGCAGGAAGCTGTTCAAGTACAGTACCGCGCATATTTCCTGCAAAAACGGCGTTTTGCGGCGTTTTTTGCGCGCACAAAGCGCCGCATTGTCATAACTCGCGTCAGAGTGGTTCAATTTTAAAGATAGTTTTGGATTTCCCCCAACGAGTGGATTCTAACGGTATATGAAAGTATGACCTTTTATGTAAATTGTCACACTTTATTCTAGAAAAAACGACATTTCAGCCCAATTTTTTCAATTTTTTGGATTTTACCGTGTAAAACATGCCATGACGGATGTGTGAAATGGAAAATAGGAAGCTCTCGAATATATTCTGAATAGGATTATACATTTCCTTCTGTGGGGACATTTTTATACGCGCTTTCAGAGCCCACAATGACTGGACCTCCATAACCTCAATTCTGCAAAGAATTATAACTTTTGTAAAATACGTTTGCTAGAGTTTATGAAGTATTCAATGAACTCCTCTTCCCACGGAGCATCCGTGCGGTGACAAGAATCCCACTACCGCCGCGAATTTAGACAGATGTTTTTGGAAAACCTCGAATTTTCAGCTGTTCGTTGCGAAACTTTCATCGTTCTCAGCGTTATTACATTTGTATTCGCCTTTATAAAGTTCGAGGTAAGCAATTCAGGTGAAGTGTGATGACTCTCTTTGCAAGCGAACCCTTGTAGAGCGAAAGACGCTCCTATCAATATTTTTCTGTACCATAGCAGCTTTGATAGCTGCATTTAGTGATTTACCCGTTTTTAAGCTTCCATTTTTCAGTACTCAGCCGAGTGGTGATATCCAAATTGTTAGCCTTTTTTGAACGCTGGGCTACCTTCTGATTACACAACTCCGTCCTGCATTCTGATTAAACATCGCAGCTTCTCCGAACCTCCAGGTTTCCGACTCTGAAGTTCTCACCAGCCACCTTTGCCAAGGGCCATGTTCAGAGGACCCTCGCGCCCGTTCCAGACGTCCTCAGCCGCAGTCGTCTCTCTGTCGTCAGCTAGCCTAAATGCTGTTTTGAAAATAGCTTTTGCTCCCCCTCAGCGCCCCTCCGCAAAAGAGATACGCCCCCCGCAAATACACTCCTGGCCACAAGTTGCATGGAAACACTTTTGAAATCGCTTACTTTGCAACACCCCAACAACTTTTCGGCTTGGATATCGGCTAGAATATCTCTCAAACAGTGCCTTATCCGAACTTCTGGTCATTCCATACCCATCTCGATAGTCGCCAACTTCGACTTTCCACGGCCCCCACCCCACTGCCGCAGCTCACCCTCGCCCCGCCAGGCGATGGTGGGCCGACGGACAAAAATGGAACTCCTCCACCACCGAATTCGCATCCACATTATACTACGACACTTTTAAGCCCTAACACGGCCTTGTTTCACTCAAAAATTTAGTCCCTTTCAACCACCCATGACACATTTTCGCGATTTTTCTCCTTCTTAGACCCCTTTTTTTCAGCCGCCCGGCACCCTACCTGACTCCGACTGCCTTGGCCTTCACAATGCTTCTTCATCTTTCTATAACTGCGTTTGGTTCCCCATTTCAAGTAAGATTCTCAGAATTGTCGACCCCCAAAAGTACCACCTCGCCAAGGTCTCAACAGCGACCTTCGCCATGGGCCATGTTCAGAGGACCATTTCGCCCGTTCCCGACGTCCTCAGCCGCAATCGTCTCACTGTCGTAAGCTGGTCTAAGAACAGTTTTGAAAATAGCTTTCGCTCCTCCTCAGCGCCCCTCCGCAAAAGAGATACTCCCCCCGCAAATACACTCCTCGCCACACATTGCACGGAAACACTTCCGAAATCGCTCACTTTACAACACCCCAACAACTTTTCGGCTTGGATATCGGCTAGAATACCTCTCAAACAGTGTCCTATCCGAATTTCAGGTCACTCCGTGCCCATCTCGATAGTCGCCAACTTCGACTTTTCACGGCCCCCACCCCACTGCCGCAGCTCACCCTCGCCCCACCTGATGATGGTGGGCCGACGGACAAAAATGGCACTCCTCCATAACCGAATTCGCATCTACATTATACTGCGACACTTTTGAGCACTCACACGGCCTTGATTCACAGAAAATTTTAGTCCCCTTCAACAAACAATGACTCATTTTTCGCGATTTTTCTCGTTTTTAGACCCCCATTTTCCAACTGCCCGGCATCCTACATCGCTCCGCCTGCCTTGGCTTACACAATGCTTTTCCACCTTTCCACAACTGTGTTCAGTTCTCCCTTTCAAGCAAGAACCACAGAATTTTCGACCCCCAAAAGTACCACCTCGCGAAGGTCTCACCAGCGACCTTCGCCATGTGCCAGGTTCAGAGGACCCTCTCGCCCATTCCAGACATCTTCAGCCGCAATCGTCTCACTGTCTAAGGGTCGCCTAAGAACAGTTCTGGAAACAGCCTTCAATTCCCCTCAGCGCCCCTCCACAAAAGAGATACGCCCCCCGCAAATACACTCCTCGCCAAACATTGCACGGAAACACTTCCAAAATCGCCCACTGTAGACCGCCCCAACCACTCCATCCCTTGGAAATCGACCAGAATACTTTTTGAAGAACGCCTTATACGAATTTCAGGCCATTTCGCATCCATCTCGAAAGTCGCCATCTCCAATGTCGCTTACCACTTTTGTATTCCGCCTTCAAAAAGTTCTTCTCCGCAGCATGTAAAACATTCAACAATTTTGGACCACATCCTTGGTGATATCTGATTATTCATAACTTTTCCATTCTCTAGCCCACGAAATCACTGTGATGCCATTTTTGACCAAACTTTTCAGCGCATCGTACGCGCTGAAAACCACTTACCATTTTTTCGGTTCGAATGATTTTCTGGGCCCACCTAAGAACGTAGGAATAGTTTGTTCGGTTAAAAATGTCTCATTGTGAAGATAGATGAGGTAGAATGTCTCAAATTCCGTCAAAAAAAGAGGCCGGCTCTCCGTCAGTCATCTGGCACAATTCGCTCTCAGCCATCATATAAGTAAATTATCAACAACCAATACAGTACAGCTGAGGGGAAATTGATGGAATATACCATACGACTACGTAAAGAATGACTTTTCTACACACAACTGTTGTCTTCTTTTTCTCCACAAATTTCTTGAAAGAAAGATAAAGTTCATTTGATCGTCAGCTTGTTGGTCAAAGCAGCGATCTCTAACCGTCGACTCTTCCTTCGATTGAGAGATTTTCGGTCTGAAAAAGGGTGTGCGGTTATTTTTCCGCGGTTTTTTTCAGCAATGCTGTTATATAGGGTACTAGAGCTTTAATAATATATGGAAAACTCGAAAACGCAATCCATCGGGAACGATGCCTTTAACCAAGTTTTCGCAGCACCATTGTGTTCAGAATCTAGCGAAACCCTCACTTTGAAGTCCCGAATCTACATTGAAAGTGATAACTCCTTAGGAACATCAGTGCAGTATGTAGTCAGCATTGGTTTTTACATAATGTTCCAATTTCAGTCGTTCAGCTATGCAAAACCTCGCGTTGTGCGCCGCCGAACACCCTTTCGCGGCTTGTTTTATAATCAAAAAGTGGCGACCTCCAATGTTTGAGATCTGCCAGCACGTTAGCTATTAGGTGTGAGGAAACCCAAGGACGATACTCCAGAGAAGACCTTGCTCTCTCTTCGGTGTTGCTTTCTCCTTTCTAATTGACAGTTTTTGAGTGTAGGGGAGAGCTGCAAATTCTAACATAGCTGCATTTATGAAGAAGAAAATAATTTTTTTCTAAAATGGAGAATATTACCCGTAAAACTGCACCCTATAGAAAAAATATGTTCAAGAATGCTGAAATTCTCTTCCTCCCCCTTATTCCGGAGTAGGGGACGTTAGGAGCCCCTCGCAGGTGAGATGGGGCCACTCGCCGAGGGCTCTCGAAACATACATTACGGAACCCCCGCCGGGTCCCCATCCCCCGTGGCGGGGCCCCCATTCCCCTTCGGGGGCGATATGCATACGGCCCCAGCGCTCTTCAGCGCTCCCCAACGCTGACGGGTGCCCGATATCATGAGAGACACCGACAGTCATTTCCTGCCTGGTGTTGATTCGATTGTTAACGTTTGACCTGTTGATCAATCACTCGACTCGACTCATTGGCAGCTAATTAACCATGGTTTGTGACAGCCGTAGTGGGTCTAGGGGATATGAGAGCATTAGTTTTGAACAAGGTTCAAAACTTTGTGCTTTATGAATCAAGCTATGAGCATAAAACAGATTACATCTCTTTCGAAGAAGGCGTGAGCAAGCGAGGTTGGGCGTTAGCGAGCCAAAGCGGGCGTGAGCGCGCGAGAGCTAGCGTAAGCGCGCACGAGCGCCTAGCAAATTGTGTGCCTTCGATGACAATCGATTTTGCCTCATCGCTCGCTTCCGCAATGTATGGACGCTGCCTAATGGCTAAAGTGCTGGCAGAGCTCAAACATTGGAGGTCGCCACTTTTTGACTTCTAAACAAGCAGCGAAAGGGTGTTCGGCGGCGCACAACAAGAGTTTTTGCATAGCTAAACGACTGAAAGTGGAACATTATGTAAAAACCAATAATGCCTACTAACTGCACTGATGTTCCTGAGGAGTTATCACTTTCAATGTAGATTCGGGAATCCAAAATGAGGGTTTCGCTAGATTCTGAGCACACTGGTGCTGTGAAAACTGAATTAAGTTTGGTCAAAAATGGCATCACAGTGATTTCGTTGGCTAGAGAATGGAAAAGTTATGAATAATCAGATATCACCAAGGATGTGGTCCAAAAATGTTGAATGTTTTACACGCTGCGGAGAAGAACTTTTTGAAGGCGGAATACAAAAGTGGTAAGCGACATTGAAGATGGCGACTTTCAAGATAGATGCTAAATGGCCTGAAGTTCGTATAAGGCGTTCTTCAAAAAGTATTCGGGCCCAGTTCCGAGGAATGAAGATGTTAGGGTGCTCTACAGTGAGCGATTTTGGAAGTGTTTCCGTGCAATGTGTGGCGAGGAGTGTATTTGCGGGGGGCGTATCTCTTTTGCGGATTGGCGCTGAGGGGGAGCGAAAGCTATTTTCAAAACTGTTTTTAGGCCAGCTTACGACAGTGAGACGATTGCGGCTGAGGACGTCGGGAACGGGCGAAAGGGTCCTCTGAACATGGCCCATGGCGAAGGTCGCTGGTGAGACCTTGGCGAGGTGGTACTTTTGGGGGTCGACAATTCTGTGGATCTTACTTGAAATGGGGAACCCAACACAGTTATGGGAAGGTGGAAGAGCACTCTGTAGGTCAAGGCAGGCGGAGCCGGGTAGGGTGCCGGGCGGCTGAAAAAATGGGGTCTAAAAAGGAGAAAAATCGCGAAAATGTGTCATGGGTGGTTGAAAGGGACTAAAATTTTGAGTGAAACAAGGCTGTGTTAGGGCTCAAAAATGTCGCAGTATAACGAAGATGCGATTTCGGTGGTGGAGGAGTCCCATTTTTGCCCGTCGGCACACCATCATCAGGTGGGGCGAGGGTGAGCTGCGGCAGTGGGGTGGGGGCCGTGAAAAGTCGAAGTTGGCGACTATCGAGATGGGCACGGAGTGACCTGAAATTCGGATAAGACACTGTTTGAGAGGTATTCTAGCCGATATCCAAGCCGAAAAGTTTTTGGGGTGTTGCAAAGTGAGCGATTTCGAAAGAGTTTCCGTGCAATTTGTGGCCAGGAGTGTATTTGCGGGGGGCGTATCTTTTTTGCGGAGGGGCGCTGAGGGGGAGCAAAAGCTAATTTCAAAACAGCATTTAGGCTAGCTGACGACAGAGAGACGACTGCGGCTGAGGACGTCTGGAACGGGCGCGAGAGTCCTCTGAACATGGCCCTTGGCAAAGGTGGCTGGTGAGAACTTCAGAGTCGAAAACCTGGAGGTTCGGAGAAGCTGCGATGTTTAATCAGAATGCAGGACGGAGTTGTGTAATCAGAAGGTAGCCCAGCGTTCAAAAAAGGCTAACAATTTGGATTTCACCACTCGGCTGAGTACTGAAAAATGGAAGCTTAAAAACGGGTAAATCACTAAATGCAGCTATCAAAGCTGTTATGGTACAGAAAAATATTGATAGGAGCGTCTTTCGCTCTACAAGGGTTCGCTTGCAAGTAGAGTCATCACACTTCACCTGATTTGCTTACCTCGAACTTTATAAAGGCGAATACAAATGTAATAACGCTGAGAACGATGAAAGTTTCGCAACGAACAGCTGAAAATTCGAGGTTTTCCAAAAACATCTGTCTAAATTCGCGGCGGTAGTGGGATGCTTGTCACCGCACGGATGCTCCGTGAGAAGAGGAGTTCATTGAATACTTCATAAACTCTAGCAAACATATTTTACAAAAGTTATAATTCTTTGAAGAATTGGGGTTATGGAGGTCCAGTCATTGTGGGCTCTGAAAGCGCGTATAAAAATGTCCCCACAGAATGAAATGTATCATCCTATTCAGAATATACTAGCGAGACCTAGCGAAGTTTTCGCTCAAAAAAATTTTCACGTCCGCTAGCTTCCTGAGGCAGATTATTCTGACAAAACGGTGTTGACTGCCTTCCGTATATCCGAAAGTTGCTGTCCGTATGGACTCTCCTGAGCAGAACTGGCTGCCGGACATTTATAGCAGGGCGAAGGGTATAACGCCCTGCCGGTAGCAGGATGTATAAAAAACGTGGCATAAAAAAAGCAAAACAGAAGAAGCCAGCGGCTTATCGTCAGTTGTCACCGGCATCTTATTTACGACCCCTTTCGTCTGTAATGTACCCAAGCTATTATTCTCGCTCTACCATCCCTGTCATGCTAAGAAAAAAAGCACTCGCATTTTAGATGTGGTTTCCCTTGTTGACCAACATCATGCCTTTGTTCTCAATAAATGAAATGTGTCCGGTGATGTTTACGTTTTTGTGAAGCAGATTTTGATAAGCTCAGACTTTCAACATATATAAAACTGGTTTATCGAAGTTAGTGAATCAAAATGACTTAGCGGTTGTAATGTGTGACGAACAGAGAATATGCGGAAGTGGAGCTGCTGCTTCTTTTGTCAGAATGGCGAGGAAGTGTGTCCAGAAATTCGCGTACTCCTCAAAACGCGCTGCACGCTTCTCAAGATACATGATTTCATATCTGTTTTCTTCGCTACACAAAGGCTAAGATTTCGCATGAAAAAATTGACAAAAACTCGCTGTTTCAATTCTCCTCTCTTGATGACGTCCTGCACACTTCCACTGCGGCCCTGCGAACTTTCTATGACGTCCTGCACATTCCCATCTGGGCCCTGAACACATTTAACGACGTCCTGTACACCCCTACTGTGGTATTGCACCCATTCCATGACGTCCTGTACATTCTTACTGGGGACCTGCGCTTTTTCTATGATGTCTTGCACACTTCCATTGGGGTCCTGCACACTCCCACTGGGGTCCTGCACACTTCGGATACGTCCTGCACACTCCCACTGGGATCCTGCACACTTTGTATGACGTTCTGCACACTCCCATTCGGGTTTAGCGCACTCCCACTGGGGTCCTTCACACTTTCTATGACGTCCTGCACACTCCCATTTGGGTCCTGCACACTCCCACTGGGGTCCTACACTTTTTCTAGGACGTTCTGCACACTCCCACTGGGATCCTGCACACTCCCACTGGGGTCCTGCACACTTCCTGTGGGGTCCTGCACACTCCCATTTGGGTCCTGCACACTCCCACTGTGCTCCTGCACACTCCCATTTGGGTCCTGTACACTCCCACTGGGGTCCTGCACACTTTCTACGACGTCTTGCACACTCTCACTGGAGTCCTGCACACTTTTTATGACGTCCTGCTCACTCCCACTGGGGTCCTTCACACTTTCTATGACGTCCTGCACACACTGCGGCCCATTTGGGTCCTGCACATTCCCATCTGGGCCCTGAACACATTTCTAGGACGTTCTGCACACTCCCATTTGGCTCCTGCACCCATTCCATGACGTCTTGCACACTTTCTATGACGTCCTGCACACTCCCATTTGGGTCCTTCACACTCCCACTGGGGTCCTGCACACTCCCATTTGGGTCCTGCACACTACCACTGGGGTCCTGCACACTTTCTATGACGTCCTGCTCACTCTCACTGGGATCCTGCACACTTTCTATGACGTCCTGCTCACTCCCACTGGGGTACTGCACACTTTCTATGACGTCCTGCACACTTCCACTGCGGCCCTGCGAACTTTCTATGACGTCCTGCACATTCCCATCTGGGCCCTGAACACATTTAACGACGTCCTGCACACACCCTGCACACTACCACTGGGGTCATAGCACCCATTCCTATGACGTCCTGTACATTCTTACTGGGGACCTGCGCTTTTTCTATGATGTCTTGCACACTTCCATTGGGGTCCTGCACACTCCCACTGGGGTCCTGCACACTTCCTCCGACGTCCTGCACACTCCCACTGGGATCCTGCACACTTTGTATGACGTTCTGCACACTCCCATTCGGGTTTAGCACACTCCCACTGGGGTCCTCCACACTTTCTATGACGTCCTGCACACTCCCATTTGGGTCCTTCACACTCCCACTGGGGTCCTACACTTTTTCTAGGACGTTCTGCACACTCCCATTTGGCTCCTGCACACTCCCTCTGGGGTCTTGCACACTTTCTATGACGTCCTGCACACTCCCATTTGGGTCCTTCACACTCCCACTGGGGTCCTGCACACTCCCATTTGGGTCCTGCACACTACCACTGGGGTCCTGCACACTTTCTATGACGTCCTGCTCACTCTCACTGGGATCCTGCACACTTTCTATGACGTCCTGCGCACTCCCACTGGGGTCCTTCACACTTTCTATGACGTCCTGCACACTCCCATTTGGGTCCTGCACACTCCCACTGGGGTCCTACACTTTTTCTAGGACGTTCTGCACACTCCCATTTGGCTCCTGCACACTCCCTCTGGGGTCTTGCACACTTTCTATGACGTCCTGCACACTCCCATTTGGGTCCTTCACACTCCCACTGGGGTCCTGCACACTCCCATTTGGGTCCTGCACACTACCACTGGGGTCCTGCACACTTTCTATGACGTCCTGCTCACTCTCACTGGGATCCTGCACACTTTCTATGACGTCCTGCTCACTCCCACTGGGGTACTGCACACTTTCTATGACGTCCTGCACACTTCCACTGCGGCCCTGCGAACTTTCTATGACGTCCTGCACATTCCCATCTGGGCCCTGAACACATTTAACGACGTCCTGTACACCCCTACTGTGGTATAGCACCCATTCCATGACGTCCTGTACATTCTTACTGGGGACCTGCGCTTTTTCTATGATGTCTTGCACACTTCCATTGGGGTCCTGCACACTCCCACTGGGGTCCTGCACACTTCGGATACGTCCTGCACACTCCCACTGGGATCCTGCACACTTTGTATGACGTTCTGCACACTCCCATTCGGGTTTAGCACACTCCCACTGGGGTCCTCCACACTTTCTATGACGTCCTGCACACTCCCATTTGGGTCCTTCACACTCCCACTGGGGTCCTGCACACTCCCACTGAGGTCCTGCACACTTTCTACGACGTTCTGCACACTGCCATTTGGGTCCTAGACACTCCCACTGGGGTCCCGCACACTTTCTATGACGTCCTGTACACTCCCATTTGGGTCCTACACACTCCCACTGGGGTCCTGCACACTCCCATTTGGGTCCTGCTCACTCCCACTGGGGTCCTGCACACTTTCTATGACGTCCTGCTCACTCTCACTGGGATCCTGCACACTTTCTATGACGTCCTGCTCACTCCCACTGGGGTACTGCACTTTTTCTACGACGTTCTGCACACTCCCACTGGGGTCCTGCACACTTTCTACGACGTCCTGCACTTTCCCACTAGGCTCCTGCACGCTCCCCCTAGGGCCCTCCCCACTCCCATTTGGGTCCTGCACACTTTCTGTGCCGTCCTGCTCACTCTCACTGGGGTCCTGCACACTTTCTATGACGTCCTGCTCACTCCCAGTGGGATCCTGCACACTTTGTATGACGTTCTGCACACTCCCATTCGGGTTTAGCACACTCCCACTGGGGTCCTCCACACTTTCTATGACGTCCTGCACACTCCCATTTGGGTCCTGCACACTCCCACTGGGGTCCTACACTTTTTCTAGGACGTTCTGCACACTCCCTCTGGGGTCTTGCACACTTTCTATGACGTCCTGCACACTCCCATTTGGGTCCTTCACACTCCCACTGGGGTCCTGCACACTCCCATTTGGGTCCTGCACACTACCACTGGGGTCCTGCACACTTTCTATGACGTCCTGCTCACTCTCACTGGGATCCTGCACACTTTCTATGACGTCCTGCTCACTCCCACTGGGGTACTGCACACTTTCTATGACGTCCTGCACACTCCCACTGGGGTCCTGCACACTTCCTCCGACGTTCTGCACACTCCCACTGGGGTCTTGCACACTTTATATGAGGTTCTGCACACTCCCATTCGGGTTTTGCACATCCCACTGGGGTCCTGCACGCTTTCTATGACGTCCTGCACACTCCCATTCGGGTCCTGCACACTCCCACTGGGGTCCTGCACTTTTTCTACGACGTTCTGCACACTCCCATTTGGGTTCTGCACACTCCCACTGGGGTCCTGCACACTTTCTATGACGTCTTGCACTTTCCCACCAGGGTCCTGCACACTCCCACTGAGGTCCTGCACACTCCCACTACGGTCCTGCACACCTTCTATGACGCCCTGCTCACTCTCACTGGGGTCCTGCACACTTTCTATGACGTCCTGCTCACTCCCACTGGGGTACTGCACACTTTCTATGACGTCCTACTCACTCCCACTGGGGTCCTGAACACATTCTATGACGTCCTGCTCACTTTCACTGGGGACCTGCACACTTTCTATGACGTCCTGCTCACTCCCACTGGAGTCCTGCACACTTTCTATGACGTCCTGCTCACTCTCACTGGGGTCCTGCACATTTTCTATGACGTCCTGCTCACTCCCACTGGGGTCCTGCACACTTTCTATTACGTCCTGCTCACTCCCACTGGGGTCCTGCACACTTTCTATGACGTCCTGCACACTCCCACTGGGGTCCTGCGCACTCCCACTGAGGTCCTGCACACTATCGATAACGTCCTGCACACTCCCACTGAGGTCCTGCGCACGATCGATAACGTCCTGGACACTCCTCAAACCCTGGCGGTTCTGAACGGCGTCCCATCCACCACTATTAAATACGTGTCGCCTTGATTAGAGCTTAGCCTTCCTAGCGCTAGACGACTCATAGAAGTTTTCATGACCCAAGGCCAAAAGTGCGCCCCACGGACAAACTCGGTTGCCCCGAGGCGCACAAGAGGTGGTTCAGGCTGATTTTTTGGTAATCGATGAGTGTCCCACCCACGCAAATGATGGTACCATTTCATCCCTGTTTTGATCGGCCATTCCGGAGATCCACGGGAAAACACAATTACACACACACATACATACATACATACATACATACATACAAACATCGGGACATAACTGCTTTAAGTATAAGGATTCAAGAGCTTCCTATTTTCCATTTCACACCGTCATGGCATGTTTTACACGGTAAAATCCAAAAAATTGAAAAAGTTGGGCTGAAAATTCGTTTTTTCTAGAATAAAGTCTGACAATTTTCATAAAAGGTCATACTTCTATATACCATTAGAATCCCCTCGTTAAGGGAAATCTAAAACTATCTTCAAAATTGATTTTGGACCACTCTGAAGCGAGTTATGACAAAGCGGCGCTTTGTGCGCGCAAAAAGCGCCGCAAAACGCCGTTTTTGCAGAAAATATGCGCGGTACTGTATACCAAAAAAAGATAGCATAAAGACCTTTATCGGATATTCCAATCCGCCAGCTCACGACATCATGCTTCCACGCAACGATATTGCAAGGGTGCACTCCATGACTCATGAGCCCTGCAAGCAGGCTCGGTATCCCTAGTATTCATTCAGGAGCCAACATGTCTGAGGTCCATACAGTTAAGCCAATCGACTTTGCTAAACTGTTTTAACACTTGCCGAGGAAACGATTATCTTCAACTTATCAATTCCGAAGCATGGTTTAATTACCCAAGTTTGAGGTACATATTGAGGTGTATAAGTAGATGTGAAAATTACCGTCCAGTGAGCATTACTTCAAATATCTGCCGCCTGTTTGAGAAGCTGCTCAAGAAACACATAATGAATCACCTTGAAGGCAATGCTATCATCACTCATGAGCAGCATGGTTTCGTGAAAGGCAGATCAACCGAAACGAATCTTCTAGAATTCCAAAAAGTTTCGATAGAAATTTCCAAAAAGAATTCGATTTCCAAAAGCCTTTGATAGTGTCAATCACAGGAAGTTAATCTATAAAATTCATCAGTTGAAGTTCCATCCAGTAGTGACTCAGTGGATCGCTAGCTATCTTCAAAACAGAACTTTCGAAGTGCGAGTTGGGAAAAGTCACTCAGAGATTTTTCGCATATCAAGCGGCGTTCCGCAAGGAGGGGTGTTGTCACCAGGGATGTGCAGGAAAAAATATTTTTGGAAACAGAAAACAGAAAATCTAGTTTGACAGAAAACAGAAAACTGAAAAAAATCTCCAGAAATGGGCAGAAGACAGGAAACAGAAATTTTTCAAAAATCAATAAAGCGTGTCCAGCGTACACTAGGCGGAATTTTTCAAAACATTGAACTTTTTTATAGATTTTTTGAATGATCTATGCTTCTTTCATTGAATTTTCACAACCTTACAGTTGGCCAGAGCAAAAAGTATAGACGCTCAAGAATTCCAGATTATGAGTGCGATGAGGTGACAAATGTTCATCGAACCTTCCTTTCCCAGGCAATAAAAGCTCGATTATTTATTAGAAACTCAATACATATGTATGTCTGTACAAGGAGTACGTATTGAAGTCGGAGCGAGTTTTCCGTTCCTGAGTGTACATATTTTGACACTTATTGCGGGATAACTGGTGGTTTGAACACTGTACTACTCCTCAGAGCTAAAAGTCACGCCCGTACCGCGCGCTCGTGCCGTTAGAGTATAAATGACCTGACGTGCCGTTCGCTCCAACGTTGAGAGCCTCTCGTAGATCTGTGGCAGAATTATCATCTGCCTCATAGGCTCACCATCGAGTTCTTGGCGCTTAATCTTAACTGAATTCTGTGCCATCTGCGTTGCAGTGAATTAAAACACGTATATAGAGTTTTGCGCTCATGGTACAGTTGGGGCCAACATTACCCCGCTCTACCAAAGCGGGTACGCTGGGGAGCGGGTATTCGTAGAGGCTTAATTCTGAGAGAAATGACCGCTGCGGCTCCGCGATAGTGCCGCCTTGGCGCGTGCAGGCACCGAAGCGGTACTATCGCGGAGCCATAGCGGGGACCCGACAGTACCGCTTCGGCTCCGCAATAACGCCGCAGCGGCTTCGGGAGAGTGTCTGATATGAAGCTCAGGCGAAAAAAGTTGTCGAGAATTCGGCGAGAAGTTGTCCAGAATTTGTACGAAATCAGGACAACTTCTCGCCTAATTCTCGACAACTTTTCGCCTAATTCTCGACAACTCCTCGACTCATTCTCGACAACTTTTCGCCTAATTCTCGACAACTTTTCGCCTAATTCTCGACAACTCCTCGTCTTATTCTCGACAAATTTTAGTTTTATTCTCCACAGCAGCTTTTCGCCTGATTTCTCCTCTCGAGAGTCCGTAACAAATAATTTAAAATAAAATAAGTGAATAAGAAAAAGAATATATATGAACACATGTATATCTAAACAAACGGTTTGATTACGAAAAGAGGTATCTCACTATCTACATCTGTGGGACTTAAATGAATCAAAAGCGTCAGTTTTTTTGATAACTTTGTAAGCACTAAATTCAGCAGCAGTAATTATTCTCTCATTTTTAGACCTTGTAATTTTGTCGAACGATTTTTTTCCAAATTTCGTTCGTTCGATGTTTCATCGGACAATTTTTTTTCGAATTTCGTTCGTCCGAAATTTCGTCAAAAGAATTTCCTTCTCGATTTTCATTCGTTCGAGATCTGGTTTTTCGATTTTTTTTTTGAAAAATCGTTGGACTTTGAACACGCTTCTCGAACCCTAGGTTACGCTGTTTCTTTATTCCTCGGGCCGAGTTGACGTGAGCGTGAGCGAACGCGACTTGAGTAGAAATTGAATACTTGTGGAACATTCATTCTCTGACCGAGCGTTGTAAATAAATCGTTGAGACCGGTTTCGAAAAAAAGATCCGAAACTTCTAAGGTGTATCGAAAAAATCCTAAACTTCGAACGAAATTCGAAAAGATCCAAAATTCCGAACGACTTTCGAAAAAAATCAAAATTTCTATTAGATTCGAAATTCGTTCGTTCGACCTAGGAAATTTCGAAAAATTTTCGAGATTTGTTCGTTCGAATTTTTTTAATTTTTCGTTGTTTCGAACGATGTTTTTTCTCAGTTTTCGTTTGTTCGACATTTTTTTTCGAAATTGTACAACTATAATGCTATTCAACATTCAAGGCCTGGCCATTTTCACACAGTATTCGACTTTCCTTGTTGAGGCGTACGCTACTTATATAAGCAAGAATGCGTTTTTGAAATTCCCGAATGTTTGAATTTTTCGAAAGAAGCCCTTCTCAAATTTTCGAATGAATGACTAAATCCGAGTAGGAATCCACAGTTTTTTTTCTCGAATAAATAAATAAATTTGTATACCCGTTATGAATTCGATTGGAATGAATATTCGGAAAATCTATCTAACACATCATAAATACTTTGAACTTTTTTTTCAGGCTGAAGAATCAAGTGTAGTGACCCGAAAATGGTTTAAAATTCGAAAAATCAAATCTTTCGGTGGGCGGACCCCAGGTAGCGGACGCCTCGTCAACGGTAACGGGTCAGCAGATCTCGAATGGTAAGTACCTGTGGTGGCGCCTGTTAATACTCTAGGATGTGAAGACTGGCCTCGCTCAAGTGCCAACACAAGGCTCGGGTCACACCTATCCATGCGGTGAAGGAGCAACTCAATTGGGATAGGACACTGTACACCAATAGAAAGCCAAATAATTGATGCAAGGTTAAGAGGTTCATATTTAGGCCAGAACTGAATCACTTAAGATTTTTTCGATTGAATATTCCTAATTCTCAACGTCATTTTGATAATTCTAGAACAACTTTCACATCATTGCCTACCCTGCCCTGAGCGGTCGTGTGGACTCAGCTCTCTTACTTGCTCGACTCGGCTCGACTCGACTCATTCGACACACTCGACTGGTCTACTGGAATCGACCTTCCAAGTTTCTATATCTGGCATCCACGCTACATATCTGGCAAGGATCCTATCTACATATCTGGCAAGGATCCTATCTACCCGCTATACTACGTGATTGCTGGCTCTTCGTCTCTTGTGTCGGTATTACTGATATATCATGTCGGCTAATGGTTTATGTGATGGACTCGATGGTGGTTGCTTATCGTCTAATGGTATAAATGGTGACTGGACTTCTTATGGTAACTCTGATGGATTAATGGATAATGATTTGGCTATTGCGGCGATCGACTTAGTCCGAGATGATATACCTGCACATGTGAAACCTTTTCAACCAAATGATTTGTTACTCTGACGTGCCACTCAGATGGAAACATTCTTTTGTAACACCTCTATTAAAAAAGGAACCTGCTTCCTCTGTTGATAACTATAGACCTGTAAGCATTACATCACAGCTCTGTAGAATATTTGAAAAAGGACTTAAGAAGCATATAATAAGCCACCTTGAAGAAAATTCGATTATTCCAGCTAATCAGCATGGGTTTGTCCTTCGGAAATCAGTAGAGACAAATCTACTTGAAAGTATAAATGACTGGACGGAATATCTGGATACGAAAAAATGCTGTGATGTGGTGTATTTCGATTTTTCAAAGGCCTTTGATCGAGTGGATCACTCTAAACTTCTTTACAAAATCACAAAACTTAAATTTCATCCGTTGATCATTAAGTGGCTTGAGAACTACCTCACTGGAAGGACTTTCCAAGTAAAAATAAATTCTACATTTTCATCAGTCAAATCAGTCAAGAGCGGTGTACCTCAGGGAGGGGTATTGTCTCCTATTTTGTTCGCTATATACACCTCAGAACTTCCCGGGCTTCTTGAGGATTGTGGTGTGGTGTGTAAACAGTTTGCTGACGATATCAAGATTTACAGGAAAGTTGTAAACAATCAGGATCAGATTGTGATTGCAGATGCATCGGAGAAAATTCTCGGTTGGTCTCACAAATGAAAACTGCCACTGTCTCCGGAAAGGCAGTTTTAATGAGAATAGGACTGTCCAACTTGTCATGCACCTACAATATAGATGGTCATGTACTTACTTACATGTCCTCTGTTAGGGATCTGAGCTTTCACTATAACAACAAACTTGATTTTTCTGATCATTTCAAATTCTTGTGCAAAAAAGCTTCCTCGAAGACATATCCTATTTTCAAGGCGTTATCTGTCAGGAACAAGAATGTGCTGTTAAAAGCTTACAAAACATACGTCAGGCCTATTTCGGAGAGCGGAACATCGGTTTTCTCCCCTCGAAAACAAAAGGATATTTTGCAACTGGAAAAAGTTCAAAATAACTTTACACGTAGAATATATATTAGATCGAAAATCTTGCCGGGAAACAGAATACCTAACGCAGAGACCAGAAATAGAGAACTAAAACTCTATTCCTTGGAATCTCGCCGACAGCTCAATGACGCCTGCACGGTTTTCAAAATACTGGCTGGCGTTATGAAAACAAACATTTCAAAATTCTTCAAGCTAAATCCCTCTAGGACCAGGGGAAGCTCACTGAAAATCTCATATGCAGCTCCAAAAGGCAACACGAGATCCTTTTCATTCACTTGCAGGGCAGGATCCATCTTCACTTCTCTTAACCTTGATATCACACCGTTGCCTATTCCATCTGTTCTGTCCAAATTCAAACGCCTTGCCGGGAAGAAGCTATTGAGCTTCTAGAAGTGTGATCGCCATGTGTACTCGATTTTTCTATTGCGTGTGCCTTAAAGGCAGTGTTCACGATGAAAAAAGTTTTCAAAATTCCACTAGGATTGGGTAGTGGAGGGACACTCTGTAACGCTAACGTCGAAAGAACGCATGAAAACGAGCCAGGAAGAGCCCCGAAAGAGCCCGAAGTTGCAAGTTCGAGCGCATTGAAAACCCCAAAAGCGCATCACACGCCCACCGACGTGAACAAATGAATGCTCGAGATCGTGAGATGAGCGATGATTTTCAATCATTAGCCCCGTTCTTCCCTTCATTCTCAGCTTCTCTCTTTACTCAGGTCAGCTCGCATAGATCGGCTGCAAAGACGGAAGTTACAAGCCTCGGACAACTCGTCCACCATGTTTCCATAGCTCAATCTTTGAGGGACCATACCTGCGTTCACAGAAGGTCTTGTATGATTTCAGAGACACCATTGGAATCAGCATGGGGCCGTTTTCAAGATAGGCGAAAAACAGAAAACGATTTTCATCGTGAACACTGCCTTTAAGCAACGTATTTAATAAATCAATAAAACATTTTGAATAATGATATTTAAAATCTCATTTTCCAGTAACGAATCCTAAAAAGAAAGTTCAGTACTTGGAATCGCGAAAACTCTGAAATTTAGTTACTTCAATTTACAATCTTCCGGTAAAACCGGTATTCCAAAACTCGAAAACATGGAAAATCCCATAGAAATGTGATGTTCAAGAGTTCGGTGGAATAAATTATAAACGATAACCAGCTTGCTCAAGTTCGATGTGTCCTGAATTCTCGACAACTTTTTGACACATTCTCGTTTCGGAGAAAAGTTGTCCAGAATTCTCACGGAATTCTCATCAACTGTCCTTCTCCTGAGTTCTCGACAACTTTTCCAGAATTCTGGACAACTTCTCCGAAATTCTCGACAACTTCCCCATCTGCCAGAATTCTCGACAACTTCTCTCCACTTTCTGAACAACTTCTCGATTCTCGACCGATTCTCGACAACTTCTCGATATATTCTGGACAACTAGTTTTACCTGAGGAAGTTATTTAAGAATTATAAGACAACTAGAGGGGGTCTAGTTGCAATAAAAAAAAATCGCACCTGCGGTCGCTACGTCCTTTGTCTGATAAGGGCAGAGGTTACCGCCCCTTTTGCGCACAAGGAAACACGGAATGCACCTAAACCTTTGGTATATTGAACCGGCGACAATTTCGTTTCACCACACAGGACAGTGCATCGTACTCCACGCGGGTTCGCTGCTGCATCCTCGCGGAGCCGGCACGGTTCTGACACGGAGCTGCTGCGGTACTATCGCCGCGATGTCGAGGCTCAAGGCACGGCAGCAGAAACGTCTGATCACGGAGCCGCTGTGGCACTATCGCGGAACTGTCGCGGGACAGTCGAGAATCGGGGTTCTTCGCCGGTACTGACACGGCACATTTTTTCAGAGGAATGGGCTTCGTGCTTATTTAGTGGGTTGCGGGGGCCAGCCGACTTCCCAATGAGTGCCTTCATCTCCCTACATAATTCTGTTCCAAATTGAAGGATCCCGGAGGGTTGGTTGGTTTGGTTCACCTCGGCGAGGATCGAACCCGACCGTGTACAGCGAACAGCACCGTTTCCTCCCACCACGCCACACATGCCCTAATGGATAATCACTACAGCGAGACAAAAGTGTCTAGCGTGGTACAACTGAGCCTGGGTGAGGTACACCCTCACCCTATCGGCTTAGCTTCGAAAAATCCAAAAAAAATCCTGCTGCAAATCGCGGTACACGTTTTTTCTGTTTTCTGTCCAATTTTGCCTATTTTTACAGAAAACAGAGAACAGAAAAAAATGGCCAAAAATGGGCAGAAAACAGAAAACAGAAAACAGAAAATTCCGCACATCCCTGGTTGTCACCTCTTCTGTTTACTATCTATATATCTGAGCTCCCATCGCGACTACAAATAGATGGGGTGAAGTGCAAGACATATGCGGATGATGTCAAGATCTACCGAAAAGTTACATCTACTGACGACGCCTCTAAGCTGCAACGATCAATTGATCAAATGATTGTCTGGTGTAAGGAATCGCAGCTAAAGCTGTCTCCCTCGAAGAGTCTTCATATGCACATTGGTAATTCTAACGACAATTTTGTATACAACATAGAAGGATCAGAAATTGCAGGCACTGATAAAGTGAGGGATCTAGGATATCTTTACAATAGTAAGCTTGATTTCTTGAATCACATCACAAATATATCAAAAAATGCTATGGGACGGACTTTCCAAATCTTCAAAGGTTTAGCCTCTCAAAACGAGCAAGTACTGCTTCTGGCTTATACTACTTATGTGAGACCTATTGTGGAATCGGGCACCTCTGGTTTCAACCCAACGAGCAAGAAGTTTACGGCTGTCCTCGAAAAAGTTCAGAATAACTACACGCGGAAACTTTTCGTCAGATGTGGTATATCACAATACTCTAGTACACCTAATGCAACTAGGAGAAATGAGCTACTTGGCCTCTACTCCTTGGCATCTCGGCGGGAACTTTTTGATGTATGCATGGTGCACAAGATTCTCAATGGCTTCAAAGTTAGAGTGAGAGCTGATGAGTTTTTTAAGAGGATTTCTTCAATCGCTCGTGGTGGAAGAAACGAAATAACTTTTGCTCGAGCCAAAACTTCCTTGCGCTCGAACTTCTTTACAAACCGTGCTGGGTCCACCTACCTCAAATTGACAAAGTCGCAGACGTTCACGCTATCACTACAAATTTTCAAGCGAAGCTTGGCTGTGAAACTACTTAAGCCGTAGTGTTTCCTTCAGAATCAGAACATTGCATCTGGAATTTTCTGAGCACTGCTATTCGCCTATGTTACTGTGTACATTATTATTGTGTTTTCTCTTTACCACGTGTGCCTTATGCAACGTAATAAACATAAACATAAACATAAACATATCGTACGGTCGAGCATCCTGACATGCAAGCCAATCAGAGAGCCGAGATTGCGCTGATGATTGAGGAGACTGTGAAGGAGGCGATGACTGGTGTGATGACGCAGTTGGTCAAATCTATGGCAGACGCCCTACAGCCTCTGATTCAATCGATAACTGATGCTGTTGGTGAGCTGGTTAAGATGAGAGGAGTGACGTCACCCGCCCCTGCCGCCGGTGACGCGAGTCAGCGAGCCGTTCCGGCGGCTAAGCCGCAGGTGATTGATTCTCAAGTGGTTATTATGGGACTGTTTGAAGAGTGCGACCGCCGGCCCACAGCCGTAGGGAGGCTGATCAAAAGACCGTGATGGCCTTGCTGGACCATCTACAGGTCGACGCCATCCCCACGACTGTGTACCGTCAGGGGATTTTCGATAAGGCGAAGAAGCGTCCGGTGAAGGTTGCCTTCGGCAACAATCACGACGCAGTTCAACTCCTACGCTGCAGTCATCAGCTAAAACGATCTAGTGATTGGGAAGATGATTATGTGCGTCCTTCGTACAGTTCCGAATGCGAGCGAAGCTCGCCAGTTGGACGAGAGTGCTGTGATTTACAAAGGGAAGGTGATGAGCAGAGGCGAGATTCCAAAAAAGGGAGCGTCGAGCTCGCCTGCGGGGGACGAGACCGCCTCGTCGCAGGTCTCCCCCCCCTCGGGCGTCTCAGCCTCCCACTCGCTACTCCCCATCACAGTGAGTGTGAACGAGTCGACCTCAGTGGCGGAAGGTAGCTTGAATTGTATATATTTCAATGCCCGATCCATTAGAATTAAGTTAGCCTCTTTGAACTCACTCCTCAATTACTCATCTCCCGATATAGTCATTATCACTGAAAACCTGGCTCACTGAGGACGACCCGGACTCGCTCATATCATTAGATGGCTGTTACGCGGTATATAGATGTGATCGAATAGCGGGCTTTACTGGTGGTGGTGTCACAATTGTTGTAAAGAATACAATTAGGGTTGCAGAGTTCATGCAAAAATCTTTTAGCTTCTGCTGTGAACTTCTGTTTCTTGATGTTGTATTTGAGCTTGGCTCCTGTTTCCGCTTGATTGCAGCTTACCGACGGCCAGCAACGAGTAGTGAGGAATCTCTCGAATTGTTAGAGACTGTAGCTGACTGGTGTACGGTGCAATCCCCCTCTATAGTCGTTGGTGATTTCAATTATGGGTTGTCTTGTGGCGACTCCGGTGTGCGATTTAGTACTTCAATTGAGCATTTTCTTGCCATTTCTGGCCTATCATATCTGGAATTATGAGCCTCCTCATGGGCAAAATGTGCTCGATCTGCTGCTATGTAATGACCTCACATTGATTACTGATTGGGAGATCCAGCCAAATTTCTCTATAGGCGACCACTGTAGCATAGCCTTTGAAATCGCATGTCAACCTGATGTTCCCAAAACAGCTCGTAATTCCGATTTTCGCAGAGCCAATTGGGACCAAGTAAATCTCTGGTTGATAGGAACAAACTGGGATGAACTATTTTGCACGTGCCGCAATATAAACGAGGTGTATGAAGCCTTTCTTTCCTTTGTCCACCTTGTAATAGAGAAATGTGTTCCACTTCGGAAACATGGTCCTAAGACCAAAAACTTCCACCGCACCTGCAACGCTTGGCCGCTAAAAAGCACTTCCTCTGGCGTGACCGCTTTCAGCCTGGTGGGCGCGTTGCCTTCAGCAAATGTGCCAGGGATTTCGAAAAAGAATGCAAACGATTTGCCAAGAACCGCGAAAAACGCCTTATTTGCTCGGGAAATCGAAAAAACTTCTTCAAGTACATGAATGCAAAAATGAAAACGTGTAAGGGTATCACATCTCTAAAAGATGAAGAGGGCGAAGTCATTATCGATGATCAGCAAAAATGCGAAATGTTCGCGGAATCCTTATCCTTATACTTAAAGCAGTTATGTCCCGATGTTTGTATGTATGTATGTATGTATGTATGTATGTATGTATGTATGTATGTATGTATGTATGTATGTATGTGTGTGTGTTTGTGTGTGTGTGTGTGTGTAATTGCGTTTTCCGCGGATCTCCGGAATGGCCGATCAAAACAGGGATGAAATGGTACCAACATTCGGGTAGGTGGGACACTCATCGATTATCAAAAAATCAGCCTGAATCTCCAATTCCGCGCCTCGGGGCAACCGAGTTTGTCCGTGGAGCGCACTTTTGGCCTTGGGTCATGAAAACTTCTGTTAGTCGTCTAGCGCTAGAAAGGCTAAGCTCTAATCAAGGCGACAGGTATTTAGTAATGGCGCCGTTCAGAACCGCCAGGGTTTGAGGAGTGTGCAGGACGTTATCGATAGTGTGCAGGACCTCAGTGGGAGTGTGCAGAACCCATATAGGAGTGTACAGGACGTCATAGAAAGTGTGCAGGACCCCAGTGGGAGTGTGTAGGACTTCATAGAAAGTGTGCAGGACCCAAATATGAGTGTACAGGACGTCATAAAAAGTGTGCAGGATCCCGGTGAGAGTGTGCAGGACGTCGTAAAAAGTGTGCAGGACCACAGTGGGAGTGTGCAGAACGTCGTACAAATTGTGCAGGACCCTGTGAGAGTGTGCAGGAGCGAAATGGGAGTGTGCAGGACGTCATAGAAAGTGTGCAGGACCCCTGTGGGAGGTGTGCAGGACCCCCGTGGGAGTGTGCAGGACCCAAATGAGAGTGTGCAGAACCCAAATGGCAGTGTGCAGGACGTCATAGAAAGTGTGCAGGACCCCAGTGGAAGTGTGCAGGACCCCAGTGGGAGTGTGCAGGACGTATTAGAAAGTGTGCAGGACCCAAATAGGAGTGTACAGGATGTCATAAAAAGTGTGCAGGATCCCGGTGAGAGTGTGCAGGACGTCGTAAAAAGTGTGCAGGACTCGTGTGGGAGTGTGCAGGACCACAGTGGGAGTGTGCAGAACGTCGTACAAAGTGTGCAGGACCCGTGTGGGAGTGTGCAGGACCGAAATGGGAGTGTGCAGAACGTCGTACAAAGTGTGCAGGACCCCTGTGGGAGTGTGCAGGACCCCAGTGGAAGTGTGCAGGACCCCAGTGGGAGTGTGCAGGACCCCTGTGGGAGTGTGCAGGACCCGAATGGGAGTGTGCAGGACGTCATAGAAAATGTGCAGGATCCCAGTGGGAGTGTGCAGGACCCAAGTGGGAGTGTGCAGGACGTATTAGAAAGTGTGCAGGACCCTAGTGGGAGTGTGCAGGACCCAAATGGGAGTGTGCAGGACGTATTAGAAAGTGTGCAGGACCCCAGTGGGAGTGTGCAAGATGTCGTAGAAAGTGTGCAGGACCCCAGTGGGAGTGTGCAGGACCCGAATGTGAGTGTGCAGGACGTCATAGAAAGTGTGCAAGGCCCCAGTGGAAGTGTGCAGAACGTCGTATCGAGTGTGCAAGATCCCAGTGGGAGAGTGCAGGACCCGAATGGAAGTGTGCAGGACATCATAGAAAATGCGCAGGTCCCCAGTAAGAATGTGCAGGACGTCATGGAATGGGTGCAGTACCCCAGTAGGGTGTGCAGTTTGTCGTGAAATGTGTTCAGGACCCGGGTGGGAATGTGCAGGACGTCATAGAAAGTTAGCAGGGCCGCAGTGGAAGTGTGCAGGACGTCATGAAGAAAGTAGAATTGAAACAGCGAGATTTTGTAATTGTTCATGCGAAATCTTAGCCTTTGTGTAGCGAAGAAAACAGATAGGAAATCATGTATCTTGAGAAGCGTGCAACGCGTTTTGAGGAGTACGCGAAACTCTGGAGACACTTCCTCACCAGTCTGAAGAAACAAGCAGCAGCTCCACTTCCGCATCATCTCATCACCAGTCTTATATTTGTTGAATGTCTGAGCTTATCAAAATCTGCTTCACAAAAACATAAACATCCACGGACAAATTTCATTTATTGAGAACAAAGGCATGGTGTTGGTCAACAAGGGAAACCACATCTAGAATGCGAGCGCTTTTTTCTTAACATGAAAGGAATTGTAGAGCGAGAATAATAGCTTGAGTCCATTACAGACGGAAGGGGTCGTAAATAAGTTGCCGGTAGCCACCGACGATCTACCGCTGGCTCCTTATGTTTTGCTTTTTAATCCCACATTTTCATACCCTACGCCCTTCTATAAATGTCCGGCAGCCAGTTCTGCTCAGGAGAGTTCATACGGACGGCAACTTTCGGATAGACGGAAGGCAGTCAACACCGTTTTGTCAGAATAATCTGCCTCAATAGCGCACGTGAAAGTTTTCTTGAGCGAAAACTTCGCTAGGGCTCGGTAGTATTTCTCTAAGGTACTTACTCACGGCGACGGTGCGACCCCACTATTTTCCTGCCGATGTTCCCAGAAATTGTGCTCCGTCCCTATCAGCTGCGAGGTTGTAATGGGTGCCATAAAAAAGCTCAATGACAAGATTTCGCTCACCCCGGACTCGGTGCCCTCGTACTTCATCAAAAGGGCTGCTAACGGGTTATGTTACCCTCTCTCGTGCATATTCAAACATAGTCTTGCTCTTGGAACGCTTCCGTCCGCATGCAACACTGCGATTGTAACCCCGCTTCTGAAAAAGGCACCAGTTGTTCAGGTCTCGAACTATCGGCCCATCAGTTTAACCTCATCAGTATGCAAAGTTCTCGAAATCATTATCAAAGATTGTGTTCTATCCCATCTTGCGTCGAATGACCTCCTCAGCCCTGCGCAATATGGTTTTCTGCCTGGTAGATCAACGCTATCTCAGCTGGTATCCTCTTTCCACGACTGGTGTTCGGCTGTGAACGAAAGCTACCAAACTGATGTTGTGTACATAGACTATGCTAAAGCTTTTGATACAGTCAGTCATCCAAAGCTACTTCTGAAACTTGAAGGCTACGGCATTTCTGGTGACATTTTAAAATGATTGAATTCCTTTCTGACACCTCGTGACTTCATGGTCAAAATTGGCGACTTTTGTTCTCATCCTTGCCCAATCGTCAGCGGTGTTCCCCAGGGTAGCGTTCTGGGTCCTTTGCTAGATTTACGTCGAAGTCCAACGTGCTGCATTCCTTTGCATTTAGAGTCATCCCAATTTGGAACAATTTACCTTCAGAGATCGTGGAGGCCGCGCATTTTCCGATTTTCAAAAGCAGGCTGTCCCATTTCAACCTCAGGTCATTGCATGGGGTCGATGGCCGTGCTTTCTGCTAAAGCTTTAAATTCCGGGTGCTCTTATTCGTACGAGTGTTTTCTTTGCCTACAATTTTTTTTGCCTGCATGTCCAGGCTGTCTTGTTTAAAGGCAGCATACACGCTCGCAAACATGGTCGAGATATCAGCATAAATAGGCCCGCACGGCCCCTACCATGTCGTCAACGACGTCTCAAGCGCTAAAAATCCTCCAGGATGACAATATTTGAGCAATCGTGTCTCGCACGCCCGTGTTTTCACACCCCTTCGAGTAACAGAATGAAAAGTTAAACTTGAGAAAACACGTGATAATTGAGAGTGATAGCACTATCAAATGGGAGTGCACGAGAGAAACAGCTCGATTTACCTGGATATTACATGTTTGTGCACTGATGAAATCCTCCATTTTCAAAAGCCAGCCGGAGTAGAGCGGCATTCCCGAAAGTGGATGAGAGTTTAGCGGTGTTTAGACAGGTAATATTCAAGTGAATCGAGCTGTTTCTCTCGTGCACTCCCCTTTGATAGCGCTATCACTCTAAGTTGCCACATGTTTTCTCAAGTTTAACTTTTCATTCTGTTACTCGAAGGGGTGTGAAAATACGGGCGTGCGAGACATGATTGCTCAAATATTGTCATCCTGGATGATTTTCAGCGCTTCAAACGTCGTTCACGACGTGGTAGGGGCCGTGCAGGCCTATTTATGCTGATATCTCGACCGTTTGCGAGCGTGTATGCTGCCTTTAAATCTATCTCACATACATTTTGTATGTTTCTTTGTCGCCAGATAAAGCTATTGAATTGAATTGAATTGAAATGCCAAAAAGGCAACGATACCTTCGTCTAGGAGAGCCACGCAGTTCAAGTTTCCTTGTCCTCTGAGAGTTTTGGCCGAGAAATAGCCGAGAAATGCCTGCTTGCCGCGTAATGGAGGCTGAATAGCCGCCAAATAATGCTCGCCGGTAAATAGCCGCAAAATAGCCGAGAAATAGCCGCTAATTAATGCTCGCCGCAAAATAGCCGCCAAATAATTCTCGCCGCGAAATAGTCGAGAAATAGCCGAGAAATAATATACGGAGCTTTCCAGAGGCATGATTCAGATGTCAGCACCTCCGTCGATTCAATTACCCAAGTTTGAGGTACTTGGACCTCGTTCAGCCTCTGGAGGCCCCGCCCAAGGGCTGGCGGCCCCAGATGGTGGTCCGGCGAGCCGGCGAAGGTTGCGTCTTGGTCAATTTTGTTTACTTCTGAGTATTTCTCGGCTATTTCTCGGCTACTTCTTGTCCGTTCAGTGAAAAGCCGAGCACTATAGGCGGGAAATAGCCCACCAGGAGCCGCTGCGGAGCCTTGTCGGCTATTTCCCGGCTATTTCGCGTCCAAAACTCTCAGAGTCAGTCGTACGATAAGCGACTTTGGGACAAAGTCACTCTCCGGAACAAGAAACAATACGAAAATCGACAGAAGAACGATAATTGACGCCGTCACTCTGCTCCGATATCCTCACCTTTAAACTGACACTTCAATCGGCCCTTGTAGATTTCGTGGGCGCGGTCTACAGGAAAGACGGTGGCATAGCGCATAAAAAATCTGGACGCGACGGTATCGCAGGTGATCAAGTATGCTGTTTGAGTGGTTCAAGTCAATCGGTAATCAATATCTGCTTTCCCGAATTTAACTGCCGAAGACGAATGCACGAAGAGAAATGTTCCAAGGCCTAGGAAGGAGAGGAGAAATTATTGGAGAGAGATGTTGCATCTCAGGAAGAGAGCCAGCGTTACCATTATTCTTCTCGTGGAATCAACTGCACATTCTTGTTAAACTCAGCAACTTTGGGACTCATGGATCGACCAGCCTCTGACCGTTGAACGAAGGTCCTCCGACGACTGGTACTTCTTTTCTTACCGTGCCTCCCACCCTTTATACACAATCTCCCGATTGATCCAGGAATTATCCCCTCCCACCCATTTTTTTAAAAATCATCCTTGATACTTCCAGGTGTTCTCAACGGGGTATGCCGCACCCTGTACATGAAATTGAGTCTCAGTTCAAGAAGGAGATTGAAATGCCGCTGCAATGTGGGGCTGTGAGTTCCTTCTATGCTGTTTTCCTAATAATTATCAAATGAACAGTTTTAGAGCGAACGTCTTCGAAGAAGAAGAGATGCAAATGCTTGTCAAGCTTGACAAACTTGCTTCTTACCGAGAGGGCCGACCATTGTGCCAGCTTTTAGCTGGCAGTTCATGCGTTATTATTCTACCCTTAAAATGATGGCTTTAGTCGATCTTGTATGCTAGAGGGTATTTGTGATCCATTTTGATATTGATAAAATATTCTCCTGTGATTTTGTATCCTCTCGCGAGTGGTGTGTTCTATACCTGGGCATCGAATGGTTCCGAATCATCCGATAAAAGAATTTTCCTCCCGAGTAGCACGGGGCCTCCTAAACAGGAATCAGCGACCGTTTATTCATATGTGTTTCAACACGTTTTTTGCCAGTGGACAGGTCATGACGTGTGGGGCAGTGAGTGCGGTTTTTTTCTTCACCCAAACCGTAAAGCGTTATGCAGAGTAGCACCGCGGCGAGTCTCGCTGCGGCAGGGTAATGATAGAGGATGGGGGACGCCAAACAGCGGACGAGGTCGGCATCGTGTCGTGCGAGAGCGACGCGGGTCGCTCGCAGTGTTTTTGCCGCAGCGACAGCAGCGTCTTCCTGAAGCCTAGTTTTGACTGCATCGCTGCTGTTTTTCATCGCAGCGATTTCACACCCGCTGCTGCAGCGATGTGGCAGCGGCAGCGATTCTGTTCATAGTGCATAGGCCTACGGATGATAGAAGAAATTCAATCAATCAGTGAAATTAATGGCTGGTATTCATCAATAACGCGTTTCGACTCGAAAACACTGATCTTGTCATGTGAAAGGTTCAATGTTCACTAGACGAAACGTGTCATTCGCTGGCAATCGCTCCATCGCTGCCATTTTGGGCGCGATGGAGCGATGGTCAGCGACCATTGAGAATCGCTTTTCAAGCAGCGATGCAGTAAAACATAGGATTTCGTCGCCGCGACCCAGCGATGTAGGACGTTTGCCACGAAGCGATAAAAATTGGAGCGCCTTTCCATTACGCGCGATGAAAAAGGAACAGTTGTCCCTCGCATGGCCGCAGCGACCGCCTGCAGTCAAAACTAGGCTTGAGCGAAGCCGTCAGCGAGCAGCGGCGGAAAACGGTCTCATCCACTTCCATCGCAGGCGTGGAATGCTGCCGATGATCGATTGATACCTTTTTTCATGATTTCTCCATAAATTCAATCTTATGAGGGCCTTTTGCCGTTTTATTCCAACTTTGATTTTCGGTTCTTAAAATTACTAGTTTTTTTTTGTTCCAACGTGTGACACATGTGATTTATTCGACTACCACAAACCGTCTGCTATTTTCGGTGCCTCAAACTCCATATTTCAAGGCATAATAACTTTGCTGAACGCAAATCCCAAGTTCACTTCACGTCTCTCTGAGCGTACTATTTTTTAGAAGATGTTTTAAGGACACTTGAAGCATATCAGAGTAGTTAAAGGCAGTGTTCACGATAATCTTGAATTTTGAGATTATTCGCTATATTGAATAAGTGGCCCCGGGTAGAACTAAAATGACGTAGAAATTGAGAAAAACGCACCAGAAGTAGACTCTGTTTCATTCCAAGTGAACTCATGTTTTCGGTTATCACAGCGCGGAGCGGTGGCTTTTTCGTCGAAACCTCCTTATCACAAGTTATATTTCACCGAGGCCCACCGCTCCGCTGCTGGTGATAATCGAAATCAACAGGTCACTACGGCTGTACCAGAGCTTACCCGAAATCTTCAAGTATCACCCCGCCTCTCAAGTATCACAGGATGTGTTGGTTGTGACAATGAAATCTTTTGTGGACCCGTCATTTGCAACTCTCTACTCTCTATTGCTCCGTTCTTTCCTTAGGGTCCTAACTAATCCTGCTTTGCATAAAATATTCTTCTATTTTCGATCGACCCAATTTTAAACCGATGACAACCACCATGAACTTGTTCATCGAACCGGACAACTAGTCCATTTTATAGAATGATGTCACTCAAATACGACGTTTTAATGCGTTTCTCGCCGTTTCTTCGAATTTTGGTAATACTTGGAGGCCAACACATTGTTTTATGTGAAAAACTCGGGAAAGGAAATCATCGTGAACACTGCCTTTAAAGCTACTCGGAGGGAAATCAGATGCCGAATGAATGAGGGCGAACGTATTGGTAACAAAGCCACGCTAGCGAAATCGGCGCTGCGATTTCGCGAAGCCTTCGCGCCCAACGCTGCGCCAGGTTTAGAACACGCATCAAGCCTCTCGATCGGTGGCGTGCTGCCGGTCGTCGCAACTCTGCACAGCCGTTGAGTGAAAACTGCAGGGCAATTGACCTGCAGTTAGCCGAACGCGAGCTGGATACGCACAAAGTTGGGACGTGGAAACATGATGAAGCTGGTAGAACACATCAGAACACGTATGGATAAACGGTCGCTGCTGCCTGTTTAGGTTTTCTGGAGTGTCACTAAGGGGAAAACATTCCATAACTGAGGCCTGGGCAGAAAGAGGTTCATTTATTGGATGTTTCTAACCTATCCGATGTCTAGTATAGTGCATTCTTGTTGATAAGTGGGAAAAAGTAGTTTGGTGGAAGTGTTTAACTAGTTACAATACCGCGCGTATCTTTTGGTCATCCAACGCGCTAGGGCGCCGGAGCGCGCCGTTTGGCGTCGTTTCTCCATAACTCGGTTCAAATTGGTTCTTTTAAAAAATAAACGTCAGATTTGAAATCAGCATGGAAAGTACTTGACTTACTTGACTTAATCGGTTGGCTTTCGCCTGACGCGGTCATTCCGCATCTTCACCGAGGTGTGCCGTCCTAGTAGTCAGCCGTGTCCATTTTTCACGGTCTTCAGCCACAATTTGAACACATTCCATCCAGCTGTCACTATTCCATTTCCTGCGAAACGAAACATCGCGCCTGAACTGTCTTTCGATGCCGAGTGACTTTAAATCCTCTTTAACCACATCCGTCCAGAACTTTCGCCTACGCCCAGGTGGCCGTTTCCAGACAGGATTTGGTAGCATTTTTAAAGCGTGTTGTACGAGACGATCCGGCGTTCTTCTTAGTATATGCCCGAGCAGTCGAAGTCGACTTTCCATTGCTGCTTGAGATGGCGTTAGGAGATGCTGGCGCCTCCCTCGTGTCAAGCGTTGATGTACTGCGTCGATTTCCTTGTAAAGGTCTTCGTTATGGCATACACGCGGCCAGAAATATCCAAGCAAACGCCTAAAAAGCTTCCTCTCCGTGCAATCCAACCTTTCCATCTGCGTTTTCGGTGCTGCCCACGTCTCCGATCCGTACATCATGATAGGGCGAATAGCGGATAGGTAGACGCGCAACTTGACTTCCTTCGCGATGGTGGTAGACCACAAACACTTGGTTAGAGAATTGAATGCAGACGTAGCTTTCGCACATCGTTGTCGAATATCCGCTGCATAACTACCATCGTTCTTCAGCAAACAGCCCAAATAACAGAAATCGTCCACCAGTTCGATACGTTGTCCGTCCACACAAACTCCAGTTGAAGGCCTCTGAGAGACCCACATCTGCTTGCATTTGTCGGGACGAAGACGAAGTCCATAGGCTGCGGCATACTTCGAAACGAGGTTCACAATCCTTTGCAGTTTTGCGTTGTTTTCAGCGAATAACACAATGTCGTCGGCGTACTCCAGGTCGACAAGGAGCGTCCTGATGGTGTTAGGATCACATCCGCAGGAAACTGTTCTGCAACTCTACGCATGATGTCATCAACGGCGAAGTTGAAAGAAAAGGTCCTGCAACGGCTCCTTGCCTTACTCCTGTTTTCACCTCGAAAGCTGACGTAAATCCGACAGGTGTACGAACTGCTGCTGTTGTTCCTTTGTTCATGTCCTCGATTAACCGAACATACTTTTCCGGGACTCCATCTGCTCGCAGAGCATTGAGCAATCGATCACGATGAGGAGAGTCGAACGCGGCTTCAAAGTCCAAAAAAGCAAGCTGTAATGGCTTCGAAAACCGCTGCCACGATTCAATTACTCTTCTCACGACGAACACTTGGTCGATGGTCGATCTTCCAGGTCGAAAACCGGCTGGCTCATCTCTGGTCGTTCCTTCACGATGTTTGATAAGTCGCTCGAGAATGATACGTTCTAAAACCTTGTACATGACACGAAGTAGAGAGATTCCTCTGTAGTTCTTAGGATCCGTGACGGATAGCTTCTTGTGAAGAGGTACGATGATCGCATGTCTCCAACGAATCGGGTATCCTTTCGCTCATCCATATGGCACGGATGGTGTTGGTCATTTCACGAATCCCAGACGGAGGAAGAGCTTTCAGCATTTCAGCAGTGATGTTGTCATCTCCACCTGCCTTTCCATTCTTCATTTTCCGGACACAATCCAAAACTTCAGACTCAGTCGGCGGTTCCTCACTGACATCGTAATGTGCTCTCTGAACATGCGGGAGCTCAGGTACTGATGGCGCTGGACGATTCAGTAGTGAACTGAAGTAATCCTTCCATATTGGCAGCGTCGCATCACCAACTGCAACTCCATTGGTAGTGTTCAAGACAGGAGAACATCTCTTCATCTTCCCGCTATACTGTCGCAGCAACGTGTAGGCTTTCCTCGGATTCTTCTCCTCCCAAGCCTTCTCGAACTCCTTAGCTCTACACGTCCACTCTCGTTCGCGGTCACTTTGAAGCTGCCGACGCAACTTCCTCCTCAGACGCTTCTCCTCCACGAAGTTTCCTGCAGTTCGGAGAGCACATACTCTGTTGTAGGTAGATGTTGTTTCTTCTGAGACGTAGGCGAACTTCTTCTTAGGCTGTACAACCGGGAGTGCCTCTTTCGAAGCGTCCTGGATGCATTTGACAAAAAGAATCCGCGTCGCAAAGTTTCTTCTTAGTCCGTACTCCGATGTGAATAGAAACGCGTTGTCGGAAATTCCTTCTGCACTCTTCATCTCTGAGACTTGTCATGTCAATCCTCTGGAGAGGCTGAGCCCTCGCTTCCTCTTATGAATCCTCGCAGTGAAGTTCAACAGAACAGGACGGTGATCCGAATCGAATGCGACATCCCACACAGCTCTAGATCTTCGAATGTCCGATACTGGAATATTCCTCGTCAGGACATAGTCAAGCTGTAGTTTCAAAGTTGTCATCTTCCGCTTCCGCTGCTCTTCTGGAGATAGCCGGGTTGGTCCCTGCCACGTAAGCTGATGGCGGCGATGATTCCTCTTGAATGTCGATGCAATAATCAGACCACTGCGTTCACAAAAGTCGACAAGGCGTTAGCCATTGTCCGATGTTTGCTCCACTGGGTAGAACCATTTACCGAGTACTTCGGATTCCTGATCAAGTCCCATCTTCGCATTTGCGTCAATCCCCACGACAACAGCATGTTGACAAGGTATCCTGGCCAGCAACGTATTGAGTTCCTCATAAAACGCATCCTTCGAATTGTCTTCGGCGGTTTCAGTGGGCGCATGAGCACTCACTATCCACAGATTGAATCCTCTGTGATCCCGCAGTCGTACGAATGCATTCCGACACGACGTTGAGCCGAACTCCTTGACCATACCATTGAAATCCTTCCTTACAGCTATTGCACAGCCTCCCACTCTCCTATCGTCAGCGTTACCGCAGTAGATGGTGTACTCTCCGACGCTGATGACGGGTCTATCCTGAGGCGGGTTTCCTGCAAAGCAGCAAACGGTGCATGGAAATAGCTCAGAAGTCTGGATAGCGCAGTTTTTGGATATCACTCGACAGCGATCGACAGTTCAGGGTGGCGAAATTGTGGCTTGTGGCCAAAGACTCCATGACTCCTAGCTACGGATCCTAAGGTGTTATGGACCAGAGGCCTTAGTGTGCCGGACGGCGACACCTTTATGCAATGTGCGGGATACTTTCGCGATATAGTTGTGCACGCTATATCGCTCGAACGTTCCCTGTGTACACTAAAACGTCTGCTGGGTTCAGTAGAAGCAGGGGCACCAACGAGCAGGTACCAACAGACTTGTATACACACCCCCATGGAAAGTACAACCTAGTGAACGTCCAGATTTTTTAAAAAATTCCAAAGGAGGGATTTTGGGTTACGGTAGCTATCAAATGTTTCCTGTGTCCAAAAGGATTGGCGATTAAGAGTAGTTGTATATGGTTTTTCAACGTTTACTTGTATTTATCACATTCGTGTTCTGTTTTTGAACCTCTGAATTGCTTCCAGAGCGTTTTGTCAACATCCTACCAAGAGTTCTTTTTAAATACAAAAACCACTATTGCTAATCACATATGGACGTGAATGTTATCGAACTACGAATTTCCTCTATATTGGTGAGCATTTTTGGAACAAAATGCAACAAATTCATTGAGAATTAGGTTAGAAGAAGTCAGTCCAACATCGCGCTTTTAAGATGAAATGATTTTTTGTTTTCGGATATAAAGGTAGCAGGTTCTATGGCAAATTTTACCAGACATGTGAAAAATACAGCAATGCAGTTTCTGCCGTTTCTAATTGCAAGACGAAATCATTCTTTCGAATTCTTTCGAAAAATCAACAATTGGGAATATTTTCAATTTTTTAAAAATTTAAATTTCATTAAACTTTCAAAATTTTATTTTCATACTAAACATCTCCCGGGACTCCACGCATTTTCTGAACAGCGCATGAATACGCTTGGGAATGGTTTCAAAGATGTGAAATTTGCCGAAACATTCTAAATTTTTCAAGAAAAATTAAATTTCGAAATTGAATTTTCATTAAAAGTTCCTAGTTCGGACTCCATCCCAGACGTCTCTTGAAACTGCTCATTTTTCAAGCTCCACTTATAAAATTCTAATATTGCGAGGGTATCCGCAACTTCTTCGGGCCCCAAATGTACTAGCCGCTAAGGTCTCACCAGCGACCTTTGCGTAGGGCAATGTTCAGAGGGCTCTCGCGGTCTTTCCTGAAGACGTCAGCCGGGATCATCCCACTGTCCTGGACTGACCTTAGAGCAGATCTGGAAACAGCCTTCACTCCCTCTCGACGCTCCTTTATGCTTCAGAAAGCGTTCACGGTAAAGTACAAAAAAACGAAATAACGGGTGGTGCAGTTACAGGAAAACATTAAAACAGTGCAGTGAAAACGTAAATGTGGGCTGTGCTCCAATAGTTGATATCGGCACTTTATGAACCCAATTTATGGAAGGTCTCAAATCTTTCCGATTTGTGGTAAGTATGACGCAGTGATCGGTATAACGGACCATCATAGCATTCAATTAAAGACGAGACGGAGCGCATGTTTGGAGCAGTTGATGTGCGCGCCGTCACGGGTGAACGTCGCTGGTTCAGTTCTCGCGTATTTCTGTCATTTTTGCACATAACTCCGTCAGTTTCATCAGTTCATAGGTTTGGTAGCTCACTTTAACACGTGCATATTAGAGCAGTTGGCGTGCGCGCCGTTGTCATAAGAGTGTCGCAAGTTCGTTTCCCATAGAGCATAGAAGTTTTTGAGTTGAGGGGTGTTTCTTCGTGACAAACGCGGAAGAAACATATGACATTAGTATTCTTTGTCTTGTCTTCTTACGAAAAACTTTTCGTGTTGTTGTGAAAACACGAGGGAGTTTAGGACCAGCCCCAGACACTCGTCTTTGGGCTGGGGTAGATATTTTGGTCCTACTATCGAAAAATGGCCCTACGTGGGGTCCAAATGGTACCTTTTTTTGCGATTTTCGTGAACGAGTCTGGGCTATGAAATGTCAAATTTCAGATGAATTCAAAATATGTTTACATCTTCAAAACATTTTTGTGCACTTTACCACGCTCGAATTAGAGTTCCATAGGTTATGAAGAAGCGTCAGAAGGTTTCTCTGAAGTAGGCAGTTCGTCATGGTACCATCAAAACTGATGTATCGCAGCCCAATCCTTATACTTAAAGGCAGCATACACGCTCGCAAGCATAGTCGAGACAACAGCATAAATAGGCCCACACGGCCCCTAGCAAGTCGTCAACGAACTTTGAAGCTCTGGAAACCATCCAGAATGGCAATAATTGGCAATGTTTGAGCAATCCTGTCTCGCACGCCCGTATTTTCACTCCCATTCGAGTACGAGAATGAGAATCGGAACTTGAGAAAACATGTGATAACTTAGAATGATAGCACTATAAAAAGAGAGAGCAGTAGAGAAAAAACTCGATTTACCTCAATATAACATGTTTGTGCACTGATAAAATCCTCCATTTCAAGAGGTCAGCCAAAGTAGAGCGGCATTCTCGAAAGTGGACGAGAGTAAATAGGTATGCAGACATGTTATACTCAAGTAAACCAAACTATTTCTCTCGTGCACTCCCATTTGATAGTGCTATCACTCTCAATTATCACACGTTTTCACAAGTATCGATTCTCATTCTGTTACTCGAAGGGGTGTGAAAATACGGGCGTGGAAGGCAAGATTGCTCAAACATTGTCAAATATTGTCATCCTGGACAGTTTTCAGCGCTTCAAACGTCGTTGACGACATAGTACGGGCCGTGCGGACCTATCTATGCTGTTATCTCGACTATGCTTGCGAGCGTGTATGCTGCCTTTAAAGCAGTTATGTCCCGATGTTTGTATGTATGTACAGTTCAACTCCGCATTGCCGTTCAGTCCGCAAAGTGCGCGTTGATTGCGAAACGTGCTGCGGCTCGGTCGCGAGCATCCTCAGACAAGCAAGTTGGGTCACCCGGGCGGTGGGATCACCCGGGCACCAAAGGCAAAAAAGGCCCGGGTGATCCCACATGCCTGTCTGAGGATACTCGCGACCGCGCCGCAGCACGCTTTCGCAATGAGCGCGCACTTTGCGGACTGAACGGCAGTGCGGAGTTGAATTGTACAAATACTGCTCAAAGTTTCGCGGCATTCGCCGCGCGCGACATTTTTTGAAAGACGATTGCAAAAACTATTTACTTCAAAAACAAAGTGCTCTTAGGGAAGTTCGGCACACAAGTGACATAATTAGGTAGCAATTTAATCTGTGAATATGATAGCGTTTTCAGAATTCAAAAAAGTCCCCATTAAAAAAAGTTGCATGCATCCGACGCTTTTTTGCCAAGTTTGCCAGATGCTCCCCGTTTTTACAAAACTTAGCGCGGGTATTGTACCTTTGAGTACCAGATATCAGGAGACTAAAGACTTCAAAACAATACAAAGAGTACTAGGATTATGGAAAAGAATCAAAATACTTACAATAGTTATGATCCAGAGCCGAACTTGTTGTCGGCGGCAACGATCCCATCACTACATCTGAAATAGTGCTCGATTTTTGAAACCAAATTGCCTATTCTACAAATATAAAGCGGTGAAACGGCACGGAAACAAACACGATTTATAGGTATGAGTGTGCAAGATAAGATTATGAAAGGAACGACAAGGGATAATAAAGAAAAAGTGATGTGAGCATCAATAAAACCATAAAATGTCATGAATTCTCGCGAGCTTTGGCAAGCGCGCTCCAGTGGTAGGGCAATCGGATAAAAAATTCCGCCGCATGCGTCGCGTCAACATGAAATCTCGTCCGTGCTCCTCCCTCCGTGTGTAGAGAGACCCTCTCCCGAATTGGCAGCTACTCTGACATTCGGACAGCGCGGCGCTGGGGCATTTTCGGCATTTAACGCGAGGCTGGGGCGCGATTGGTGGGCGGAGCACCTCTCAGCGCGAGGCCAGCGACTGTCTCTCCGCGGAATCTTCGCGAAACAGCGTGTTCCACGCAAGACCTGCTAAAATAGTTGAACGGCGCCGCGCTGAGGTAACAATTCATGGCCCAGCCTCGCGCTCCGTTCTGATTTCGATTAGAGCGCGGATGCAAACCTGAAATTCTCATTTAGGTCAAACTATTTTTTGTCATTATTGTGTGGTAGCATATCTTCATTAAGTTTGTGACTTCCTGTTATCGTGTAAGTCGATATTATCTATCTGTATGTCAAATCGCTACAGCACGCAGCCTGTTTTCTTTCGGATGGAATGGGGCAGGAAAGTGATTAAGAAGTTGAGCACAATACTTACTGATTATAAATTTAGTCGAAGTTATCGATTTCAAGATCAAATCGCTTGGACTTGTTGTAGGTCGTAGGTATCAATCCACGTGAGTAAGAGATTCATCCCACAGAGCATTACACTTGAAACGGAAATTGTATTTCAGATTCAACCAGTCGCTTGGGAGCAGTGATCAAGAGAGGACGGTCAAAGTCGACAGCATGGTTCATCAGCGAATCGCATGGCGCGAAGAAACGTTTAAAGCTTTGCAAAAAGCACTGTAAGTTGAAAAACGCTAGATGACACGCCTTGTTTCCAATCATTTCAGTTTCAGACGTGACGTTCGAGGCGCTAAATTTGTTGAGGAAGGCGGCTCTCAGAAGTGGATTCCGAGAAATGTAAGTTTGTGAACATATTTGCGACTCAATTTGGTTTATTTTCGCATAAAACTGGATTCAGTGATACAAATGCTAAACACTTCTTTTCAGCATTGCGCGCAGTCACGGAATGTGGAGCACGATGATGGAGATCAAATCAGTGGCGACCCGGATCAGGTCACTTGATTGAAGGCATAACGTATCCTGTGGAACGAAGGCCGAATCGGAGCAACGTGACAGTAATTCAATAAAAATGATTTTCGTAGTAACTCTTTGAACTCGAATTGGTAGAAAATGTGTCCCACTAGAATTACTAGAGGTTGTTTTTCTTTATATGAACAAATTCCCTGGCTTCTACCTTTTTGTATGCTCATTTTGAATTTCTGAACTCTAAATTCTTACGTTTCAATCCTTTTGTTTGTCTTTTTTGATTCCTGAATAGATACGAATATGTGTGTTATTAATTAGAAGCATTCTCAAATACTTAGGAACGTCTATTCCCCGGTTTCTGTCTTTTTACATGTTCATTTTAGATTCCTGAACACTAAATTTTTATCCTTCGATCCTTTTCTGGTATTCCAAAGTGTTTGTGTGTAATTAAGTACGTGTATTAGTGATTCTTAGTGAATGAAGTGAACTATACATGAAAAAAAACTATATACCTCTTTTTTTATTATTGTTATTGCATGAAAACATGTTATTTTGGTTGTATAACGATTGAAGATGACGATAAAATATTGATAATGATAGTATCATAACCAGGGCTGTGCGGAAATCATTTTCAAGATTTTCGGAAACGGAAGAAAAATGGCTGAAAATCGCCGGAAACGGAAACGGAAGTGAACTAAAAATTATAGTATGATCAAATGGTAGGTTTCGTCGCTGCTCATGGCATGCCGATGTACCATACTTGAGATCTGAATCTATTCCCTCAAGCACCAGTGGGGCTACGGTCTAAAACTGCAAGCGAGCCGAGTACAAATAGATTTGATGCATGACAGGAAGACGTGCTGCTGCTGCAGGTTCTCCTAGTGAGCTGCAAATAGGTCTGCTCGAGCGACTCCTCTTCTACAGTGCTGCTGATCTCTCTGATGTCGAGTTTCGACCTTTGACTGATTTTTCCAGTGCGATCGGTGTTCTACGACGGCTGCGGGTACATACATATGGCACCCACCATTGTTGAGAGAGCAGTTGTCCGTTTGAGGCCGACCCCAGAAGGTGATCTTAAGTACTCAATTTTCCGGATATCAATTTCGGACGCCAAAAGGGTGGTCCTTATTGCGCAGCATGAGGAAAGATTTCTTATAGTGTACTGAGGCGAGGATGATGCCTTTGTTGGGTACCTTGGCGAGGTTGGCGTCCTTGCTGCGGGCCATTACAAGGATCGCGACTTTAGCTCAGGTAGGAACAGGTGGTGGCTCAAAGACTCTCTTCATTTAAATAACGTGCTGCCGCTAGCATCACATGTAATGAGGGGTCGTACTCCATGCCGACATCGAGTTGAACCTCTCGTCGTCAGCAACATGTGCTGCTAGCTGCAGCACAAACTGCCGAGGAGAAGTGGTCAAAACCCGTTAGCAGCACGTGCTGCTGAACACGGCGAGCTGGGGGCTATGGCTAGCAAATTCTATGGCGCTGAAGTTGAACCCCGCGAGTGCGTGAGTAGCTGGAGAGACGATGAGGTAAAAATTCTACCTCTCTGGTCTGTCAATCGGAGGACTCGATTGTTAATAAGTATGGTATTGATGCATGAAAGGATGATGGCCAGCTAATAGTTCAGCGCTTCGAAAAAATTTTGATAAAGAGTTGTAAAGGCAAACTGTAATGGTTTTCAACTGGGTTGAGACTGATAACCACGGTTCGACTGCAAGATAACACCACTTACTCACCCGCGCAACAGTGCCTAAAGTATGCCTTCTGTAGCCGCCAAGGTCAAGTCCACGTTGGGGTCGTCCTGTGCGTTGATGAAGGGGGGGGGGGAGGCGTATAGCGAGTGACGGTTGGAAGGAGCGGGACACCGATCCAAGCGATCAGGATTAGACTCACGCTGTGATGATCGCAGAGGTATGGTGCGCTGGGGAAGCGTGACCATTCAACTTGTAGTACTATTTTCTTCCGTTTCCGGGCCCAAAAACCCGGAAACGGAAACGGAACGGAACAGCTAAAAAGTATCGGAAATACGGAAACGGAATAGGAAACGTAACAGTTCCGCACAGCCCTGATCATAACAGTGATAATATATTGTTAATGTGTTGACATGATAGTGATGATAATAATGGATCGAAGGGGATACAATCGACGAAATGGAGGTGGCTGGCCCCGCGCTATTCTGCAAAAATGGCCCAGCGCGGCGCCGTTGAAGAAATTTAGCCTCGCACAGGGGCGCGAACAGCGCCAGGTTAGGATGGGGGCGCCGCCTCGCGCTGTTTGCGCCCCAGCGCCGCGCTGTCCGAATGTCAGAGTACATTTACAACGGAAAAACTGCTGGGCGAGTTTACGGCGGCGGACGAGTATTCTCGCGCCCGTCTCTAACCCGGCGCCAATTTCAAACAAGTGTTTCGCGGGCTCTGTCGTCTGACTCTGCCCGAGCCAGCTGATTTCGAGTAACTTCGACTCTGAAACATCGCCAATCGTCCTTTTCGACTATTTTCTACTGTTATTCGGCTACTTCACATATTCTTTAGCTTATTCCAAGTGTTTCTCCTATTCCTTAGCGTTTTTAGGTAGGTGAGTGGAGAGGTAGCAGTTGTTCAGCATTATTGGCAATTTCGCTTCTCACAAGTACAGTCAGACCAAATTTACTGGAAATATATTTCGCATTTAACTTTCTTGTTCGTTTGGAGACGTAAGCACTCATAATGGATAAGCTGGGGGTGTGTATACAAGTCTGTTGGTACCTGCTCGTTGGTGCCCCTGCTTCTACTGAACCCAGCAGACGTTTGAGTGTACACAGGGAACGTTCGACCGATATAGCGTGCACAACTATATCGCGAAAGTATCCCATACATTGCATAAAGGTGTCGCCGTCCGGCACACTAAGGCCTCTGGTCCATAGCACCTTAGGATCCGTACCTAAGGAGTCATGGAGTCTTTGGCCACAAGCCACAATTTCGCCACCCTGAACTGTCGATCGCTGTCGAGTGATATCCAAAAAACTGCGCTGTCCAGACTTCTGAGCTATTTCCATGCACCGTTTGCTGCTTTGCAGGAAACCCGCCTCAAGGATAGACCCGTCATCAGCGTCGGAGAGTACACCATCTACTGCGGTAACGCTGACGATAGGAGAGTGGGAGGCTGTGCAATAGCTGTAAGGAAGGATTTCAATGGTATGGTCAAGGAGTTTGGCTCAACGTCGTGCCGGAATGCATTCGTACGACTGCGGGATCACAGAGGATTCAATCTGTGGATAGTGAGTGCTCATGCGCCCACTGAAACGGCCGAAGACAATTCGAAGGATGCGTTTTATGAGGAACTCAATACGTTGCTGGCCAGGATACCTTGTCAACATGCTGTTGTCGTGGGGATTGACGCAAATGCGAAGATTGGAATTGATCAGGAATCCGAAGTACTCGGTAAATGGTTCTACCCAGTGGAGCAAACATCGGACAATGGCTACCGCCATGCCGACTTTGTGAACGCAGTGGTCTGATTATTGCATCGACATTCAAGAGGAATCATCGCCGCCATTAGCTTACGTGGCAGGGACCAACCCAGCTATCTCCAGAAGAGCAGCGGAAGCGGAAGATGACAACTTTGAAACTACAGCTTGACTATGTCCTGACGAGGAATATTCCAGTATCGGACATTCGAAGATCTAGAGCTGTGTGGGATGTCGCATTCGATTCGGATCACCGTCCTGTTCTGTTGAACTTCACTGCGAGGATTCATAAGAGGAAGCGAGGGGCTCAGCCTCTCCAGAGGATTGACATGACAAGTCTCAGAGATGAAGAGTGCAGAAGGAATTTTCGACAACGCGTTTCTATTCACATCGGAGTACGGACTAAGAAGAAACTTTGCGACGCGGATTCTTTTGTCAAGTGCATCCAGGACGCTTTGAAAAAGGCACTCCCGGTTGTACAGCCTAAGAAGAAGTTCGCCTACGTCTCAGAAGAAACAACATCTACCTACAACAGAGTATGTGCTCTCCGAACTGCAGGAAACTTCGTGGAGGAGAAGCGTCTGAGGAGGAAGTTGCGTCGGCAGCTTCGAAGTGACCGCGAACGAGAGTGGACGTGTAGAGCTAAGGAGTTCGAGAAGGCTTGGGAGGAGAACAATCCGAAGAAAGCCTACACGTTGCTGCGACAGTATAGCGGGAAGATGAAGAGATGTTCTCCTGTCTTGAACACTACCAATGGAGTTGCAGTTGTTGATGCGACGCTGCCAATATGGAAGGATTACTTCAGTTCACTACTGAATCGTCCAGCGCCATCAGTACCTGAGCTCCCGCATGTTCAGAGAGCACATTACGATGTCAGTGAGGAACCGCCGACTGAGTCTGAAGTTTTGGATTGTGTCCGGAAAATGAAGAATGGAAAGGCAGGTGGAGATGACAACATCACTGCTGAAATGCTGAAAGCTCTTCCTCCGTCTGGGATTCGTGAAATGACCAACACCATCCGTGCCATATGGATGAGCGAAAGGATACCCGATTCGTGGAGACATGCGATCATCGTACCTCTTCACAAGAAGCTATCCGTCACGGATCCTAAGATCTACAGAGGAATCTCTACTTCGTGTTATGTACAAGGTTTTAGAACGTATCATTCTCGAGCGACTTATCAAACATCGTAAAGAAACGACCAAAGATGAGCAAGCCGGTTTTCGACCTGGAAGATCGACCATCGACCAAGTGTTCGTCGTGAGAAGAGTAATTGAATCGTGGCAGCGGTTTTCGAAGCCATTACAGCTTGCTTTTTTGGACTTTGAGGTCGCGTTCGACTCTACTCATCGTGATCGATTGCTCAATGCTCTGCGAGCAGATGGAGTCCCGGAAAAGTATGTTCGGTTAATCAAGGACATGAACAAAGGAACAACAGCAGCAGTTCGTACACCTATCGGATTTACGTCAGCTTTCGAGGTGAAAACAGGAGTAAGGCAATGAGCCGTTGCAGGACCTTTTCTTTTCAACTTCGCCGTTGATGACATCATGCGTAGAGTTGCAGAACAGTTTCCTGCGGATGTGATCCTAACACCATCAGGACGCTCCCTTGTCGACCTGGAGTACGCCGACGACATTGTGTTATTCGCTGAAAACAAAGCAAAACTGCAAAGGATTGTGAACCTCGTTTCGAAGTATGCCGCAGCCTATGGACTTCGTCTTCGTCCCGACAAATGCAAGCAGATGTGGGTCTCTCAGAGGCCTTCAACGGGAGTTTGTGTGGACGGACAACGTATCGAACTGGTGGACGATTTCTGTTATTTGGGCTGTTTGCTGAAGAACGATGGTAGTTATGCAGCGGATATTCGACAACGATGTGCGAAAGCTACGTCTGCATTTAATTCTCTAACCAAGTGTTTGTGGTCTACCACCATCGCGAAGGAAGTCAAGTTGCGCGTCTACCTATCCGCTATTCGCCCTATCATGATGTACGGATCGGAGACGTGGGCAGCACCGAAGACGCAGATGGAAAGGTTGGATTGCACGGAGAGGAAGCTTTTTAGGCGTTTGCTTGGATATTTCTGGCCGCGTGTATGCCATAACGAAGACCTTTACAAGGAAATCGACGCAGTACATCAACGCTTGACACGAGGGAGGTGCCTGCATCTCCTAAAGCCATCTCAAGCAGCAATAGAAAGTCGACTTGGACTGCTCGGGCATATACTTAAAAGAACGCCGGATCGTCTCGTACAACACGCTCTAAGAATGCTTCCAAAATCCGTCTGGAAACGGCCACCTGGGCGTAGGCGAAAGTTCTGGACGGATGTGGTTAAAGAGGATTTAAAGTCACTCGGCATCGAAAGACAGTTCAGGCGCGATGTTTCGTATCGCAGGAAATGGAATAGTGACAGCTGGATGGAATGTGTTCAAATTGTGGCTGAAGACCGTGAAAAATGGACACGGCTGACTACTAGGACGGCACACCTCGGTGAAGATGCGGAATGACCGCGTCAGGCGAAAGCCAACCGATTAAGTCAAGTAAGTCAATGGATAAGCTACGCAAAATTTGAACTTTTTGCTGACGGATGCGTACGTTTGATCTGTGTTGCTCATTCTACACTCAAGTTAGAGTCAAATTTTGTCGCAAAACACTTGTTCTTCTATTTTTCGGTTTGAACAGACCAGAAACACGTGACTTTTTTCTTTTGTAAACAAGAATTCGCTTCTGAAGAGTCAATATCATAGCTGTTAATGTACGAACTGCATTATAACCTCCCCTCTCCTCCGAAAACTCTAGGTGAACGTTCGGGTCCATACCTACAACTCTTGGCTGTACTCACTATAAATGTGATTTAGTGAGACACCCACGATTTGTTGAATACAGACCACATCTTCCTATGTCCTGCGGTGCTTCTCCGCGCAACCGCGTTTGAGACCCTTCCCGATCCGCGGATTTCCTACATAATTCTGGATTCGATTCCTTCTCGGCTGCACTACAACGTTACCAGCACTACAAGCAGACAAACGTAAGTCTTTTTCTCTGCAAAAATTTTTATGAGTTCGCGCACTCTGTCCACGTTTCTCAAACAATAACAGTTTTAATAATATAAGCTTTCTGGGAACTCTTCCAGAATTACAGCTATCAAGAGCATACTTTTGAAGGCTGGGGGTCGTCCAATATTACTTTCCTAGTCAGATACTTCGCGGGCCACCACCCACCGCGCAAAGTGCGACTCCCAGCCGTAAGCTTTAGTAGGGAGTGCACACTCCTTCCTTTCCTCTCGTTGCTGGACATTGATCTAGAACTAGGGGTAGAGTGGCGATTGAGGATTGTGAAGTTCAGTTCCTCCTGAGCCCACTATTTAGAAACTGGCAACGCATGTCTTTTATTTCTCACACATCGAGTCTGTCTAAGTCCCCCTTCTAGATCAGTAGCGAAGTTGCGGCCTCTTTTCAGACCTTCTGCGGGGTCTAGGGTGTGTTCATCCTAGGCAGGTTCAAACCGGGCGTAGCGTAATTTTTCGAAATCGGAGCGACCCTCCACCATCGAATGTTTTTCGAAAGTCTGACATTTTTGCAGTCTGACATTCCCGAGGCGCGATTTCTGGGCGGTTCATATTTTTACACAAGGTGCTGAGTTGATCGCAAAACGCTTGGCTCCGGGCGAGATTGAACCAGCATATTCCCTTTCCGGGGGAGCGCCTTATCGCACTGCACCACCGGAGCCCCAGCGCCGCTCTCACTCAACTGCTCGGTAAATCTTCACCGAAGCACCGAAGCAAGGTTCATATTTGCTTACTAATGTTTTCAGACTCCGAAAATTCCTTCAGTAGTCGGGCTCAAGCGTCTAAAACCTGAGCAATGCTACGATCCTTTCCTTTGGTGACCTAAATAGGGAGAATTTTGGGATATCTTCACCAAATTGAGTTTTAAATCTAAATTTTTGCGATCATCCACCTTCGTTTGCGGGCCAAAATTTTGTCGACCCCCGCCCCTTTGCAAAATTTCGCGACCCCGCTTGACCCTGACCCTAGACCCCCATCTGGAAAGAAAGCTACGGGGAAATCACTGTAGGCGATCCTGACTTCCATCGTGGACATTGAGCCTATATGATCGAACATCATAAGCAATTTGAAAATTTGTATCGCGATGAACCAACCACTTCTGTTTAAAAAAAACCCCAATGTATTAACTGCGTAATGTTTTCAGACGACTCTACCGCAGCATCTTCAAAATAAACTAGCGTGGCGCTGATCAAGGAACCTGCTGTCGGACAATCACAAATGATTACAAAGTTTATTATGTATTGTTAATGAAGACATGAATATAAATAAATGTGTACTACGGCAAGATCGCAGTGCCCCAAGACGGGTCACAAGAGCAAGTCATCAGTCCACGTCAGAAGAAGGTGGGGACGAGTCCTGCTTGCAGGCTCCGTCTCGACTATGAGACCTGAAATATATGAAAAGAATTAGAAAGTTCTGCAGGAACTCGTGTAGCCTACATGCTTATCGTTGACGAACCGGAGCTTAGTCCGGTTGTAGTCTTATTCTTCAGAACGTGTTAACCTACAGAAAAAAAGTCGAAGTGGTTGGTAGAAGATATACTCTTTTCCAATCAAGTCTGCTAATGGTCAGTACAAAGAGGCAACAACTTTCTCTGAGTTTCTGAACGTGCAGTGGTGGATTGCTATGCACGGTTAAAATTCGGAGAAATTTTCTGTCTCTTTGATCTCTCCTCTATCAGGGAACCCGATTGAATGTGAAACTCGCTGAGAGACGGCGCTATTGAACAACCTGGTGGGATCCTGATCATGGGCAAGCGGATATGGTTTGGCTAGGCGAGGAAGTCCGTAAGATACTTCTCCAGAAATGAGTCTTGTGGAGGTCATGGTGTAAATTTTGACCCGTGAACGAATGTTTAGAAGGGCCGTGAAATTTTGCGGAAAGATTTATCATAATGGAGAGGGGTCGCTGTCTTGCTGAAGTCAGAAACAGCGGCCCATTGGACACTGGTCATGTTGCAATAGTTTTCTTACATACTGTTTTTCAATTCTAAATTATCTACCTTGCAATTGAGTAGGTAACTTCCGATGAACTTTTTAAAAAGACGTACCTAAAGTGGAAAGTCCTGAGAGGGTGATGACTCTAATAACAATAAGTGCTGAGAAAGGAAGCACTGCAGGGATCGAATTCAGAATTATGTAGGAAATTCACGGAATGGGAAGATGTGGTCTGTACTCAACAAATCGTGGGTGTCTCACTAAATCACATTTATAGTGAGTACAGACAAGAGTTGTAGGTATGGACCCGAACGTTCACTTAGAGTTTTCGGAGGAGAGGGGAGGTTATAATGCAGTTCGTACATGAATAGCTATGATATTGACTCTTCAGAAGCGAATACTTGTTTACAAAAGAAAAAAGTCACGAGTTTCTGGTCTGTTCAAACCAAAAAATAGAAGAACAAGTGTTTTGCGACAAATTTTGACTCTAACTTGAGTGTAGAATGAGCAACACAGATCAAACGTACGCATCCGTCAGCAAAAAGTTCAAATTTTGCGTAGCTTGTATCTCACAATTATGAGTGCTAACGTCTCCGAACGAAAAAGAAAGTTAGAGGCGAAATATAATTCCAGTGAATTTGGTCTGACTGCACTTGTGAGAAACGAAATTGCCAATAATGCTGAACAACTGCTACCTCTCCACTCACCTACCTAAAAACGCTAAGAAATAGGAGAAACACTTGGAATAAGCTACAGAATATGTGAAGTAGCCGAATAACAGTAGAAAATAGTCGAAAAGGACGATTGGCGATGTTTTAGAGTCGAAGTTACTCGAAATCAGCTGGCTCGGGCAGAGTCAGACGACAGAGCGCGCGAAACACTCGTTTGAAATTGGCGTCGGGTTAGAGACGGTCGCGAGGAAACTCGTCCACCGCCGTAAACTCGCCCAGCAGTTTTTCCGTTGTAAATGTATCCTCTATTTCCGAGTGTGATTTATTTCCGTTCGTCGCGTTCGTCTGCGTGCATACGCTGCGTCTCCTTCTCATCACAACATCTCGCTGTCTCTACCCTCGCTTCGCACGAGCGCGCGAGGGAACAGAGTAAATCTGGCTCGGAACCAGAGGATAGGTGCCAATAGGAGGCGACGTGATGCAACTTTGCGCAACATTATACTTATTTCGTATTTTCTTTCGTATTTGAACTTCATTCTTGGTCATTAACGTGATGTTATTTAAGAAGTGTAAAGTGGCCTCGAAATACAATGAACTCCAGACAGTGACGAGCACAGTAGTCAAAATTGTGTAGCAAACTTTGAGTCCAAGTTGCCAACTTATGGGTGTTAACCGGCACCGTTGACGGGCAGCTCACCCCCATGACTCATCATTCAACGCATATCGCCGCATCCGGCGTTTCGTCTGGCAACGCCGTGGTTTTCGGAGAACTCACGCGCGCGTCTGGAGTCTTCTCGACCGTTATTGTCTGTCACTTACACTCTGGGTCTCCAACGTACGGGGGGCTCTCTCATCTGTCTTTGAATATCGTAGAGACTATCAACGGTTTTCCAGAAGAACTTATTGGCCAACCGGTTCGGACACTCAAATCCTTCGTCGCACGCGGCGCGGTCGCGTCACGCTCGAATTGGGGCGCCATATTCCTCAGCTCCACTCGCCTCATTATGTCCATACTCGGACTTGAACTTCATGAACGGGATTTTCACTTCTATATGCGATGTTCAATTGGTCAATAGGTTCTTCTTAAACTACAATTGATTAGAGGACGACGAATCACTACAGAAAATAAGACATCTTCATTCAGTACAGAAAATATCCGCTTCTACCATGCTTTCCATTGGATTCTTCCTTCTATTTTCTAGGAGTGTAAGTGCTGCCGAGATGTCGTACGTTCGTGCCGTGGCAGTGTGGAGGAAAGAAGACCACCTCCGTGCAAACCGACGTCAATCCTTCCGCGGAGAGGGTTTTTGTTATGGGAGAGGTGCTGGCTGGCCGCAGCTCTCCTGAAGATCCTACTGCAAAGAGCCGGCGTCGAGAGGAACCCAGGACCCGCGAAGAAGAAGTACCCATGTGCCACATGCGACAGAGATGTCAATTGGTATGGAACCAGCGTCCAATGTTTTGGATGCCAAAGGTGGGTGCACTTCTCTTGTTCGGGTCTCAGTTCTGTGAGGCACCACGATTCTTCCTTTCGTTGTATTGTGTGCTCCGCCTCCAGTAACTCCAATTCCTCATCTACCAACCGCCCCCTCTTTATTGTACATATCAATCTCAACGGCCTTCGCGCCAAGCTTTCTGAATTATCTCTCTTCGCCCGTACTCATCACCCGGATGTTATCATGGTTCAGGAAACCAAACTCTCTCCCTCTGCTACCTCTCGACATCCAAACATCCCGGGCTATACTGCATATCATAATCCTGCGTCACCTCGGGGGGCGGGAGCCTCTACTTTTGTTCTGTCGTCTCTTCCCTCTCACATCATTCCAAACACTCCAGTGGATGGCACTCTCGAGTACATCCCCATCCATCTACCTCTAAAAACTCCACTTTCTCTTTTCAATATATACATTCCTCCTCCTACATCCTGTCCACAAACCTACAACCCTATCCCTCTACTCAAGCAGCTGTATGACTGCTCTCTATCTCCCTCAATTGTCTTTGCGGGTGACTTCAATGCTCACACGTTCTGCTCGTCGCTCGATTCTGATGCTAGAGGAAATGACGTCGAAGACTGGGCGGACGAGTGCGACCTCGTTATCCTTAACGATGGCCAGCCCACTCGTCTCCCTGCCTACGGTCGATCCTCCAGCCCAGACATCTCCCTTGTCTCTTCTAATCTCTCTAACGCCTGCTCTTGGTCTACATCCACAACTCTTTCCAGTGATCACATTCCGGTCTTTGTCAATATCGATCTCTCTAACTCGGAATGGCAATGTACACCAGAAGGAGCGCCACCTCTCTAATGCCATCAGGAAGGCGATGAAAGCTGCGATCCCTGAAGGTCGTGTCAAGACCTTCTTTCCCAATGTCACCAGGGAGACACTGCAGAAGATAAGGACAAGGGACGCAAAGAGAGCTGCTAATCATCTTGACCCAGACATTGCCGAGCTGGATAATGAGATCAGGATGGACCTTGATAGGCACAAGAAAGAATCTTGGGAAAAGTTCACTGAGAAGATGAACTTCAGAAATGATGCAGCAGCAACGTGGAAGACCTTGAAAAGGATCTCCGGAAAGTTCACCTCCGCCGACAATTCCACGATTGAATTCGACGGCGGAGTCTTCAAGTCAGGGAAAGAGGCCGCAAATGCTCTTGGGAAACATTTTTTCATAACTAAATCAAAAAGAGGGAAGCAGAATAGAATAACTGTTCGGGAACTCTGTAAATTGCCACCCATGGCTGAAGATGATGCAGTCACGCCCGCTCAGGTCGAGAAGGTTATCAAGGAAATGAGTAACTCGAAGGCAGTAGGGCCAGATGGTTTGAGCCCAGCAGTTCTAAAGAGACTGCCAAATGAACTACTACCCTGCTCGCTGACGTCATAAATACATCGTTTCGCACCTGTACATTACCTCAAGATTGGAAAGTAGCACGCGTTATCCCATTGCCGAAGCCGGGTAAATCACCATCCACGGCAAAAGGTTACAGGCCAATCAATCTTCTCTCACCTATTGCCAAAGTTGCAGAAAAATTGGCTGTGGAGGAGCTTGCCGAACATAATAGCAAACAACAGCATCAACATGGTTTCCGTAAGCTACATTCCACCACTACGGCCCTGCTGGAAATTGTGAGCTATGTTTTGGATGGCTTCAATGCCATGAAACCTCAGCGTACCGTAGGTGTAGCCCTCGACCTAACGAAGGCTTTTGACACTGTAAATTTGGGCATTTTGTCGGAGAGCCTATTAAGGTCTACCATTCCGCCCTGGCAGAAGCGGTGGTTATCGCATTCACCAAAGGACGTCGGGCAAATGTGCTATTTCAAGGGCACGTCTCCAATAGCATCCCAATTGCCGCCGGTGTACCTCAAGGAGGAGTTCTATCGCCTGCTCTTTTCAGTCTGTATATTGAAGATCTACCCGTTCCATCCCAAGACATCAAGGTCGTAGCATATGCGGATGATATTACTATACTATGCCGGGATCGCGACATAAATGTAGCTGCCAGTAAGATCAATGACTACTTGATCGAGTTAAAATGTTTTCTCGATAGCAAGATGCTTACGGTCTCTGCCGCTAAATCATCCGTCACCGTGTTTTCCACTGATCCTGCGGAGCACAGAGCTCATCCCATGGTGAAATGGGGCGAATCTCGCCTGCCGGCCGCCCGATTCCCTAAGCTGCTCGGACTCGTGTTGGACCCTTCGCTGAGGTTTCATAAGAACACTGAGCAGAAGCAAGCTGCAGTGAAAACAAGACTTAACGTCCTACGTGCTCTCGGCAGAACGTCCTGGGGGTGCAGTAAAGAAACGATCCTGACCACGTACAAGGCCATCGTACAGCCCGCCCTGGAGTATGCTGCACCAGTCTGGCAGCATATCGTGTCGGACACATCCTGGTCCAAGCTGCAGCGCATTCAAAATGGAGCATTGCGAATCGCAACAGGCTGTTCTAAAAGCTCTCCAGTAGAGCACCTACACGCCGAGGCTCGCATCCTGCCAGTTAAGGACCATTGCCAACTCCATGCACAACAGCTGTACATAAACATCCTGAAGCAGCCAAATCATCCGTCGCGAAGAGTATTAGACCCCGTCAGAGAGAGAAGTATAAGAAAGCCGTTTGCCGATGCTCCCACGAAAATCAATATACAGAGATGGACCAACGCACAACAAGAACGCCTCCGTCTCTTACGTGCTGAGCATACCCAATTCGTCAAGGATCACTTATGCAAGACCGCCGTAAACTCCATTCTCGGAGTCGTGCCGCCTGAGGTCAGTGAAACCGAGATGGAACTCGGTAGGCGTGCCAGGTGCACCCTTGCCTCGTTGCGCCGTGGGCACTCCCCATGCTTTTGTCTTATTTACATAAGATCGATAGCAGCAGACCTGACGAGTGCCCGGATTGTGGTAATAAAGGGCATACTACTGCGCACCTTTTCAACTGCCCGATGAGACCGACATCGTTAACACCAGTAGATCTGTGGGAGAATCCGACGCTTGTGGCTCAGTTCCTCAATCTATGACAGGACCCTCTCTGTGGCTGCAGAAGAAGAAGAAGAAGGAGTGTAAGTTTTCCAGCGCCTGTTTTTTCTCAATAGATAGTTACCGACCAATCTTCTATCGATTATTAATTTTGAATCGCCAACCTTGCGGTGTCGCTAGTACTTGTACTGTGTACTCACTCCACATAACTTCAATACGATTTTCCCTCTCATAGTTCGATATAGTACACAACGATCCTCCTCATCTCACTGGTACGCGTTTTTTATCCAGCGTTCCATTTTCTGGGTCAGTCGACTGTCTGCGGTCGCGCATCTCAAAAAAGAAATGGTTATCAACGATACGGTCGCTCGTAATGAATTATACCTCAATTCGAAGTACTTCTATGATTGTTTCCTAATCTTATTTTGTAGCTGCTGCAAATCTTCTTGGCAAAATGCAACTTTTGGTGACTTTCAAAACGCTGGAAAATTGGCTATGATGGGACTATGGTAGTTTTTAGGTCTCGAATCTAACTGGAAACATTCTTGTAGTGGTATTTAATGTGCTTCAGATGAATTCAAGGCCCACTTATCGATATCTTTAAAGTCTAAGTGAAATTACGCCAGCCAAATAGTACTATGTTCTATATCTGTTGTAAGATAAAGTAAGCTTCAGAATATCGATAAACGGGTATGGTTATGTTTTGAGTAAAATCCGCAATAACATTCCTAACGCCCCGGAAATTGCCATGATGAATAAATATAGCCTAGCTCCCTCATTCTAAGATGGTCGAAGCAAAGCTTCTCGGGCTTATCATGCCGGAATCTCCTTATTACTGTTATATTTTGCCATGAAAGACCGCTCTGTTGCTTGCTCCGAAAACTGAAACCCCCTCTTAACACGTCTCGGAGTTTTTTCCGAAAACTAAAAAGCATAAAAAGCATCTATTTGGAAGCAATTAATAGTAATCGCTCAAAGACTGGTCGGTTACTGTCTAGTAAAAAACAGGCGCTGCAAAACATACACCCCTAGAAATTAGCAGAAAAAAAACCAATGGAAATCATGGTAGAAGCGAACAATTTTTACGCGTCTGCCTTTTTTTGAATGATTCATCGTCTCCGAATCATTTGCCCTTTCAGAAGAACTTATTGGCCAATTGAATTTCGCAGATAAACACGAAAATCCCGTCCTCGATGTACAAATCCGACTACGGACACAATGCGGGGAGTGGAGCTAAGGAAAACCGCGCCCCAATGCGAACGTGTCGCGACCGCGTCGCGTCCGACGAAGGATTTGAGTGTCCGAACCGGTTGGCCAATAAGTTCTTCTCGGTTTTCCTCACCCAATAATTTTGGAATCGCGACCTAATCGGTTTTTTTTTACCTCAAGAAATTGATGCAGCTTTAATTTCGAAGGAGTTTTACCAGAAGTGTCTGTATTCAACAATGCGGTGATATTGGAAGTGTGGCAAAGCTGGATTTAGACTTAACATATTTATTAGTGGCTTTCTGATGTTTCGGAGAGGGAACATTAACATAAAATTTGATGGACAATATGAGCATTAGAAAAAACAATTTGTACATATGAAGATACAATTAAGTATGCAAGGAAGAATTTAGTCTCGAATTTGTTTTTAAAACTTGGAAATGCTGCAGAATCAGTGCGCCAGGAGGGGAAGTTTTCGAGCACCGTGTTAGTGAGTTGCGTTTAGGTTACCCACATTTCACAGCTCAAAATAGTCCAAGTAAAACTAAGTTCGTCTACTCAGGCACTGACTTTCCTTTAACCATTCAAACCCATTTTTCGAGGAGGCATTCTGTGTCGGTGAACTCGCTAAGGGATTACATTTATTGTGGTTCTCTGGGCCAAATTCCGGTCCGCAATTGCGTCTCGACACGCTTTGCGGCCGCAAGCGCTCGAGTCAGTCGAGTTTCCAGCAGCAAAGCCGACTCGATATGGCTTTTCTATACAGTTTACAGCCAATTTTGTTTAGTTTCCAGTTTCTTAAACTTACCTAGAGTCAACAGATCGGCTTCGGCGGCGCTGGAAACTCTTCCGGCTCGAAGGCGCGCCGCCGCAAAGCGTGTCGAGCCGGAATTTGGCCCAGAGAAGAACAGTACCCTATTTTTAAGAATTCCATAGCCGCGTCAGTCGAGGGAAAAGTACAGAACCTATTTTTGAACGAACTGTTGTGGAGGATTTTCTTGAAAAAAAAGTTATACGATCCCTTTCATTCAATCACCAACAGTGTTGAAAACCTGATGAGAACCACTAATAGTTACTTCCACTGTTAAATCCAAGTGCAGCCCTGTTCCGTGCCTGTAATAGAATGTTTCCATAAAACATTGATAACCGTCTTGTTTCCACTATTTTTCCGTGCATGAAACGCAAAATTGCATAAAAGATTCGAAAATTTCTGTTAACCCCCTAATCCATCATTATCTCGCTCAGCTCGAGACATCCTTTCGACTGAGGAACACTTGTGTGATTATGTGCTCCAATGCTATAGCGCTACGCATACGCCGGAGCAGCGCCCTCGAACTGTCTCGCCGTCTCACCCTCTCCGCTCTCGCCTGCCAAATGAGTCATGGGGATGAGCTGCCCCGCAACCGGTTCGAATCTGCATCGAAGTTAGGTTCACGGACACACCGTTGATGACCGATTGGGTAAACATGCCCCAATCAGGCCAGGGCTCCCGCGTGGAATATTACCGTAATCCACAATTGGTGTGTGATGGTATTAAGCATTGTGGGGAATCCGAAACCTTGTGCTAATCTTATTGATTTGTTATTGAAGGTAAAGAATAAAAGGAGAAATAGCATGGTTTAAAGGTTGTTGATAATTGTGAAATAAATGTACTGTGTTATAATGTGTTTCAAAGAGATAGATGTGTAAAAGTTGAAAGGTTTGAAAAGTTGATTTGGGAGATAATTTCTCTGACATAGCACATGTGAGAGTTTCGAAAATTCGAGCTTTCCGGATTGGGCTGGCGCAGTGCTTATTCGAAAGAGGATCAAAAAGTAATGTGGCAGGCCGAGTCGACGGTCGATTGGTCCCGTATGAGCCGAGAACGGGACGTCGGTGACCGAGGGTCGTTGTCGGAGCCAAAATTCGGGGTGTGGCGCTAGGCGGGAAAGGCCTCCAGAGAGGTTTTAACTGTTTAAAAAGAGTCTATACCAAGGGTGGCTGTTTTCGCGGGCACCTTGAGCCCGAGCGAATGACGATGACTGTGTCTGCCGGGGCGTCGAAACGGGAAAAACGCTGTTTTAGCACATCCCAAAAAATGTGAAAAATCAAATTCTCCGGATTGGGCTGGCGCAGTGCTTATTGGAAAGAGGATCAAAAAGTAATGTGGTAGGCCGAGTCGCAGGTCGATTGGTAACGTTTGAGCCGAGAACGGGACGTTGGTGACCGAGGGTCGGTTTTCAAAGCCAAAATCACAGGGGTGGCGCTAGGCGGGAAATGCCTCCACAGAGGTTTTAACTGTTTAAAAAGAGTCTATACTGAGCGTGGTTGTGATCGCGGGCACCTTGAGCCCGAGCGAATGACGATGACTGTGTCTGCCGGGGCGTCGAAACGGCTAAAAATCATTAATTTTCACTTTAGTCGCCTCCATAAATTGGTCTATAATACTTGTGTATAGCTCGTCCTAGACCTGCACGGTTGATATGAAGTCAAATATTTACACCAATTTGATATCTAGCTTCAGTTTTCGTACACTCGATTGATTGTGTTAACCCTATATGCCTTGTTTGCCGGGTAAGACATGTGTGAGCTCAAAATGAAGAGCTCTCGATGCTGATTCTAAATATGCCCACGGCAACCCAAACGGACCACTTTGAACGAAGTTATGAGAAAGCGGCGCTCTCCGGCGGAAAAAGCGCCGAAAACGCCGTTTTTCCCAAAGTCGCGGGCGGTATTGTACATTGGTAACAGGTCTAAAGATACTGCTTATAATATTGGCGATGTTCAGCTTGAGTCCGTCACTGAAATTAGAGATCTAGGCTATCTTATCACAAACAAGTTGAGTTTTGCAAATCATTTTCAGTCAATTTGCTCTAAGGCCCTATATAGAACCTACAATCTTTTCAAAGCCGTAAAATCTAGAAATCCTAAAACTCTTCTTAGAGCATATAAAACGTACGTTCGTCCCCTACTTGAAAATGGCACCACTGTTTTTTCTCCATATTTGAAAAAAGATATCAACTTATTGGAGAGTGCCCAAAATAATTTTACACGTAAGCTGGTAATGCGCTGCTCGGGCTTTGGATATCAGTTCCTTCCAAATGGACTTGAATGGCGCCGATTATTTGCATTGCCAAGCTTGGCTAGTAGAAGAAAAAAGAACGATCTCATCGCTGCTTTCAAGATTTTATCAGGAAGAATTGGGTTGAGGTGCGGACCTTTTTTCACTAAAATACCGTCTAGGACTAGGGGTAGCAAAGCCAAAATCAAGATCCCAATTACCAGAACACAGATTAGGAAAAACTTCTTTTCCATCCGGGTTTTATCCGTCTTGAATAAAGTTTACAGCGAAGATCTTGAGAAAATGCCTTTGCCATCATTCAAACGTCTAGCCGCAGAACTGGTTGATTCTGAGGTTACCTGATGCTTTCCTGCTCTTTCCCTATCACCGTTTTTGTTCACTTTTTTATGCGTACTCTTTGTTACTATCTTTCTTGAGTTAATTCTTTTTCTGTCTGTTTTAATATATGCTTTGTTGTTTCACGCGGGTTATCCTGCGTCTACAAAATAAATAAATAAATAACTTCGTTCAGAGGTGTCCGTAGCGAATTAAATGTCAGATTCGGAGACAACGGACCAGAATTGACCAGAAAACATTCATCCTCTTTTAAATGGTGGGGTTGGCCATGCGAGGTTCCCTAGTTAGCTGAAGCTTTACCCAGAAGCGTTCATCGAGGTGCTGCTAACGGCCCGAGACGCGATTTCTGGACAGTTTATATTTCATTACTGAAACTTTCCGACGCCGACAATTCCTTCAGTCGTCGGGTACAGGCTTCTAAAACCTGAGCAATGGTTCCCTTTGATGACCAAAAATATCGAGAATTTCTGGGATATCGTCAACGAATTTTCATTTTGGGAAGAAATTTTCGCGACCCCCCCATCCCGTTGCGAAATTTCGCAGCCCCACTTGAGCCTAAACAGATCCTTTATCCAGTTTTCGATTTTAAAAAGGTTACGGTATGTTTAATGTCGCTTTGCTGCCGTAACTTGCCTTGATCCAGAGTGATTCTAACAATGTGTTCGAGTAGTAACAGTTTTAATTTTTCTCTCCAGAATCGTCGAAAAACTTACCCTAGGAAGGATCGCAAAAATTTCAGATTTTCGAACGTTTCAGGAGGGGATCGTACAGTCGGCACGAATCGCACTGATACTTCGCGTTCCTTTTTTTCTCGCTACTTGTTATAACGTATATATTTATTTTATTTATTTATTTATTTCAGCCAATACAAAAATTATCAATGTCCATAACCAACAAACCAGGAAGCAACGATTGGCCATCTAGTAGCGAGAAAAAATAGTTATGAAACTAGCGAAATTCCCTATAAGAACCGTGCTTCGATAGAAAATGTCTCGATCATTAAAAAAAACTTCGTAATGTTGGAACTGTGGCTTCACTAGTGCTGCAGACCTACATATTTGACCGCCTTGTAGTTCTACTACCCCCAGAGCACGCAACTGGACAACCATACCCGGGCGGGCTCTGTCTTTCGAAAGCCTCTTTAAACTGGTACGCACCCAGGGCGATTGCAAAGGAGGGAGGGCAGTCAGGTAAGCAGCAGTGAAATAGTCCTTCAAACTATGAATATGACAGGTTAGGGAAACTATACGTGGGTTTACAAGCGCAAAGCTCTTGCACGGAATTACGCTAATACTTCAACCACTCAATAATAAGAAACAGCGCCAAAAATTAATAAACAGAACAAATGGGATTGTTACGAAGAAAATTTCCGTCTACCAAAAATCAAAAGACACTATTTAGCGTGAGGCCAGTATTCAACATAGGAATAAGTGAGAAAATCATGTGAGGGATAGAGAGGGCAATAGTAAGATTCCTGACATTTAAATATCCACCACTGGCGATGAAGGCGAGATTGACGAAGTCCAAACCAGTGAAGCGCTAGAAATGCATGCCAAGTTTGTGCCAACTCACAATGAGGGGGCGTTTATACTTTCGGCGCGGCGCGGCGAGATGCAGTACAGCCATATTTATCAAGAGGCGCCGCCGCGCGGCGCCGGAAAGCGTTTAGAATTTTTCTGCTCGAAATCTTCCAACGGCGCCGCGGCCGCCGCCAAGGTGCTGCCGCGCAGCCCGGGGAGAGCACGCGGCGCGGCGGCCGCGTGCGATCCGCATTAACACCTCTTGCTTTTTTTTGTTGTTATTCAATAAACATTCTCAATTTTCGTTCCCCTGATTTTTTTTGCTTTTTTAAACCATTTTCTCTGAGGAAAATGTTTTCGAAGTCTGCTTTCGAGCCGGTGTTATGATACAAAAGATTATAGATGTTTCTTCCGCTGAAGAAATCACTCATTACAATCAGCCTTGTGTTATGTCAGAGTTACTCCAGGCTGTGTTTAGCCTCATTCTGCGACGGAGATGCAGCCATTGTGAGAGTCATTGCTGCACACAAAAAATCTCAATTTTGTTCCTCAATATCTTAAAGGATACGCAAACCTTCGTGGAATACATGGGCAGGTACGAAAATGCGCGCCGCCGCACTTTTCGCCAAACCGTGGCGGAAGTATATGCGACCCCTAAGGAACGCAAAGTATCATGCGATCCGTGCGGAATGTACCTCCGGTAAACTACGGCGCAACGACCTGCTGGACCCTGGTGGTGACAGCCGATGTACTAAGCCGCGTGTAAAGCACCGCCACAAACACAACGCCTGGGCCCGATCGCTTGAACACGCCGGGTTGGGGCAGGACAGTCGGCGTCGCTGAAGATCGATGTGCGAGACCTGGAGATCACCAATAAATCGTGCCCCGGCCTACTAGCAGGGGCACGACTGATAGCAGCAAAAATAATAGTATACGATCACGATTTATTCGTGATCTCCTGCCCTCGCACGGCGATCTTCAAAGGCGCCGACTGCGTTGCCCCAGCCAGTCGCGTTGATGCATGCGGCCCATGGTTGGATGACTCGAATGACACCGATCATTAGGGTATCCAATATACTTAGCATCCGAATCACTCCTTTTCGGATATCCTGTCAGATATCCGAGATTCGGATAATCCGATATCCGAAAATTCGAAAAAACGCATTATCTGAATCGAACCATTATCCGAAGGGTTCAAAATTCGGATAAAATTCGGTTAAAATTTCGGATAAAATCGGATAATTTTCGGAAAAATCGGATAATTTTTGAATAAAATCGGATAAAATTGCACTAGGCCACGCTCATTTTCCGCAACGTCTTCTATTCAGTACATCAACCCAGGATTTTCCTCCTTCCGAAATCGGAAGTCGTTGCGGCGCCAAAAAATGGGCGTGGTCAAGTGAGATTACCAAGTGGCTAGTTATTCAGTGCAGAAGTTTTTTGTACAGTCGCTTTGCATAATTTTTACTTACTAGTTGTCCAGAAAAACCTGTGTATGGATAATACTGTGCCTCCCAACGACGATAGAGTAATTGAAGATTTGTTCTCATATTTTTATTAATATGCATATATGAAGTTTAAAGTTTGTATGTGAACATGCTGCGAATGCAATGAAGGACTACTGTTTGCTCATTTATGGATGTTTTCAAATGCTTGCATTGAGCGCCTGGTTTATTTTTCACCGTTTTGCCTCAATTTTGTTCCGAAAATATCCGAACTTATCCGAAATTATCCGACCGGATATCCGTATCCGAATCATTGGAAAAATGCCATTATCTGAATCGATCCATTATCCGGAAATTTGAAAAAGCGCATTATCTGAATCGAACCAGTATCCGGAAAATTTAAAATCGGCATTATCCGAATCGATCCATTATCCGAAAAATTATCTTCGGATAACAAGTATACTATCCAAACACTAAAGTCGGATGCTCGATATCCCCCACGAGGGAGGAGACTGCTAATTTTGAAGCAACTTAAGCGCGCTCACTGCTTCAGCAGGAAACTTGAAATTTTTACTCAGTTCGCGCACACAGGGTGATTTTCTAGCGATTCTTCCCCTTCCAACTTTGGAGGAGCAGAACCAAGCGGGAAGGTGGCCAGTAGAAGCCTATGGCAACCCATTATCAGGTTGGCTCATAGTACAAGACCGACGCAACCGGAATTCACGTACCCGTAGAATTTAGTCTGCAATATTCCAGCTGAGATCTGTTGAGCTTCCGGCCTCAGAATAGGATCCTCTGGAGAACGGTAGAATCCAATGGCTTGAATACCTTTTGGAGCTCCTGGAAAGCAATTTCGTTAATTGGAAATGATAATTTGAGTCGTTCATTGAGCGGAATTAATGCAATTTTAAACGCCGACATGGGCACTAGTATGTAAATAGGAAGTGAAACGCATGAATTGTGTGATCAGTGGCTGTCCCCAACTTGGAAATGTTGGCTTATATACTCTTCAACACAGAACACCACCAACACTGCAAAGTGTGATCTCGGAGAGCGAAACAAGATATTTTAGCAAACGTTCACTAAATAGGAAATTAACTAACTGTCAGTGTAGTACATTCGCAGCGTAGAGCCCACTGTAGCAGGAAGCGGCCCCAGTGTGTCTTGGCACAATGTCCTTACCACGAGCAACAGGTCACTAACTTGCTTCTTCAAAGACTCCATTCCTTTGAAGCGAAATGCGGCCATCACAGTGCCGTCGGCTCTGAAACAAAAGAGAAGAAATATACGCTACTACATTCTTCAGAAGACCCAAATTGTGAACAACTTACTGTCTTAGCTCGGCGCTTGGCTCACCATCTGCAGCATAGCAAACTCTCCACGAGTACATCTCAATCGCATCTTTTTCATCATCCTCTGTGGCGCTCACAACGAGGACCAGTTCTCGAAGGTAACGTTTTTGTAAGGCTTCGTTAATTCCTTTGAACTTCTGAATGAGCCGGGCAGCCAGACCCTCTTTTCCATCCAGAACATAGGCACGACAATTCCCTTGAAAGTAATAGCCATTATTCGGAGTTGGTACAGCATCAACTTTGTTGATATTATGTGTTCAATGGAGAAAACTTGAAAAATCTCAACCACTGTGTTCTTTTGCAGAAGGCGGATACTGCGCATCGCAAATCGAACCGCAGAGGTGCAGACTTCTCGGGCATGCACCGATGTAACGGCCGATTCCGCGGCGACGGGCTATTGTGCATGAGGTGTAAAAAAGGGGGAAGGGTAGAGAGAAAGAGAGCAGACGGCAGCGCTTCGCTAAGGAGCTGAACAGAGTGGCATCGCGACGCGACCTTATGCTGGGCTGCTGTATTGATAGATCGCCGCGACATAACAGCACGGCTACCCATCATAAGGTCGCGGGGGAGGGAAAAAAGGCACTCCGAAGTGGGTGGGGCCTTAGAGCGCGCACCTTCTCGTGGATAAAAGAAATGAATTGTAGAAATAGCAATCATCTGGGCGGCAGTAGAGACTGAATCACTTCAGGGTAACTGATAATTCCAGAAATATCTAAGAAAAACGCACCACGATGGAAAAAGGACCCAATGAAGAGTGACTCATCCGCGAGAAGGTGCGCGCGCCATGCGCTCCCAGGCCCATCCCATATCCGAGTGCCTCTTCGGGCGCACCCTATGGTCGCGCCGCGATGCCACTCTGCTCAGCCCCTAAGGCCTATGGTATACTTTGTCGCTGCAATGAGCGACAGGCATGCAATCTGACACAAATCGTGGCGGGACCCGCATCGGAGCAACGGCAACGGTCGTCGTAGGAACAGATGTCGCATGTGGGTCGCAGCGACGTGTCGCGGATGGCTGACATACTACAAATGTGCCATAGCCTGTCGCAGTGCAGTGCACTGCGACAACGACAGATTCAAAGGGCGGGAGGCGGTCGGTGTCGCTGTGCAGAGCGACGCGACCGTGTGTCGCAAAAGTATGCCATACCCTAACTCGCTTGTCATAGTTTGCGATTGCGGCAAAAGCCGCTTTTAGAGCTAAGGCGAAACCGGTGTTTGGAAACCCTAAGACATAAGGTGGAGGATGACAACTGACTCCTTTGCACATGAGAATGGGGGTAGAATGCCTAGATCGGCATTGAATCCCCGACGATAACTGCTACATATATGATACAACGCGGCAAACGCCGCTAAGGCAAAGATAATGGTCTCGATCACTAGTGCCACCGAAGCGGCGTTCGCCGCGCTTTACCATACCGGCACTAATTTCGCCCGGGGATCCATAACCTATCTGGGCATTCTACCAGCATTCCCATGTGCAAATGAGTCACTTGTCAACCTCCACCTAAATTCTTATCATTCCCAAACACCGGTTTCGCCTTAGCTCAGAAAACGACATTTGCCGAAATCGCAGAAGTATGAAAAGCGAGTCAGGCCGCCGTCGCAATTGGACCATAGTCCGCAGTCTCATCGAGTCGATATGCAACTAGAGCAGAAAGGAGTACGAAAAATCGTCTTTCAAAAATCCCTACTGGGTCGTCTGTGGTACCTCCCAAGTCGTCCGTAGTCCCACATAGCTCTACTTGGTCGATATGCAAGTGAAGGAAGCAAAACAGAGGCCGAAAATCGTCTTTCAGTAGTCCCCGTCGTCCCTCCTTGCCCTACCCGATCGCAGTTGGATCAGTAATATCATAAACACTATTGCGGCATCTCGTCGAGAGCGGCCAAGGCTGACTTATGGACTACCATTGTGAGATTACGGACGACCTAGGATGGAATACGTCGAACTATTATTCAACTACGACGGGGGTCTCATTAACGACATGCTATTGCTTCCTGCGTCTCTGTTATATGTGTTACTCGCCCTTTCTCCCTCCTTTTGCCACCTAACGACCACCACTCCGCATGAGTCGACTGCAGCCGAGCTTTATAAACGCCGTTTTGCTTTGATATGTCTCAACTTAAACATACAGCATACCCTACCTTCAATGGTCCTTTGAAGTTATTTCTCGGAAGAAGATGTCGGCTAGCCATTATATGAGTGAATGTGATGTACATACATACATCTGCTGACGAACGTGAAAGCGTCATGTTCGGATGTCACTTCCTCTGGGAATGTCGCACTCCACTGCAAAAATGGATGAATTACACAGTTACACAATCGTTCAGATATACGAGGACTCATGTACCATCGGTATTCCGAATTTTCACACCCCCCCCCCTTTCCCGAATTTTCCTTTTTCCGAAATTCCCGCGCTCCCTGGTGACTTTGGGCGAAAGTTTGACGCTGACGGCGCCTTCAACCGAAACACAGTCTAGCCCGAAGAACGTCACTGACCTTACCACTAACCTCATTTTCTTCAGTTTCCGAGACGAAAAACCCGGGTAAACAAAACTGAACATAAGCACCGAAAATACGGAAACGAAACAGGGCTTTGCGGCCGCACGCTCCTGAGTCGGAAGAGCTTCCAGCGCCGCAGCCGCCGATCTGCTGGCTCTAGGTGGGCTTTGGAAACTGGAAACTAAGAAAAATTAGAGAAATTTGTATAAAAAAGCCACATCGAGCCGGCTTTGGTGCTGGAAACCCGACTGACTCGAGCGCGTGTGGCTGCAAAGCGTGTCGAGACGCAATTGCGGACCGGAATTTGACCCTGAAAAGCACAGTACCTCACTTGTTTCTCATAAGTGATCCACCATGAATGAATAGAATATGTAGCCGCAAGCGGTCTTAAATATATAGTGAGATATGATTGGTCTCCTGAAGGGGATTCGTTGAATACTACCTCTCTACGGCTACGCGTGGTGGCCGGTGAAGACCCCTCACTTGCCAGCGCCACAAAGAACCTAGAGCGGAATTTGTCTGCCGCCAAGCTACACGGCGTGATCACTTTTCCCATGCAATGCTTGAGTTTGATATCGAAGCGACCACTAGTGGGAGTGATTTTTTTCTCGTAGTTTCGCAACTGGCATCAAGACTTCTACGATCCGCCTCTAGTCCATTTGATCTGTATTGTGATACTACCCCTTTAAAAATTATTCTCAGAATCGCCTAAAGAGGCTTCTACTCTGCCAGCACGTAGCTGGATGCCTCACACGGAGACCGGAGATGCCCAGAGTTTCGGAGACATCTAGTCTAACTTTGACACGAGAATTTACGTAAATTACAGAAAGTTTAGCATCAGTTGGTGAAATGTTAGCTACACGCCCGCATATTCTACGTAAATCCTCGTTACAGCACTGGGTCGATCGACCCACCCAGCCCTGATCCGTACTAAAAAGACGATCCCAGCTGCGATCGACAGCGTCGCCGTTTCTTCCCCACGGCCTGCAGCATCCCAATGGTCAAAATTATCCTCACCATGGTCTCCCAAAGAGCGACACCGGGTCACTCTCCACGGCCAGCCACAGAATGTCTAGTAATCACTCAGTGAGATGACTGGACCAACACTGTACGAACGGCATCCCTGCGTTCCGCGTAGCCAGCGCGGGTTTAAGATTGCATTTCAACACAGGCTGTCGCTAAACCCGGGAATTCTCGCTACAGAATTATAGCGAGAATATACGGGTTTAGCGACAGAGAGATCAATGCATCGAATTTAGCCTTTGTTTTTACGTAGAATATGCGTAGAATTTGCACTCTTGTACCGCCGACACAAGAATATGCGGGTTTTAGCTATCGTAGCTAAAACCCGTGAGTTCTCGCTACATGGAATGGGGCGGCGTTTCAGGCCGCGCCCACGGAGGCATCTAGCTACGCGTTGGCAGAGTAGATGCCTCCGAGGGCGCGGCCTGAATTGCCGCCCCACTTCATGTAGCGGTAAACTACGGGTTTTGGCTACGATAGCTAAAACCCACATATTCTTATGTAGAGGCCACAAGGGTGCAAATTCGTAAAAAAAAGTAAAAACGAAGGCTTGATTCGAAACATTGATCTCCTTGACGCTAAACCCGTATATTCTCGCTATAATTTTGTAGCGAGCATCTACGGATTTAGCGATAGCCTGTGTTGAAATGCAATCTTAAACCCGCGTTGGCTACGCGGAACGCAGGGATGCGGTTCGAACAGTGTTGGACCCAGTCAACCCACGGATAACTTGACACTCTGTGGGTTGTCGAGGGTGACCCCGTGTCGCTCTCTGGAAGACCTTGCTAGAGATAATTTTGACCACTGGGATGCTGCAGGCCGTGGGGAAGAAACGGCGATGCACTAGATCGCAGCGGAGATCGCCTTTCTAGTACGGATCAAGACTGGGTGGGTCGATCGACCGAGTGCTGCAACTAGAGTAAGCGTAGAATATGCGGGTGCTGTAGCGAAAATTTACGTAGAATATGCGGGCGCTGTAGTTATAATTTCACCAACTGAGGCTAAACTTTCCGTAACTTACGAGAATTCTCGTGTCAAAATCAGACTAGATGCCTCCGAAACCCTGGGGATCTCCGGTTTCCGTGTGAGGCATCTAGCTAAGCGTTGGCGGAGCATCATGATCACCAACTTTTTTCAAAAAATGTCGAAACTTTTTCCGTCCCGAAATGGATCAATTTTTCTCTACGATTTCTGGAATTGAAATTTTCCAGTAATAAATTGAAATTTCGTACAATGTTTTGTAATTACCTACATTTATACGTAATTGCCTCCTACGGTTTTTCTACAATGTTTCACGCAACTTGGATCTAAAAATCGCAATAAGACTGTAAACGTAATACAATGAAACGTTCGTTTTGAATTCCAGCCTCATAGCTGAGAAATCTGATTATAAACATATCAGCGCAAAACCTCTAAGAACTATTGCTTCTGTGCAGCGTTGCCGGCTTTTCAGCCAATGACTTGCCTTGGAGACAACCCGCTAGAGCTTCTCTTGATCGAAGATGTGGCAGATAAGGTGCGTCCGAATGAGAATGCCTGCCCACGCGGCCGGCGTGCTTGGCAGGCGGCCGTCGCGTTCGCCGCTCTCGGACGAGCATGCGAAAAGTCCCCACCGCCATCGACAACGAACGAGGCCGGCACCGGCTGGCAGCAAGCACTGCGCCGATCAATCAGTGGGAGAGGGGACGGCCGTCGTTGAAATCCAACACCCGCCCGAGGGCGACACATGCGACGGCCGCCTGCCAAGCACGCCCACCGCGTGGGTCGCCCTTCTCATTCGGGCGCACTTTACTAGGAATTTGATTGCGCTCTCTATCATCAAAAATAACCGTGTTTCTCATATATTCATGTACAAGCTTTTTGTTAGGTTTTTTTTAGTTGAACCTTCTTGGGTCAAGAACTTAAATATGTTTGGCGTATCGAACCAGGATAAAGGGTAGCGGTGTGCTCGTTCCGTGAGATGCCCCCCCCCCCCTCATATTTGGAATCGGTGCGGCGCCCTCCCATCGAGGTTGTGACTTTTAAGACACAGAAGACCCTTAGCCATGAATTTTGTGACTTTCATTTTTTCACGACTGGCCCGACCCCCTTCGCTCACCACCACGACCACACCACCTCCTTGAATTTTGAACTCGATAACCACTCGATGAATGAAGTCTGATGTATGGACGGGGCTGCGACGGTAGATCACTAAGCGCAAATCAAAACCCCATTCTCCAGTGATGCCACCAACCCCGCACGCCCAGCCGCCTGGTCCATGCGTCAGACTTAATCGAAAACGGAAACCATACAACAAGGTGAGTGCTCTCCGAACGGCAGGAAACTTTGTGGAGGAAAAGCGTCTGAGGAGGAGGCTGCGTCCGCAGCTTCAGTGCGATCGCGAACGAGAGTGGACGTGTAGAGCTGTGGAGTTCGAGATGGCTTGGGAGGAGAAAAATTCGAAAAAAGCCTACTCGCTGTAGTGACAGTACAGCGGCAAGATGAAGAGATGTTCGCTTATACTGAATACTGCAAACGGAGTCGCAGTTGGTGATGAGACGCTGCCAGTATAGAAGATAGAAGGACAACTTCAGTTCACACCTGAATCGTCCAGCTCCATCAAGGCTGAGGTTTTGCATTGTATCCGGAAAATGAAGAAAGGAAAGGCAGGTGGAGATGACAACATAACTGCTGAAATGTTCAAAGCTCTCCCTCCGTCTGGGATTCGTGAAATGACAAACTTTATCCGTACCATATGGATGAGCGAAAGATACCCGATTCGTAGAGACACGCGATCATCGTACCTCTTCACAAGAACTTATCCGTCATGGACCCCAAGAACGACTGGGGAATTTCTCCACTGCGGGTCATGTACAAGGTTTTGGAACGTATCATTCTCGAGCGGCTCATCAAACATCGTGAGGAAACAACCAGAGAGGAGCAAGCTAGTTTTCGACCTCGACGATCGACCACCGACCAATTGTTCGTCGTGAGAAGAGTAATTGAATCGTGGCAGCGGTATTCGAAGCCAATGCAGCTTGCTTTTTTTGGATTTTGAAGCCGCATTCGACTCTCCTCATCGTAATAGATTGCTCAACGCTCTGCGAGCGATAAAGTCCCGGAATAGTACGTTCGACTAATCGAGGACATGAACGAAGGAACAACAGAAGCAATTCGTACACCTGTCGGGTTTCCGTTAGCTTTTGAGGTGAAAAAAGGAGTGAGGCAAGGAGTTATAGCGGGACCTTGTCTACTAAACTTCGCTGTTGATGACATCATGCGTAGAGTTGCAGAACAGTTTCCTGCGGACTTGATACTAACACCATCAGGACGCTCCCTTGTCGACCTGGAGTACGCTGACGACAGTGTTATTCGCTGAAAACAACGCAAAACTGCGAAGGATTGTGAACCTCGTCTCGAAGTATGGCGCAGGGACTTCGACTCCGTCCCCACAAACGCAAGCGAATTCGGGACTCTCAGAGGCCATCAGCGAGAGTTTGTGAGGACGGACAACGTATCGAACTGGTGGATTATTTCTGCTATTTGGGCTGTTTTCTGAAGAACGATGGTAGTTGTGCAGCAGATATTTAACAACGATGTTTGAAACCTACGCCTGCATTCAATTCTCTTACCAAGTATTTGTGGTCTACCCCCGTCGCGAAAGGAGTTAAAGGCAGTGTCCACGATAAAAATTGTTTTCGAGTTTCCCCCAGAAAACAAAGGTTTAGAGTCTGACTGTTTCATCAGTTAAGAAAGAATCATGAAAAACGCTGCGAAATATACAAAATTAGCTCTTCTTCTTGAAAGCCACGGTGGGTCAGTTGCGCGGGCATGGGCCTGAAGTAGACAGCGTGTGCAAATGCGCCTCAATGCTAAAACTTAGCCGCGTTCACGCTCCAATGCTAATGTAGAAGCGGACCAAACTGTTCCTCGGAAAACTCGGCCGCGAGCGGAAGGGCTAGCGCGAGCGGACTTCGGAGCCGGAAGGAGCTCTTTCGGCCTCGTTTTCGTTCGTTCTTTTGACCCCAGTGCTTCAATGAGACCCCAAACTTTCGATTTCCGGCCAAAAACCGAGGACGAAACTTGTCGTGGACACTGCCTTTAAGTTGCGCGTCCACTTATCCGCTATTCGCCCCATCATGATGAACGGATCGGAGACGTGGGCAGCATCGAAGAAGCAGATGGAAAGGTTGGATTGCACGGAAAGGAAGCTGTTTAGACGTTTGCTCAGATATTCCTGGCCGCAGAAGAGCCACAACGAAGACCTCTACAACGAAATCGACGCCTTACATCAACGCTTGACACGAGGGAGGTGCCAACATCTCCCAACGCCATCTCAAGCGGCAACGGAAGGTCGTCTTCGTTTGTTCGCGCACATTTTAAGAAGACCGCCAGATCGCTAGGATGGCACGTTTCGGTAAAGATGAGGAATGACCGCGTCAGGCGAAAACCAACCGGCCTACACAAAAACACCGAAAACTAGAACACGTCTATCGTGTGCATTGCCTCAATGTTCTCCCTGTGGTCGAACGAGTCGTGAGCCACAACTTTTCCGCGGTCCTACCACGATCCTGCGCTGCTCGATGCCTGCGGACCCAGTGGGAGAGAAGTCGTGGGTTAGTTGCCAAGGAGTCCAGGGTTTGAGAAGCGGCTCTCATTTAGACCTCTTGTTGGGAGTAGATTTGCCGCCCAGTTTCTCGCAGTTGACTACCTACCACAAACGCAGCGAACGCTGGCGTGATGGGTCGATTGCGAGAAAATGGGCGACAACTACACTGTCAACAAAAGGTCTAGATGAGAGCCGCTTGCTAAGCCCTAGGCTTCCAGCGACAACCCCGCATCATCCCCGCGACTGCCCTGAAACTCCCCGCGTCTCCTCCGCGTTCTGCCCGCATCTCCTCCGCGAATGCCACGCAGTCTTACCCGCGTCTCGCGACTCCTCCGGCTCGGCGCCGGCAGGCACCGAGCCGGAGGAGTCGCGGGGAGTCAGTCGCAGCGAAAATTCTCAGAGACCATGGCTGAGCACGTCGTGTGCCAATCGACTGGTCCAAACCATGACTAAAACGTGGTTATCGTTTCGTGAATTCCAGCCCAGATGTTTCACAACCCCCAAATTTCACATTTATCCGAGTTTTGGAAAATATTTTTCGAAATAGGAGCGACCCCCCACAAAATGTTCAAAATCACCATCGATTTTTTTCCAAAACCCAGAATTTTTGCAACCCCCCACCCCTCCGAGACAGGATTTCTTCATCAAATCCGAGTATAAGGTTCAGTGGATTTTCGAGTTTTTCGATGAAACCAAAATAATCAATATATTTGATTACTAAAACTCTCAGACGCCGAAAATTCGTTCAGTAGTTGGGCTCAGGCGTGTGATGCTGAGCAATGCTACGACCCTTCCCTTTGATGACCAAAATATCGAGAATTTTCGGGATATCTTCCCCAAATTTTAATTTTGTGGCCTGAATTTTTCGCGACCCCCCCCTAACCTCCCGTTGCGAAATTTCGCAACCCCGCTTGACCCTGAGCGCAGAGTATTGCTGAAACGCAAACGCAGGGTTCGGGTTCCTCCTCGCTCGGTAAAGGGCTCTGCAGAGTTGCGCCGCGGCGAGTCCCGCTGCGGCATGGCAATGTTGGAGAATGGGAGACGCCACGCAGCGGGCAAGGACGGCGACGTGTCGCGCGAGCGGTGAGGGAATGACCTCGCACAGTGCTTCCACCGCGGCGACAGCAGCGACTCCCGGAGCGACGTCGCCAGCATCGGGGATCCAAACGGCTCATCCTTGTTTAAACACGATGGCAAGTCTTAACACTGTGATCAGTCTTCTTCTTCTTTGCAGCCGCAGGAAGGTTTTTGTCAAAGGTTCAAGAAACGGGCGACTGAAACCGGATTCGTCCACAAATCCATTGTTGTAAGAGTGGTAGGCCTCTTTGGGCATTCGAATAGGTGTGCAGTTGTGTGGCCACGGCTACCACAGTCCGGGCACTCGTCCGGCTTACTGCGATCGATCTTATGCAAGAATGACATCAGCATAGGGGAATGACCGCAGCGTAACGAGGCAAGGGTACTTCTAGCCCGCCTACCGAGTTCCATCTCGGTGTCGCCGACTATGGGTGGTGCGACCCCCAATATGGGATTGACGGTCATCCTACTCAAGTGATCCCTGACGAACTTGGTGTGCTCCGCACGTAAAAGACGCAGACGATCCAGTTGGGAGTCGGTGAATTTTTGTACATTAATTTTCTCGGGAGCATCCGCAGAAGGCCTTCTGATGTCTCTCTCTCACGGGATTCACGATCCTTCTTAATGTGTGGTCAGGCTGCGTGACAATGTTAATAACCAGTTGCTGCGCTTGGAGTTGGCAGTGCTCCTTAACTGGCAGAATTCGGGCTTCAGCATGAAGATGTTCCACTGGGGTGCTTTTAGCACAACCTGTGGCAATCCGAAGAGCAGCATTTTGGACTCGCTGCATCTTTGTCCACGATGAATCCGATATCATGTGCTGCCATACCGGTGCAGCGTACTCCAACGCCGGCTGCAATATTGCCTTGTAGGTGGTCAAAATTGTCTCCTTGCTACTTCCCCACGACGTTCCTCCCAGAGCTCGTAGGACGTTGAGCTTTGCTTTCACTGTAGCCTGTTTCTGCTCAGTATTCTTGTGGAACCTCAACGAAGGATCCAATATTAGGCCGAGCAGCTTAGGAAAACGTGCAGCAGGCAGACGAGCGTCTTCCCAATTCACAACGGGGTGAGCGCAGTGTTCCTTAGGGTCAGTGGAGAAAACTGATACAGATGATTTAGCGGCAGAGACAGTGAGCATCATATCATCGAGAAAGTTCTTCAGAACGATGAGGTAGCTATTGATCTTGCGTGCAGCTACATTAATGTCTCTGTCCATGCACAAGATGGTGATGTCATCCGCATACGCAACGACTTTGATGTCACTTGGGGAACGGGCAAATCTTCCAGGTAAAGACTGAACAGAGCAGGCGATATGACTCCTCCTTGAGGGACACCGGCAGCGATCGGGATGCTATTAGAGACATGTCCCTGAAAACAGCACTTTTGCTCGGCGCCCTTTGATGAGTGCTGTAATCCATCGCTTCTGCCAAAGGCGGGATGGTGGACCTCAATAGCTTCTCAGACAGTATGCCCAAGTTGACAGTGTCAAACGCCTTCGTGAGGTCCAGGGCTACTCCAACAGTGCGTTGAGGCTTGGTGGCGTTGAAGCCATCCAAAACATAGCTCACAATCTCCAGCAGCGCCGTGGTGGTAGAGTGTAATTTGCGGGAATCCATGTTGGTGCTGCTGATTGTTATTATGCTCGGCAAGCTCCTTGACGACCAGTTTCTCAGCGACCTTTGCGATTGGTGATAACAGACTTATTGGCCTGTATCCCTTAGCCGTCGATGGTGATTTACCTGCCTTAGGCAACGGAACGACGCTTGCCATTTTCCAGTCTTGGGGTACGATGCACGTGCGAAAGGATGTGTTGATGACGTCAGCCAGGATTGGCATAATCTCAGTCGGCAGTTTCTTCAAGATCGCTGGACTAATGCCATCCGGCCCTACAGCCTTCGAGTTGCGCATCTCTTTTACCACCTTTCAATCTGCGCGGGCGTCACTGCTTCTGCTTCATTCATGAGTGGCAACTTACAGAGCTCTCTTACAATCACTCGATTTTGTTTCCCTCTCTTAGCCTGAGTTATGAAAAAATTCTTTCCGAGAGCAGTTGCAGCCTCCTTTCCCGATTTGAAGACTCCATTCTCGAACTCGATCGTAGAGTAGTTGGTGGAGGTGCTCTTGCCCGAGATCTTCTTTAAAACTTTCCAAGTTGACGCTCCATCACTCTTGAAATTCATCTTCTCCGTGAATTTCCATCAACACTCCTTCTTGTGCTTGTCCAGATCTCGCTTAATCTCGCTATCCAGCTCAGCAATGGTCGGATCCAGGTGATCTGCCACTCTCTTTGCATCTCTTCTCCTTATCTTCTCCAAGATTTCCCTGGTGACATTGGGAAAGAAGGTCTTACCCCGGCCATCCGGAATGGCGGCTTTCATTGCCTTGCGAATCGCGTCCGTCAAGTGACGCTCTTTCTGGTGCACGTTTCCATTCCATGGCTAGTCATCCACACATGGCGAAGTGCCACCTCCTGAACAAGCGCCAGTCATGCAAGCGCGGCAAAGATTAAAGATAAGACCTTTGACGGATACCTGTGAATAAGAGGAGCAAAGAGAATTAGAGAGATCGACATGGACAAAAACGGGGATATGATCCCAATGGACAGAGTTGTAAAGCGGTCGACCAAGAGCAGGCGCTGGAGAGATTAGAAGATACAAGTGAGATGTCTGGACTAGAGGATCGTGGGCCGTTGGCCGAGGAGAGACGAAAGTGGGCTGATCATCGTTGAGAATGACCAGATCGCACTCCTCCGCCCATTCTTCGACGTTTTCTCCTCTAGCGTCAGTGTCAAGCGACGAGCAGAATGTATGAGCATTGAAATCGCCTGCGAAGACAAACAGAGAGGTGAAAGTGAGCAGTCGATACAACTGCTGTGAGTGAGTGAGTAGGGTCGTTCAAGATTGGGGACAGGACGTGGTAGGAGGGATATAGATATTAAAAAGAGATATAGGTGTTTTAAGAGGGAGATGGATGAAAGGTAGGTACTCGAGAGTACCGTCGCTTTGGTGTGTTAGGTATGATATGAAGATGGGTAGGGATTTAGATAATACGAAAGTGGAAACTCCTCCGCCGATGAGCTGACCTTGGAGCATGATAAGCAGTGTAGCCAGGAAATGTTCAAGCGGGTGACGTGCGGTAGTAGAAGGAGCAAAGATTTGGTTTCCTGAACCATTATGACATCAGGATGATGAGTACAGCGAGCAAAAAGAGAGAGTTCAGACAACTTTGGCACGAAGGCCATTGGGGGATTAATATGCACAATAGAGAGGGGGCGGTTGGTAAAATGAGGGAATCCAGAGTTAATGGGGGCAGAGCACAAGAACACAACGGAAGGAAGGATCGTGATGCCTCACAGAACCTGAGACCCGAACAGGAGAGATGCACCCACCTTTGGCATCCGAAGCACTGGACGCTGGTATGTCTCCTGGTAACATCCTCTTGCCGCACGTGGCGCATGAGTACTTCTGAGCGGGTCCTGGATTCCTCTCGACATGCCCGGCCATTTGTAGTATGGCGAGAATCCTTAGGAGAGCTGCCCAGCCAGCCAGCTTCTCTCCCGCTGATATGACAAAACCCTCCACGCACGGAGAGGGGTTGACGTCGGTTTGCACCGGAGGTGAGTCTTCTTTCCTCCACACTGCCACGGCACGAACGTACGACATCTCGGCAGCACTGTAGATCAGTATAACCACGTAGCTTGATATGATGGTTATCAACACGTGGCTTATCATGATGAACATGTTCGCCTTAGGAATGATCATTTCCATTCTTCAGCATCCAGCGAACGGTGCGCTACTGCGTTTGCAAAAACGCGTAGCTGTTACGCTTGCTACCAAGCGCTACCCTTTTCCCAAAGCGCTATTCATACTTCCCAACGCCAGCACGGCACGCGGGCGTGGCGTTAGAAGTACGAATACTTTCTACGGCGCGTGCCGCGCTTGCTAAGACTATGATTAGCCGTCGCCGCCAAGGCGGAGTGGGCGTGGCGTCAGGCCATCCCTACTCCAACGCGCCACGCCAGCGCGTCACGCGCGTGCCGCGCTTTGCTTTGAGGAGTAATGAGTAGCGCCTAAAACCCTGCGATTGTACGGCTCCAAACAAAACGCTTCTCACTGTGCGTTACTAATTCGCTGCAGTACATTCCTGTTGAGAGTTACGCACTGTCCACAAAGCGCCCCCCCAACGATGCGCTATCCCGATCTGTCAGTAACGCGGCGCACGCTACTCCATGTTACGCAAATCACCTTGAAGGACTCTGCGCACCTTCTGGAAAGCAACGCTACTTTCAAGAAAGCGCACACGCATTCAACGGAGTATTGCTTTATTTTCCACCCGCAGACGCTGCACTCGCTGCTCGTTGTGAGCGCTTCCCTCTCCTCACGCTTCCTGTGAAACTCCCAAATCGTGACAGGCTCACTATATCATGATGCACTACAAACTTCTGACGACGCGGACGAATTCCGATTGCGTTACGCACAGATGAATGGAAAAATTCGTCGATTTCTTCAATGTGGAGAAATTACCTCGATTGATACATTTTTTGATATCACACAAATTCGAGTTGATTCAACTTCGGCACAATCAGAATTATTGCTGCTCAGGCGCTATTCATACTCGTCAACGGCAGCGGGTGATGCGCAGGTGTGGCGTTGGAGTTCTTTTCTTTTGCTACATTGATGGTGAACGTAAGCGCAATATTCGCATGCATGGAAAGAAGATAAAGGCAGTGGTCAATGCGATGAAAAATGTTATCGAAAAACTACGAAAATCAGCTTAGGCCAATGGTATAACTTTTTGCGAACACTTGGTCGCGTCGCTCTGCAAAGCGACAGCTTTTTTGGTCGTGCCAGGAGCTCCGCCCTTTGAATCTGTCGCGGTGCTCCGCACAGCGACAGTGGCAACGACAGGCATCCGCACATTTGCAGTATAGGGGTCTGCAGAGTTGCAGAGAGAGGCGAGAGTGGACGGCGAGCGTCAGCCTTGACGCGGCGACAAAAAATGTTTCCAAACATTATCGTCGCGGCGGATCCCGGTTGCCGGTCGCTGGCAGTGTGATTCAAGGCACTCTGCATAGCCTGGCGGCAAAAGACGCGCCGCAATGATGGAGAATAAAGGGCAGGCACGAGAACTGCGTAACTTCGCTCTCCATCCTTCATCATCTGCGGGCGCGTCTTTGCCGCCAGACTATGCATAGACCTTTTGAGTGCCCGTCGCGGCGTCAATACACTCTGCGGTGCCCCCTCGTCGCGTCGGTCGCTATCCCAGGGATGAGCGGAGTTCCGCGTTCCGAAACCTGCAGTTTCGCGCATTTTTTGGCATTCCGCGTTCCGAAAATCGCAGAAAACGCCGCGGACTGCGAAAAATATCGGGTCGCCTGGGGACCTAAGAAAACATTAGATGATTTCTGGAATTTTTTCCGCGTTTCCGCGATCCGGAAAAACGCATTTCCGCGCATTTTTAGGCGTTTCGCGCCCGATTTCCGAAACCCGAGAATTTTTTGTTACGAAACCCGAAAACCGATTTCCGAAATTTCATGTTTTTAATTCCGCTCATCCCTGGTCGCCATCGTCGCCGGAATGTAATCGATATTGCCCAGTGCTCTTCGTCGCTGCGAGCAACACCTTGCAGCAACTCCAACTCTGCGGACCCCCTTATGCCAGCCCTCCGCGACACGTCGCTGCGACGGACACGCGACAACTGTTCCTATGACGGTCAATGCCATTATTCCCATGCTGGTCCCGCCACGCTTTGTGCTTCATCTCAGGGTAAAAAGTGGCTATATCGTGTGTCAACCTCCTGAGGAGGCCAGAGAAACGTGGGGAGGGAGCGAGGTTCCTGATTGGACGCAACAGCCGGGGGCCGGGGCTAGCCCGTGTTGCGTCCAATCAGTAACGCAACAGCCGGGGGCCGGGGCTAGCCCGTGCTGCGTCCAATCAGTAACCTCGCTCCTCCCAGTTTCTCCCGCCTCAGAGGTGTTGATACACGATGGCCACCACCCTAAATGTCATGACCGTCACTCATGACAGCGACCAGGTATTGACCTCGGATCGAAAACAGCTGAAAAACTATTAAGTTAGCGAGGTGAAAAACGGGCTAGAATTAGAGTATCTGGGGTCGAACGCTGCCAGTTCGTGCACACGTTCACAGCGCCGCCCAAATGAATCGTCGTCTCATGCCGAGCAGTCAAAAATCATCGGCATTCAGAGGAAGAAATAAATGCAAATTTACCCTAATAAAAACAGTTGAACAATGAAAGCAAGCAGCTTCTGCCAATGTTTTGACTACAGCAGTACATAAATATTTGGAGCAGGTCAGTCCGAAGGTTAATTTTCATTGATTGAAATTCAATTTCAAGCCAGCTAACTCAGACAGTCAGGGCTTAGTACGTCGGCACAATACCGTTAGCAATACGCCAGGGCAAACCTGGCATACTAACGCTCGTTGTCGTTCAGGAGCTGCTGGTTGCAACTGGCAGCATATCCTGCCAACGTATGCTGGCGTACTAACGCTCATTATCGACGCAGAATTTGAACTGCCACCCTCCTTACCGGCAGGGTTGGAGCAGGAGTTGCGACTCGGCACAACGGGGTCGTAAAATAATTCGGAAAATTTCTGAAAAAAGAAAAATCGGTGAGGGGCTCGTACGATTTGATCGAATTTTGCTACAAACTCAGACTTTATAACTTTTTATACTCTGACATTTTCAAAAGGCTCAAGTAGAATTCTTATCTCGGTAGTGGGTCGTAAAAATTTAGAAACTTCTCAAAACTTTTTGGTCAACGGAGAGGGTCTTAGCTCCGCGCCGAAAATTGGCGCAGTGGCCTGCTCAACCCTGCTTACCGGTGTTGGATACAAATTCTTGTCACGGCTAGCAGCAAGGAGAGACATCCTCGCCTCGGTCACGCAACCAGGAGGCTTCCCTCGCGATGGGGATGATCCCCTCGGCGTTCCAAGAATTAACTTCCGAACAGTGACACAAGGTCACCTCGGACTGGCCTCAAACGGACCAACTGCCCTCAAGCGAGGCTGGCCGCCTTAAGCCCCCTTTCACAGTTACTTTTTGCCGTCCGAGCGTCCGGCAGTGCTATCTCGACGTCGCTGCGGCGCATGCTCAGGCCTGTGGTAGAGCGGCCAAACTGATAACATCGACCATCCCACCATCTTCTTCTTCTTCTTTGCAGCCACTGAGAGGAGTTCGTCACCGGTTGAGAAACTGGGCGACCAGCACTGGATTCGTCCACTGGTCTATTGTAGTGAGCGTTGTTGGCTTCTTCGGACAGTCAAATAGGTGTTTAATTAATCGTGGAGCCTTGGTTTCCACAGTCCGGGCACACGTCAGGCTGACTATTGACGATCTGTGCCAGCAGGTAAGACATAAGCAATGGAGAATGTCCGCAGCGCAACGAAGCGAGTAGATACACCTGGCAACGCGCCTGGCCGAGCTCCTGACTCGGTATCACATGACCCTGGGCGGCACATCACCGAGAATAGGGTTGACGGCCGCTTTGGCGAGATGATCCCTCTCACAAACCGGGTGTGCTCCGCGCGTAAGAGACGAAGCCGTTCTTGGTTCCGGAGTCGGTCCATTCTCTGCACATTCACTTTGTTCGGAGCATCGGCAACCGGCACTCGATCGATCTTCTCTCTGCACGGGAGTTTAATAGTCTTCTCAGATTTGGATGATTAGGTTGCCGGAGATTATATCAAACATCTGCTGAGCCCTGAGCTGACAATGCTCTTTTCACTGGTGGCAGAAGATACGGTTGGCGGCGGGAAGGTGCTCAATCGGTGAGCTTTTTGCACATCCAGTGGCTATTCGTAGTGCAGCATTCTGAATTCGCTGCATCTTTAGGTCAGGAACTGTCCGACACGATGTGCTGCCAGACAGGTGCAACATACTCCGCAATGCAGGCTGCAGAATAACGCTCGATATAATCGTCAAGATTGTCTCTCTGCTGCCACCCCAGGACGTTCCTCCTGGAGCTCTCCAACACATTAAGCTTTGCCTTGATAATTGCCTGCTTCTGTTTCAGCATTTTTGTGAAACTTCAGCGATGGGTCCAAAAACGAGGCCCAGCATTGGTTTTGAAATTACGCTGTGGTGAGCAAGAGGGTCACCATCCCACGCCTGACAACAGGTTGGGCGCTGTAATTCCTTTGGGTCAGATGCTTGAATACCGAAACAGAAGACTTTACGCCGCGAAACTGTGAGCATCATACTATCGAGAAACAGTTTTAAGCTCGACGAGATAGTCGCTGATCTTGTTTGCGGTGGCCACCTGTATGTCACGATTACGGCACATGATGGTGATACCGTCGGCATACCTGTAACAATTTTTATGTCTTCAGCGAGGCTCGGGCAGGCGTCTTCAATATACAGGCTGAAGAGGGCAGGTGACAAAACTCCACCCTGCCAGGCACACCTGGCTGCTACAGGTATACTATCGGAGACGCTGATTCTGGAATAGCACTTTGGCCCGGACGACCTTATCGTAAACGCTGCTATCCAACGCTTCTGCCACGGTTGCAAAGGCAGGACTTCAATAGTTTCTTTGGACAAAAATGTCCCTAGGTTAACAGAATCAAATGCTTTGGTTAGATCGAGGGCAACAGCCACTGTTCTAAGAGGCTTTCTGAAATTGAACCCATCGACCGTATAGCTGACAATCTCCCAGAAGGGAGCAGTGGTGGTGGAGGAAACTTTCTAAACCCATGTTGATGTTGCTGTGCCTCATTCTGCCTCTGCCAGGTCCTCACGACGATTAGCTTTTCGGCTACTTTCGCGATCGGTGATAACAGGCTAATAGGGCGATTTCAGCCCTTCATCCGTGCTTTGCGATTTGCCTGGCTTAGGCAGGGGTATCACATTGGCGGTCTTCCATGCTTGTGGTAGAGTGCAGGTTCGGAAAGAAGTGTTTATGATATCTGGTGATCATCGGTAGAAGTTCCGTGGGAAGCTTCTTCCAAGATGGCTGCTGAGATACCATCAGGTCCGAGAGCCTTCGAGTTCCGCATTTCCTTGATAGCCTTCTCCACCTGGAGCAGGAATGCAAAGGCCTCAGTGGCGTTCATCAGCGGCAGACGGCTGGATTCTCTTACCGTGACTCCTGTTTTGTAAGCCACCATCCCACCATCAACGGAGAAATCTCGCATTCAACGTCGAGCGCCGCATTGCGACGTTCGGTCCTCCGGCGTCGCACTGCGGCACACTCCTGACGTGCCGCAGTCCAGTCTATCTTATAACGTGCCTGACGGCGTCGTCCGGCAGACTGTGAAAGACGCATTATATACTGTGCTTATCTGGGCCAAATTCCGGTCCGCAATTGCGTCTCGACACGCCTTTGCAGCCGCACGCGCTCGAGTCATTCGGGTTTCCAGCGCCAAAGCCGACCTCGATGTGGCTTTTATACAATTTTCTCCAATTTTCTCTTGGTTTTCCAGTTTCCAAAACCCACCTAGAGTCAGCAGATCGGCGGCTGCGGCGCTGGAAGCTTTGCTGACTCGGGAGCGTGCCGGCCGCAAAGCGTGTCAGAGACGGACAATTGCCGGACCTGAATTTGGCCCAGATAAGCGCAGTACCCGCCGCCGTCAAAATGCGGAGAGGATGCTGCGATGTTCATTCGTATTAGACACGCGTGCCACGATACGCAAAGCGTTAGTACGCCAGCACAAGCAACAGGAGCTCATGGTCGTTGCTAGCATATCGTGCTGGCCTACCAGCAGCTACAGCACAGGTGCTGCCGATCCGCTAAGCCGGCGTACTTCAACGGTATTGTGCCGACGTACTAAGCCCCGGCTGTCCGAGAATCTTTTTGATATCAGAGATCATTGATGCCGATGATGTGGAGTGGTGAAACTCGTCCCACCATCAATAAGACAGGTTCCCGCTTAAAATTTGTCCCGAAGCAGCGGTTTTTTCAAGCGATTTTTATATGAGTGGTCCCACTACCTCTAAACCCAGAAAAGGGGTCAGAGAAGAAAAGAAGACAACCATATTTGATCTGCGACCACTGCCTTTGATAGATCCACTTTTTTTCCTCTGCTTCCGCCATGTGCAGTCTGCGCTTGAAGTATTCATAGTCTCCTGCAAGCGTGTGGAATACGCGCGTGACGCGGCGGCGATGATGAGTATGAGTGGCGCCTACGACGACTCGTCGGAACATTGTTACCTACTATTGCTGTAGAGCTTGTTCAAACACTGAACTGACGAAAGTAAAGTTAACGACTTCGTATTTGAACAAGAATATGAGCCGTTTGGATCACCGAAGCTGTGTACTGAACGTCTCCCGGAGCGATGTCAGCCAGCGAGCGGCGGCAGAAAATGGTTTGGACCAACTTCAAGCCGCGGCGAGGAACGGCGATATCCATCGATCCAAACTCGCTTCTTAACTCCTTTGTGATATCGATCTTCTGGATGCATACTTTTGTTAAAATTTAAGCTCAAATTGAGAGAAAATGATTGGGTAATATTTGATACACAATATTTGATAGCGATGCAATTCTCTGGGTTGATCCCCTGCTTTGGTTTTTGAAATTCAGATCCACTTTTTCTTTTTTTTTTTTGCTCCAACGTAGCCCAGTGATGATATCTATATGCAACTACCCAGTGATGAAAGTCCCTACGATGCCGCTGCACAGGGTAACGATGAGCAACCCAGTACGAGTCGCGCAACTCCGCAGGGGTAGTTGAAGGCGAGCTCGAAAACCGCGAGCAGTTGGGTTTGCTCCAGTTGCCACGTTACGAAGATCAACCCGAAAGCGCCGCAAACCAAAGCGCTACGAACTTTAGTCGGTTGATATTTCAAATTGGTTCTCCTCACCGGTAGAACGCCTCTTAAAAGGGGAGGTGTTGTGATGGGAGATCAAACATCAGATTGATTTATCGACTGATCACCATGTGGGTGGGTTTTTGACCTAGAGCGCGGAAACCGGCCAATCACAGACCACTCCACCGCGCTATATAAACCCCTGCCGCCGCACCATTGTTACTGCGATCCAATTGGGATTCGTCTACCACTACCACTCCCGTTCCTGCACCGCCACTACGACGACGCCTCGACGTCAAAGCCACCACTACGACGCCGAGCAGCCAACCACTCGCCTCACTCACTCACTGCTATTCTTGCTGGTACCACGTTTTTGGCTTCAGCCACCTGCGTTGTGGCACCTTTTTCGAATAACAACTCTTGCACGCTGTTTGTGTGTCCCGTACACAACAAAAATCTATTTAACCAGGTTGGTTCTGGCTTATTTCTCTGCTATTTGTGTCTTCCAGAAAAACATTTGTGAGCTCATGCTCGGTTTTTTATCTAGATTTTGGTGCTATCGCAGCGGGGGGAAGTGCATTCTGGCGTGATGCACTTTGGCCACGCCCATTTTACCGTGCCACGTCTGGTTTGAGTACCAGCCCGGGGTTTCCCTTTTCTGCCAAAACCAGGGGAGTCGTTGCGGCACGAAAAAATGGGCATGGCGAAGTGCGATACCACTGTGTCCCCCCCCGCTGCGATGGCACCTAAATTTTTTGGTCAAGTTTGTGTTCTTGGTATGAATTTCAGGCTGATCCTTCATGTGTAGATAAGCGCGCTCCAGTGTCGAATTTTATCAGATTACGGGGCACTTACCACCCGACCGAGCTGCGGCTGCTGCGAAACGGTATCGAGCGCGGCTGGCGCCCTCGTCGTCTAGCGTCTCTGCATGGGTTGAGTGGCAGGCTGCCAGCTGCGGGCGGCGGCGGCTCTATTTCGTCATACCGTGCGGGGGGAAGCTCCAACGATGGCTGCGAATTAGAGGACGGTGTCAAGCGACACTTCTTGAGTTATGGGGTTATTAAACAAGGGGAATACAATGAAGGGGAAGTGAATAAAGCAGTAATTATAAGAAATAACTCCAAGAATTATAATGGATGTTGTTGTTTTCTGAATTTCTAAGAACTCAGGCTCCTGTTTTCTTTGTTGAGTGGATTTAGAAAAAAATGTTTATGGTGCATAAACTCAGAAGAAACTGAAAGATTATTCTAGAAAAAAAGAAAAATTAATCTCTTTATAAGAGCTGTTCAAGAGGCAACCGTCTTCCAAACACTGTAAGTGTCAAAACTCTTGCACTTGATCGTTATACATTTCCACACTAAAGTCTTAGGATTACTGCAAGGACCGCTTTCTCTCTTCACAATCTGGGGTTTGTATGTTACTAAATATAATAACAAAATATTAGTTTTTAGTTGAGACCCGTTTGTAGCATTCGTACGATACCAATTTTGAAACAAATTTATCGTTAAGTGTTTGAAATTTCGGTTTATCCGAGATTATCGCAAGCGAAATTGAAAAATATGTAATATTTTCGGATTTCCCATCCAAATTTAACTGAATTAAAAATGCTTTTCTTGCCCCTATTGTTACCCAGACGCATTCGAAAATGTTCCTATCTGAAATTCAAATAACACGGCTCACGGTGCGGTCTCGAGAAGATCCGGAAATTGCTGGAGGGAATGAACACTGGCCATCTGCAGAAAGAGGCAGAACCAACCCAAGCTAACACTTTCTTTAGGCACTACCGTTCCATTTCCTTTTTTTCCTCGGAGGTGCAGATTGAGGTTGGTTTTGTGATTTTCATTAAAGGAAAGTCCAGGAAGAATTTCCAATTTTGAGATTTCCCACTAAATCCGGTGCTCTTACTGGGTATTCCCAAGGAACATGCGAAAACTGCGTAAAAACCGTTTCTTCTTTAGAAGTTATTCCAGCCACTTCCGTTAGCCGATGATCCAGAAAAGAAGTCAGAAAAAGTTTGGCCATCGTCCATATTTTAGCTTGATTTGTCCACGCATTCTTCAAAAGTGCTGTGTAACTATATGGTCTGTTCAGTGACCATTATTATCATGCTGCTGAATACCGTAATCCCTGACTTTGAGGCTGTTTTCTCCAGAACTAAGGACTCAGAGTTTGTGAAACGATGCAGAACGATGTTCAGCTAGAGCCAGCCCAATCTATTTAAAAGCAGTGTCCACGATAAAAACCATGTCTGTTTTTGGTGGAGATCGGCAACTGCAGGGCCAAGCGCAACCCTAAAAGTTGAAAAAAACTAAGAAAAATGAGCTCAGGAACGCTCTCCTACGGGCCCAAAGTTTAACACCCGTCGAGCTCGTCACCCCCCAGATGCACTTTCCACTTATTTCGGCGTGAAGATATGAAAGCTCGAGATCGTGAGATGAGCGATAATTTCCGAGTGATTAGCCCCCGTGTTCCCTCTAGTGGTTCTCTCCTTCACTCAGGTCAGCTCGCATACATCGGCTGCAAAGACGGAAGTTACACGCCTCGGAAAACTCGTCCACCATGTTTCCCATGGCATCAATTTTTGAGGGGACCATAACTCCGTTCCTAAGAGGTCTTGAACGATTTAAAAAGCATCATTCGAATCAGCATGGGACCGTCTTCCAAGATAAAGCGAAAAAGCAGAGAAAAACGATTCTTATCGTGAACACTGCCGTTAACCCAAATTTCCGGTGAGTGTCAAAAATTTGACCGGACCTTGCCTTTAAGCTGCAGATATTTATAAAATTGTGGAGATTAAGCGCGACTTTACGAAGAGAACAGCCAAACAAAATAGAACACCCACAATTTGAAGAAATATGAATTGGGAAGGAGCAAGAATAATAATGATTTAGAAGTTGTAGAGGCACATCCATCCGCCCAATGATAAATGCTAAAATATGCATCCGAAAAATAAAGTGCGAAGAACTGCACAGCTTTACAAAACAACTGTTTTGATGACAGTATTCAAGATTTTATCATAAGGAATTTTGGAGAAGGTTGACAAGAATTTAGTAGGTTCATTTTAAATTCAGTATTCTCAAAAATGGTGATCATGTTATTAGGCAGGATCAGGCAGAATTTCCAGTTTGAGATTTCCCGCTGTTGGGTGGCGCACTTTTCCGCGGCGCGTGATTACTTTGCACTTCCACTTGGGTCGCGCAAACTTTACACGGCGCGTGATGCACTTCCACGTGGGTCCCGTATGCCCTCCCTGGCGTTTGGCGCACTCGAACTGTATCCCATACATTCTCAGTCCACGGTCAACAGAAGTCAACTCTTAGCCGTTTATTATTATGTATGATACTTCCTGTAGCGAATTTTCATTGTTGATCGGAGTTCTGGAGGTGAATTGTTATTGTTGAGCGAATATGGATAAAATGATTATTCTGTAACATTCCTATTTGTTGATAAATGGCTTGTTTGATATACTGACTCGTAAGTGAATACAAAACTTGGAAAAGCGCAGCCAGGGCATTTAATTTTCAAACCTGGCCCAGTACCGCAAGGCCAGGCCTAATAATCTCTACGGGATTAGGTGGTACGGAGGCTATTGGCTGTTTAGAAAAGGCCTCAGACGATTATCCTAGCCTATGTTGATCCCGCGATTCAACAGCGGCATCCGCGCGTTGTTCCACAATAGTTCCATATCTGCGCTGTGGATATTTTAGCTGGTTCCACAATTCCCTCATTTTCACTGTTCCATCTCTCCTCACTCTGGTTCCATAATGAGGGGACCTAAACGTCGATTTCAGGGGGACTTGGGCGATGTTGGTCGGGGGAAGTAGTCGTGTAGTAGACGACAAGTCCCCTGGAATTTGAGAAGGTGGTGAACTCTTCATAAGCAGTGCCCCTAAAGGAGACAATCGCTTAGAAAGCAATCATCATGATACCAGGACTAAAAGCCACTTCTCATACTCAGCTCCCAGCCATAGGGATGTACTCTGTACGTAAGCCCTAAGAAACAAGCAGAGATTTTGCGTAACTTCTCAGAATGCTTTAGCAAAGTGTTCCCAACCTGTGCTGAAATGGGATAGCGAATACTGCTTCATGCACCATCACTTTCCAAAACAAACACATCCCGGCTGCCCGCGTGATATGCCAAGACAATGATGAAATACTCCTCCCGGATTCGTTGTACAACCCTTGTCAACACATTGCACCCAACGCGTCCTTGACAGGCTGCTGGCGGCGGGCTGGTTCGGCAGCCGGGCTGCCGGCCACCATTCATCTCTGCGCGCTGACTCTCTTTCTCTGCCGCTGCACACATTGCGTGAATGAGAGGCCGTCGCGCCGCAGTGGGGTGGTAAGTGACCGAAGACGATTTTATCACTCAGGCAGAAATGGGAACCCAACTGGGCAACGTCATCTCAGAACCTGGTACCCGGGCGACCCGGTCGCTGCTCGTCCAGGTCGACCGAAATGGTGAGATCGGGTCGCGAGAAAATTTGTTCATTGTAGATTAGTCGTCCGTAACGTACATTCACACGCAAATTCGCTTTGCCAGGAAGGCAATTTTCGTCATCCGGGTGAGTGGTAACAATCAAAGAGGTTAGGTCGCCCGGAGGTCGCCCGGAAAGGTTGGCGGGTCGCCCAGAACAGACCCTGGCCCCCCGATTTTAGTGTCTATCGAGTGCCTCGGGTGGCCCGAAATGCAGTTTTTCTGCGCAGGGAAAGCCGGAACGAAGTTCTCTAGTACGGAGACAAACTAATCTAAAATGTACAAATTTTTCTCGCGACCCGATTCACCATTTCGGGCGACCCGGACGAAGCAACGACAGGTCGCCCGGTACCGGACTTCACCGAGATTTTCAAATTCACTCTGAGATAGTCACGATCTGTACTTGTAGAAGCGGGGGCCAGTGACGCCGAGGTGCGAGGGAGTGCTGAGACCAGTGATGACGAGTCAACGCGCCCGGTTCTGCCCCCTCCTCTGCTTGGATGCGCTCTATCGATTACCTAAGTCACAAATCGGGTCCATCACCCGGTAAGAGTGTGGACCCTCTCACAAAACTTGAGCTATGGGTAGAGATCCAGCGTGTGTTCCTTCCATGCCCTATAGATTGACATGGGAACCCCGTCGCTTTCATGATCCAAAGGACTTGAGCGAGTGCAAGTCCGCTTGACCACTGCAGCCGGCGGCCTGGTATCTCTATGCAAATTATTGCGCCGTATATGGCGCTGGTTTGATGAGGATTCAGTATGTGCAATGGCTAGAGGTTGCCCGGGTCATAAGGAACTGCGTTTCGAATCTCGATTAGGCTGACCGAATTGGTGAAAACTGAGCTCCGCCCCCAAAACCTGTCGGGGACACAACCGGTCACTATGATTTGCACTGGATTGCACCTAAAAGTGACCGGTTGGGTGACCATTTTCTGCCTGAGCACTGGCACGCTTTCAGGAACCGCGTCGCGTTGACATCCATGACGCCGCTGCGGCGCTCCGTTCATTTTCTGACTGCGTTTACACACTTCTTCTCTTACCTTTTTACGGTGTATATAGTGGAGTCCACCAAAGTGTCATCATTTACTTATCGGTAGAAGCGGTCGGCTGGGGATCAATCGTGCATGAATCCCATACCAGCGCGCTCGACACCCGATTGAGCGAGAGCGGTTGTGCTGCAACGAGTTTCATGTTCATTGATCTCCAATCGACCGCTTCCCATTGATAAGAAGTAAATGAGACACTTTCTTGGTAGACTCCACTATATATATGTAGATCCACTAAATGTTGCTCACCTACATATCCGATTAATTGTCGAAGCGGTTGGGGTGCTGTGTGGGATGGGGGGTGGGGGGTACTGTTGTATCGCACTTGTCCACGCCCATTTTCCGTTCCACAATGACTCCTGATTTTGGCAGAGGAGGGAAACCCCGGGTAGGTGCTCAAATTTAGTGCGGCACGGTGAAATGGGAGTGGCCAAGTGCACCGCGCCGCAATGCATCTGAACACTTGCCTCCCTCCTCGGCTGCAGCTGATTGGTCGGCGGGCATCGGCTGCGTGCGGCGCGCGTCGCGGCTGGCGCATTGCCAACGTCGTCGTTTCGAAAGCTCCCATCGCCTGTCCATTCTACGACTTTGTTAAGAAATGAGGAAACATACACAAGTATGTGGAAGTGAGCCTCATTTGTATACTAAAAGCAATGAATAGGATGCATAACAAACAGAAGTGGGAAGGGGTGTAAGGAAGTGAAACCATTTGTGTAAATCGTTTCCACGAATCACATCTTTGCCTACTGGATCATACATCCTTGTCTACTGGATATATGGACTAAGATACATGCTGCTATGCTCAAGACGTCCCTTTGCTACGACTCACATCTTAGAGAGTAGGAAATTGAGAAAACTTTCAGAAGTACTGAACGCTGAACTATAGGTGCCTAGGCACAACTTTTAAAAACATGCCGCCAAAAATGCAACATCCCTCATTAGGCTGGATTCTGTGCTGAGAGTTTTGCACCTTCGCCCCCTTCCTCAAATCCTACCAATGGGTTAGTCTGCCACCAGCAGGAAACTGTGCGTGAAGAGCTTTTTCCTGAAGACGATGATAGAATAACATCCGAGTACTGATGTACATCTCTTGCTGGGAGGAGACTATCCAGCCCATTTTATCGCCGTTGGCCTATCGACGTCGCATTTGCTGGTCCTGTGATAGGTCAGCGGCAGCATAAAGTATGTGCGGGAACCCCACTCCCAGTAAGAGATCTAAATGGAAGATCATAACATCTCGCTGGACAACAAAACTGCCACTGAAATGAAAAAAATGTGATCTGCTCGTGTGGTATTGGAAAGGCTTATTCTCCAATCATTAGAAGATTCTATTAACGTTATTGTGTGATTATGTCGTTTTCATTCCTATTCACTCCCTGGAAATAATTTAGCTAGGTGTGTTCGCCTATTCTCCCTGTTGTATTCATCCTGTTGCTTCCAATTACAATAGCTTACAGTTGATCCCGTTCATGAAATTGAATCAGGGTCAGAATTCGGGCGGGCGAAAACTTCAGAGCCATTGGATGACAAGCGATGACGGCTGTGGCGTTGGCAATGCGCCAGCCAGACGCGACGCGCGCCGCACGCAGCCGATGCCCGCCGACCAATCCCAGCTGCAGCCGAGGAGGGTGGCAAGCGTTCAGATCGCCGCAATGCCCCCCTCCCCATTCCACATAGTACCGCGGTTGGTTGCGGAGTTCAATGTACATGAAACTCATTGCAGCACAACGGCACCAGCTCAGCCGGTGGCGATCGTGTTGCTACGCAATGCATGCATATTGATCCTCTGCCGACTGCTTCTCATTCGGTAAACTGCACTGTACACCTTTTTTCTGCAGAAAATGATCCTTCCAAGTAATTGTCACCATCTTGGGCACTCGCAGCTAATAACCGTCACGGCGGCTGCGGGGTGTAGCTCGTCCATGTGTGCAGGGTGTTAATGGATTTCGGGGAGAGAGTATTGAAACCACCGGGAGGTGAAATTCGCATGTGCGTGTAGAGCCTATCACTTCAAAATAAAAAGGAATCCCAATTTAGGTTGCATATCCGTGCTATCAAAATGGACGAGTTGAACGAGTTGTTAAGCGCCTTTCACAGTCTGCCGGACGACGCCGTCCGATACGTTATAAGATAGGACTGCGGCGTCGGTGAGGCCCGCACTGCGCTAGTCAGCCGACCGACGTCGCAGTGCGGTGAGGAGAATCAGTGACACGACGTCAGAGCAAGTTATGACGGGTCAACACGTGTTGGTTTCGCCTTACATTCTGCACTGAAGAGTCGGAACTGGCGGTTGTTCACCGCAGCTTCCCTCGCACTGCGGCACTCTTGCAACGTGTCGGACGGCGTCGTCCGGCCAGACTGAAAAAACGCTTTAGTCACCTCTTAAAAACACAGCCTTAACCCATTTCCTTGAGAAAGGACCTAAGTCAGGCCCCTGTTTTCAGGAAGGTTAGGCTAAACCCAAAACACGTTTGCCCATTTGGACGGGTTTAGGTGCACACAAATGAGGAAAAGCATGGGTTACACCGGCCGCAACCGCCGTGATGGTTAGCTTCGTGTATCTTGGGCATCATGTTTCACCAAAGGGACTCATTTCGGTGCTTTCGTGGCAAAGGGAGGGCACGTGGCCATCGCACTCGGCCACACCCATTTTCCGTGCTGCCGCGAAATTTGAACACCACCTGAGTTTTACTTCCCTTCCGAAATTGGGAAATTCGTTCCGGCACGGAAAAATGGGCTTGGTCAAATTACCACTGCTGCGATAGCAACATCATTTCAACAAAGCTGAACGCAGACGTTTTCCAAGCATTCCCGCCGTTCAGCCGTTGTCTGCTTGTTTTCGCCAAAAAAATCTGGTGCTATCTCAGCAAGGGGGTGGGGAGGAACTGGAGTATCGCGTTTAGCCACGCCCATGTTTCGTGCCGCCGCGCAGGCTTGAACACCGTTCCGGGTTTTCCTCCCCTTCCAAGATGAGGAGAATCGTTCCGGCTCAAAGAATTGGGCGCGGCCAAGTGCGATACCATAGTTCCTCCCCAACTGCGATGGCACCAAAAAACTAAAGAAACCAATCTAGTTCCCTTATATATCTTCGTTCCCCTTTTCCAGCATGATTATTAATTGGCGTACGCGTCACAGCAACGGTTGCCCACAGCTGCGAAGCGGACTTTACCTCCGATAACGACAGTTGTTTCGGTGCTATCGCAAACGTGATGGGGAAGCACTTTTGTAAACGGGCTCCGCCGCCCAGTTGCCGCGCGCGCCACCAACGGTCCTCCTAAATTTGGAAAGGGAGGAATTCCCCAGGTATTGCACAGCATTAGGGAAAATGGGCGAGTTCAAATGCGATACCATAGTGCCCCCTTCTGCGATAGCACCCAGAAGCTGCCAGAAGGAGGATCTTGAGGAATGCGCGCGCCGCTTTGCCGCACGTGTTACCTCCACTTTTGAGTTGAATTCCCCTGCTTCCATTAAAATCACAAAGTATAGTACGTGACATTCAATTGGGAAGCCTCACTCCGGGCGCGAAATCATTAGATCGATAGCCATCTTCTCTCCATGTTCCCGCCGAGCGGCGACGCGACTTCCTCTTGAAATGCACCGCCCATAAAGCTCGCTTGGAATCAGATAATACTTTTCGAGATGTCTGTGCCTCTTGACCGATTAAGGCGTTAAAATTCATGTGTTTCCTGCAAGGCTACAATCGACGTCGGTCCTCTTCTTCTTCTTTGCAGCGACATTGAGGGTTTTGTCATAGGTTGAGAAACTGGGCGACCAGTAACGGATTCGTCAGGTAAGTCCATTACGGTCAGCGTGGTGGGTCTCTCCGGACATTTGAAAAGGTGTGCAGTATCATGGCCGAGGCAGCCGCAGTCCGGGCAAACATCTGATTTGCTGCTGTCTATTTTGCTGACGTAGGACCAGCAGCAATGCAGAATGACCACAGCGCAGCGATGCCAAGTGGCACGCCTGGCCCTTCTTCCGAGTTCGGATGTGCAGACTTAGGGGCGGCACTACCCACAATATGGGATCAATGGCCGCCTTTTTCCAGATGGCACCGTACGAACTGAGTATATCGTCGCGCAACAGACCGGAGTCGTTCTTGCTGTGAGTCGTGCCGTCTTTGCCAGATTGACTTTGCTGGGAGCATCGGCGAATGGCTTTCTGACGCCTACTCTCTCTGACGGGGTTTAGCACTCTCCAAGACGGGAGATTTGGTTGTTTGACAATGTTGATGAAAAATTGTTGGGCCTGGAGCTGACAGTGCTCCCTTGCTGGTAATAAGCGGGTCTCAGAGTGCAAGTGATCGACAGGGAACCTTCTTGCGCATCCGGTGGCGATTCGAAGAGCTGCATTCTGTATGCGTTGATGTCGTACGTTCGTGCCGTGGCAGTGTGGAGGAAGAAGATCGCCTCCGTGCAAACCGACGTCATCCCCTCCACAAAGAGGGTTTTTGTCATGGGAGAGGTGCTGGCCGGCCGCAGCTCTCCTTCGGATTCTCCTGCAAGGGGGCCGGCGTGGAGAGGAATCCTGGACCCGCTCAGAAGTATCTATGCGCCACGTGCGGCAATGATGTTAACTGGAGGCGCATACCAGCAGTCCAGTGCCGGATGCCAAAAGGTAAAGTGCGCACTTCTCCTGTTCGGGTCTGTTCTGTGAGGCATCCTGTAACTCATCTTTTCGTTGTGTATTGTGCTCCTCACCTTCCAACTCAGATTCCTCTATCTCAAATCGCCCCCTTTCCATTGTGCATATCAATCTAAACGGCCTTCGTGCCCAAGCTTTCAGAACTCTCTCTCTTTGCACGTACTTACCATCCAGACGTGATCATGGTTCAAGAAGCCAGAAGCTCTCTCCATCCCCCTACCTATCCTCATCCCAATATCCCAGGCTATACTTCTTACCATGCTCCAAGGTCATCTCTCGGCGGAAGAGTTTCTACATTCGTTCTATACTCACTTCCCTCACACCTCATTCCCAGCACCCCCACGGACGGTACTCTCGAGTACCTCCCAATCCATCTCCCCTAAAACACCCCTTTCTCTTTTTCAACATATACATTCCACCTACAACTTCATGCCCTTCA